>OZ010594.1:66515897-66578397 GCA_963932145.1 Acanthosepion lycidas | reverse complement strand
CGGAAATCAACCAACAAAAACGATTTAATAAACGTCTATTCTCATCATAACAACAAAATAAAATCCGGCATTCTTCTTAAGAACACTCAGAATATGCAGCCCATATGATTTACACGAAGGAGAGAAATACATTGAAAACACTTTCGATCTTCTCCAGTACCATAATTATTTTATATTCTACGCAAAAGAAAAAAACCCATAAAATATTCCAAAACAAAATGAAATCCTCCTGAAAAGCCCAATAAATAAAAAAAAATTATCCTAACTCTATCACATTTACATTCGAAAAGAATCTATCTAAATATAAAATGTCTTACTACTACATCCAAAACAATAAAAGACTTAGTCAATACTAAACAAAACAATAAGCTAAAACCTGAAGGAGTAATTTAATCCATCGCAAGTAATAACTGTCACAAAAAATACATAGGAGAAGCCACAAGGAGTCTAAGTAAAACATTAAATGGACACAAAATGGGCATTTTGCAAAACTTTACTTCAAATGTATTGGTTGCTCACCGCAACGAGACTGAGCACAATTTTGACCAAAGGAGAAAACAATTCATTACAGCATTTCTCCATTTCTAGGAGATCTTCTATTACCACAGTGCGAGATATCTAGTAACAAAAGTAATGGAAAGAATAAGAAAAAGAATAAAAAAAAATTCTAAAATCCTCAGCATTCCTTGTTCGCGCACATGTACATGTACAACAAATTTAGTCCGATAAAATCCTGTAGGAAAAAAGCGTGATATTTTTCCACTTTGTTTTACAATTTTCCCATATAGCTTAATTATGATCTGTTGATTATCTGAAACAAGGACAATTTTTAAAAATATTATTGTTGTGGATTCCGAGATGAATTCGGTCTCCAAGGAATGACAAACGTAATAATTAAATATAAGAAATAAAATGTATTTACACAATCATACAAAGAGTAATACTGTTAGTAAGTCCAGGAACGTGGTTAGTAGCAAATACAGATAGATATATACAGTCTCGAAGTAGGACTTACTTAGAGTCTACGTGCTTGTAACTGACTTCTACAAGAGGGTACCTCACACTGTCTCCGTTCGTATATTCTCTCACTCTCCGACTGCTGACCACCGACTGCTAACTACCAACTATCCTCACTGACTGTAACTCTGGGTATTTAACGGCAGCAGTCCAGGTACACTTGGTAGAGTCCACTTATATGAAAAAGGGGTGGACCCTACAACACCCCCCTCTTTAGATCCCTTTTTTGGGGGGAGTTAATATTTTGTCTCTTGTGGTTGATGATCAGTGGTTCGACGAATTTTATTTTCCTGTTTGACCTTTTCATTATTGTATTTTCCTGCGGTCTTTGTATCTCAAACGCTTCAAAGATTGTATCCATAGCATCGTCATCTTCTGCGGTTGACGAGCTTGGCTCCTCCATTTGTCTTTTCTGTTGCTGGTCGATATGTCTTCTGTGTGAAAACTTTTCGCCTTTTATGGTGTACATTAGATTCCCTACTCTATTGATTACTGTGCCAGGCTCCCAGTAAGACATATTGTTTCTAAAATTTTTGAAATAAACCCGTTCTCCAGGTTTGAATGATCTCTTTGGCACCATCGGTGTATATTGATTTTTGCTCTTGTTTGGCAATAATTTGTCAAACACCGACCTTATTTTCCGTGCAAACATCAATTCTGCTGGAGAAAGACCCGATGGCGTGTTTGCGTTGGGTGTTATCCTATATACTTGTAGAAATTGCTGTATAGCTTTTGTCGTCGGTACGTCCTCTGCTTTTTTTTAGTGCTCTTTTCAATGTGTCGACAAATCTCTCGGCTTGTCCGTTTGACCTCAGGTGGTATGGCGCTATCTTAATATGTTTTACTTGGTATGTCTCGCAAAATTTTTGTCTATTTTTTCTATAGTAGCAAACGGTACATTTCGCTTCTTTCTAAATATTGGTTGGACGTTTTCTTTTAATTCTATTTTGGCTTTAATTTTTTTGCATCGTCCCAACCCACTTGAAAATACCTCAGGAAATTGATTATATAATTCCTCCTTCAATTTTATAGTATCTGATGGTTAAACCTCTAACTTTTTGCAAAACGAGTTGATAGGTAGATCCCAAACGTTAAATTTCTGCATCCAGTCGATACCTACTAAATTTTCAGTATCTTTCATGACGTATATCTTAAGTTTTTTTTTATTTTGCCGTGAAATTTAACAATCACTATTATTTCTCCCTCAAATTTTATTCGTTTGCCTTTAACCAACTTGGCAATTTATTGAGTGTGTAACATGGTAGGTCTGTTGAGTTTTTTCCATGTCTGTAAGTTGATTATCGTAAGGTCGGAACCCGAATACAGTTGTAATTTAATCATTTTGTTTAAAATTTCCAGTTCTACATATTTCCTTACATTGGTGTTGTTATCATTATTCATCCTTGTAGCTCTTATTCTATTAGTATCTTTTCTATTTCTATATTGGGATGCTTTGTGGTCTTTTTTTCCACATTCAAGACAGTTTTTATATCTGAAGCGACAATCCTTGTTTCAATGTAATCCTTCACATCGCTAACATGCTGATGGAGGGGGCTTATATTTGTTTCGATATTCGTCATAATTTGTCCTGTATGTTGTACCTTTTTTCTTATCATAAAATTTTATTTTTCTTTCCGGGGAGGGTGAGAATCTTTTTTCATTGTCGTAAAATTTTAGTTTTCTTTCCGGGGAGGGCGAAGAACGTAGACTTTTATTTAACTTACGTATATGAGAAACAGCTGATTCTTCAATGTCCTTTGCGTCTTTCTTTATGCTTAAACATCTCTGGCAATCTTCCGATAATTGCTGTAATGTTAGACCCGGTTCATTTTGTAATTTTGCAAGCATTCTTCTACGCATTTCGTAATCTTTTGTAGAAACTAGCCCTTGAACAAAGATGAGACATTTGAAATTGTCCGGTGTTAATTCCGCTAGTTTGAAGTCGTCACAATGTTTATTTACAATTGCGGCAAACGTGAAATAATCCTCATGATCGCCCTTTACCAGGTTAAGGCATTTCCACCTCCTATGGAAGAGTGATGTTTTGGGACTGAAGAGTTCTTTAAGACATGTCACTGCTTCGTCAAGCGTTAATTCGTTCGTCCTTTTCGGCAAGATATAATCCACAAACTTTGTATATTCTTCAGTTCCTAATTTTCTAAGCAATAGACGTAGCTTTTTTGCTTCTGTCCAATTTTGACAGTCTATGTTAAAGATGTCTTCTGAATTAATCTCCAAAATTTTTGTCCTCATCTAGAGAATATTTGAAAATCTCTATGGTGTTCCACACTGCGTCTTGCGAAAATATTGCTTCTTTTTCCATATCTAATTGCTTGTTGCCCGCTACTTTCAATATTAGTTCCTGGAGCTCTGTTTGACTATCTTGATTTTCCTTTTGCGTTTGTAATATTTGTTTTTGCCATTTTTCTTGTAGGTGTAACTGTTGATCATTTTGGTATTTTATCAGTTCTACCAACATATTTTAAAAATCTTCCATGATAACTCAATTTAATGTATTTTTACTCCTCGAAATTGTTTGTCACTAATTTGTTGTTGTAACGACGAGGGAAGGATTTTTCTTTTGTTGATTAGTTTCCCGCGTGTGTTCGCCAAGTTGTTTGTTGGTTAGGCGTACGAAAAGTTTTTCTTTCTCCGTGTGAGTTTCGAATCCTCGTTCGTCAAGTTGTTGTGGATTCCGAGATGAATTCGGTCTCAAAGGAATGACAAACGCAATAATTAAATATAAGAAATAAAATGTATTTACACAATCATACAAAGAGTAATACTGTTAGTAAGTCCAGGAACGTGGTTAGTAGCAAATACAGATAGATATATACAGTCTCGAAGTAGGACTTCCTTAGAGTCTAAGGGCTTGTAACGGACTTCTACAAGAGGTTATCTCACACTATCTCCGTTCGTATATTCTCACAATCTTCGACTATCGACTACGACTGCCGACTACTACCACCTCTGCCCTCACTGACTGTAACTTTGGGTATTTAACGGCAGCAGTCCAGGTACACTTGGTAGAGTCCACTTATATGAAAAAGGGGTGGACCCCATAACAATTATCTTAGGGTTCACTTACTTTTAATATTAACTTAAGGTTTAATATATATATATATATATATATATATATATATATATATATATATATATATTCATGAATTATTCATACATAAAACAGACTGTAGGAACAGACGAAAGCTTGTAAAATAAAAAGATCTAATGCAACGGAAATTTATAAAACAGGATCTTTTCATTCATAAACATATTCGGGGTTTTTGTATATTATTGAATTGTTCGCGAAGATGGATTTCTCGCCATTTAATCATTAACCTTTGTATTTGTTTTATGTATGAATAATTCATGAATTTGTAAATTGATTGCACCTTTATTGAATATATATATATATATATATATATATATATATATATATATATATATATATATATATATGTATATATTATATATATATGAGTGTGTCCGTGTATGTCTATGTATGTATGTGTGTTTGTAGGTGTAGAACAAATTATATTTCAGACGAATAGTGTGCGATGAAATGATAGAAAAACCTACTTAATAACGCGTTTCTTCCCCAGGACAAACTTCTTCAGACAAATGGGTTCATCTATATGACCCCATTAATAGTGACCCTGTTAACAGAACCATTATTAGTCTGAAAAATTTCCTTCTGGGGACGAAATGCTTTACAACATTTCGTGGATCATCTGTACCTCGATTATTCTGGACTTTCGATTATCTGCGCGCGTAATGAAGAGAAAAATTTTTCAATTATCCAAACTAAACGCATTCTAATATTACATCTAAGACAACCGTTTCGAAAATTTAGCAAACCATTTAAACGTTTAACAAAAACATTGATGAAATTTTTAATAAAATAATAAACTGAAAATGTTATAATAAATGACATTTTTTTTTATTCATCTTCGATAATTTAAGTATTCAATTATCCGGAACATATTTTCATCAGTATATACATACAAAGTGTATTAAAAATATTTTTATAAATTTTGCGGGCGGGTTCCTCACTCCAAAACAATGACATAAAACACATGTCCGCAAATTCTTTAAAGAACATTCATGCTAGATGATTCTATGTTGGCATGTAGACTAGGTTACATTTGTCATTCGTGTACATTTGTGGCTTGTCTGTCCTCAATATTAAACGTGTATAGTTCTGAGTTAATCGAGAAGTGTGCCGTTTAGTATTGGCAGGATATTCATGTCGTGGGCAGACAGATATACGGCCGCGTGAATCGTAATGGACGCGTGGCTGAACGGCTATGTCATATTGTGTTTCCAGACCGAAGGAAGCCGAGGCATCCATCGTTTGCTGCTGTTTATTGTCGCAAGGCTGAGACATGATCCATGGCACCTCAAACGAGGAAACGAGGATCGAGGAGGAACATATTCTACAGGCTGTTGAAGACGACCCCGATATCTCCACGTGTCAAGTGGCCCTAGCATGTCACTCACTTCATAGTACCGCCTGGAGAGTATTTCAAGAGCAGCTGCTGTATCCGTATCATTTGCAACGTTTGCACGGCCTTTAGCCCGGTGATCACTCACCACGGGAGAAATTTCCCCGATGGTTTATTGCACAAACTGCCGATACGTTGTTTGTCTATTCAGTCTTGATTATTGATGAGGCACACACACACACACACACACACACACACACACACACACACACATATATATATATATATATATATATCCTAGCTGACGTACCCGGTAATTCCCAGGAAAGCGGATGTTGTCCCCAGCTACTCTCATATCCTTTCTTCGGTTATCCGAAAGTAGCAGTTCTAAGTAATTGACACCGAAAAGGGCTTTTGTTCGTCCACACAGAATACCCAACCGCCGACCCTAGTATTTTGGAGGAAATACCAATAAATTATGAATACCAAAATCGTAAAGCAACTAAGGTAATGATAGGCAAATCGGTTATCCGAAAGTAACATCGTCCTGCGTAAGACGATAAATTACGTTCAGCAGCAAGGCTTTTGATCGTTAGGTTTTGAGGAGCGCGGAACCACCTCTTAATTGTTGGTGTTCTCAGGTCCAGCCTGACCCGGGGTGGTAGCACCTGTTAGGGCCCCAGGTATGGGCAAATACTTAACTATTACCAGCAATACTTTTTTGAAAAAAATTATAACATTTTTGAAGGAATAATATTACCAGAAATAGATTTTTGACAAAACAAAATATTACCAGCAATAAATGGTAATGGCATTGTTGGCATTAAATAACCCATTGAGGTTGATATGCCGTAAAACAAAATAAACCAAACCAATCTAAACCAAAGAATACATATTCTATTCATACGAACTAATCCTAAAAGTCTTGTTGGCATTAAATAACTCAATGAGGTTGATATGCCGTAAAACAAAATAAACCAAACCAATCTAAACCAAAGAATACATATTCTATTCATAAGAATCTATCCAAAAAATCTTGTTGGCATTAAATAACCCATTGAGGTTGATATACCGTAAAACAAAATAAACCAAACCGATCTAAACCAAAGAATACATATTCTATTCATAGGAATCTATCCTAAAAATCTTGGCATTAAATAACCCATTGAGGTTGATATGCCGTAAAACAAAATATAGCAAAGCAAAACCGAAAGTAAGAATTCAAAGTAAGTAGCCCTGAAAAGAGCTTTTGCACGTTGACAGAGAATATAGCTCTTAGGAGGGCTAGGGTTAAAATAAATTTACAATAGATGTACAAATAGACTGGCATATGGTTTTACAATAGACCGGCAAATAGATCTATGCATATATTTACAAATAGAATAACACCAAGATTAACAAATTACATACAGCACTGAGAAATAGTACAGTTAAATCATAAACACCTGATGACTGTGTCTTTCTTAAGAAGTTTCTAGAGCCCCTTGATAAACAAAAGTTTTGGTCTTTTCGTGTGGGAGTATAAATAAACAAAAGATTAGGATTGTCAACTGTTGGCCATGTGAAAAAACCCGTTCGGCACATCCAACGACTGCTCCTGAACTTTGTTAATTTTGATTGCAAAATTCAGTTTCACCGGGAATTGCTGCCACTTGAAAAGGAAAGGCATATTCGAGGAAAGAAGTGCAATTTTAAGAATAAATACAGCCTCACCGCATGCTTTACCAGCCAGAATTGTTGCCTGCAAGTCGTGTGCCATTGCAAAGCTTCGGTGGATCCAGGTTTCTAAGCAGTTATTATTGCAATAGGCACGAGCATAACAGTCCGAACAATATAAATAGTGTAAATAGTTACAATACCTCATCTCAGAAATATAGACAGTTACTGAAGAAAGTCGGAGCGCAGAACGGCCGAATATTGCAATAAACATGAACAGAACAGTCTGAACGATATAAATAGTGTAAGTAGTAACAATACCTTATCTCAGAAATATAGACAGATACTGAAGGAGGCCGGCGCGTCAAACGGCCGAATATTGCAATAAACACGAACACAATAGTCCAAACGATATAAATAGTGTAAATAGTTACAATACCTCATCTCAGAAATATAGACAGATACTGAAGAAGGCCGGAGTGCAGAACGACCGAATATAGCAATAAACACGAACACCACAGTCCGAACGATATAAATAGTGTAAATAGTTACAATTACTCATCTCATAAATATATACAGTTACTGAATCCTAATATACGTTCGAAGCCAGGAACTTCATTAAAAGTGCAATTACTGATAACGTGGGCGGTCCCCTTTTCTGAAAAAAATATCTGACATCCTACGATTATTGGTTACTCCTGACTTCTTTAGTACATTGAATTGTTCTTATGAATCTGTGATCAACACAATTTTGGTTGCGTAGTGTATGTTGCTATGGTTATGTTCACCGATAATAAATACCCGGGAGATACTTACGGTTGTGGAAATGAAGTCAGCCATTTTGTTTTTGTTTATATCTATGTCCGTATGCGTATTTAACTTTTCGGAATTTGATAAACTACTTAATGTTTCCGGATAGTGAGACAGACAGAATGAAAGAAAGGAAAAAAGGAAAATAATTTAAATTTCTATTGAAAATAACAAATTAAAAAAAAAAAAAGAAAAATATGAATAAAAGAAGAATAAATTTCAGAATGGAAAAAAAAATGATCCAGTAAAAAAGGAAATATGAAAAAAAAAAGGCGAAGAAGTGATTAATCAGATGGAGAGAAATTGAAGAATAACCAAATGATGTCAATGCTGTAGATGACATTGTTATGGAATTCCGCTATATTACAATAACTGGCTACATGCATTGGAACTAATGAAGAGAAGTTGTAAATAAAACGATATTTGGTCAGTAAAGACCTGATCGATTAAGATAGACTTCAATCTTATGAAGAAATTCTTTGAGTACTTAAAAGAAAAAAAAGACTTAAGGTGAAAAATGAAACTGGAAAAATGAAAAAAAAAATGAACGCGATAAAACATGACAAAGGAAGGAGAAGAAAAACGTAAGAAGGCAAACAAGTGAAAAAAAAAAAAGGAATTACAAAAGAAGTACACAATGAGAACAAAGGAAGAATATTGAGAACATAAAAAAGTAAAAACAATGAAAAAATAGAAGTAGGAAATAAAACGAGACAAATGCAGAAAATTGAAAAACGTAAGAACGTAAGGTAAAAAAAAAAATAAAACAAACAAAGACAAAAATGAAGTACGCAATAAAATAAGACGCGAGAAGAAAATCTAAGACGTAAGATAAAGAGGCAAGAACCAGAAGAAAAGAATTAGGTAATAAAACTTGAGGGAGGAAGAAAATTGTAAATGTAAGAAGGCAAAGAAGTATGAAATAAATTGAGGAACTACGCAATAAAATAAGACAATGGAAGAAAATTTAAAACATAAGGCAAAGAGGCGAGAAATAGAAGAAAAGAATTAGGTAATAAAGCATGACAAATAAAAAAAATTGCAAATGTAAGAAGGCAAAGAAGTATGAAATGAATTGAGGAACTACGCAATAAAATAAGACACTGGAAGAAAATTGAAAATCTTACGGCAAAGAGGCATGAAATAGAAGAAAAGAATTAGGTAATAAAGCAAGACAAATGAAGAAAATTGCAAATGTAAGAAGGCAAAGAAGTATGAAATAAATTGACGAACTACGCAATAAAATAAGACAAAGAAGAAAATTGAAAACGTAAATCAAAGAGGAAAGAAATAGAAGAAATGGATTAGGTAATAAAGCGAGGCAAATAAAGAAAATTGCAAATGTAAGAAGGCAAAGAAGTATGAAATAAATAGAGGAACTACGCAATAAAATAAGACACTGGAAGAAAATTGAAAACGTGAGGCAAGAAATAGAAGAAAAGAATTAGGTAATAAAGCATGACAAATGAAGAAAATTGCAAATGTAAGAAGGCAAAGAAGTATGAAAAGAATTGAGGAACTACGCAATAAAATAAGACAATGGAAGAAAATTTAAAATGTAAGGCAAAGAGGCAAGAAATAGAAGAAAAGAATTAGGTAATAAAGCAAGTCAAATGAAGAATATTGCAAATGTAAGAGGCAAAGAAGTCTAAAATAACTAGAGAAAATACGCAATAAAATAAGACACTGGAAGAAAATTAAAACGTATGGCAAAGAGGCAAGAAATAGAAGAAAAGAATTAGGTAATAAAGCAAGACAAATGAAGAAAATTGCAAATGTAAGAGGCTAAGAAGTCTAAAATAAATAGAGGAACTAAGCAATAAAATAAAACACTGGAAGAAAATTCAAAACGTAAGGCAAAGAGGCAAGAAATAGAAGAAAAGAATTAGGTCATAAAGCATGACAAATGAAGAACATTGTAAATGTAAGAAGGCAAAGAAGTATGAAATGAATTGAGGAACTACGCAATAAAATAAGACACTGGAAGAAAATTGAAAACGTAAGGCAATGAGGCAAGAAATAGAAGAAAGAATTAGGTAATAAAGCATGACAAATGAAGAAAATTGCAAATGTAAGAAGGCAAAGAAGTATGAGATGAATTGAGGAACTACGCAATAAAATAAGGCACTGGAAGAAAATTGAAAATCTTACGGCAAAGAGGCATGAAATAGAAGAAAAGAATTAGGTAATAAAGCAAGACAAATGAAGAAAATTGCAAATGTAAGAAGGCAAAGAAGTATGAAATAAATTGACGAACTACGCAATAAAATAAGACAAAGAAGAAAATTGAAAACGTAAATCAAAGAGGAAAGAAATAGAAGAAATAAATTAGGTAATAAAGCGAGGCAAATAAAGAAAATTGCAAATGTAAGAAGGCAAAGAAGTATGAAATAAATAGAGGAACTACGCAATAAAATAAGACACTGGAAGAAAATTGAAAACGTAAGGCAAAGAGGCAAGAAATAGAAGAAAAGAATTGGGTAATAAAACATGACAAATGAAGAAATTTGCAAATGTAAGAAGGCAAAGAAGTATGGAACAAATTGAGGAACTACGCAATAAAATAAGACACTGGAAGAAAATTGAAAACGTAAATCAAAGTAGAAAGAAATAGAAGAAAAGAATTAGGTAATAAAGCAAGACAAATTAAGAAAATTGCAAATGTAAGAAGGCAAAGAAGTATGAGATCAATTGAGCAACTACGCAATAAAATAAGACACTGGAAGAAAATTGAAAACCTTACGGCAAAGAGGCAAGAAATAGAAGAAAAAAATTAGGTAATAAAGCATGACAAATGAAGAAAATTGCAAATGTAAGAGGCAAAGAAGTATGAAAAAATAGAGGAACCACGCAATAAAATAAGACACTGGAAGAAAATTTAAAACGTAAGGCAAAGTGGCAAGAAAAATAGAAGATAAGAATTAGGCAATAACGCATGACAAATGAAGAAAATTGCAAATGTGAGAAGGCAAAAAATATGAAATAAATCGAGGAACTACGCAATAAAATAAGACACTGGAAGAAAATTTAAAACGTAAGGCAAAGAGGCAAGAAATAGAAGAAAAGAATTAGGTAATAAAACTTGAAAAAAAAAAGAAAATTGTAAATGTAAGAAGGCAAAGAAATATGAAATAAATTGTGGAACTACGCAATAAAGCAACGCAAATGAAGGATATTAAAATTGTAAAAAGTAAGGAAGTTAAATATAAAAAAAAGCAAACCAAATGATGGAATAAAATTGGAAAGGAATAAATAGAAACAAATTTATTGCAATTTTAAGAAAGTCAACGAAAAGTTTCTCCTGCTATTTGAACATTTCAAACAAATGAAAAACGAAGTTAATCGAGATGACATATAAATAAGAGAAATAAAGAAAGACATGAAGAACACCTTTAAACTGAAGAAGGAATAAATATCCCAATTGTTCTTGCAGTTAAAACGTAAAGCGAGAAAAAATTATAAGCCTATAGGGAAAGCATCCAGTAACAACTCCAGATTTTCCTTCCGTATTTTTTGGAACTAATTTCGCGTCACTGATTCAGGCTTCTGTAATATACAATGAAAAGCTTTTCGATCACTGCAACCAACTCTCAATGATGTCTTACGCCTGCTGAGTCTAGCATCATTGTGTTCAAGGACGTTTTGTCTTAATGAAGAGAAAGAAAGAGACATTTGCAAATTAGCTCAGATGGCTTGGTCATTAAAAAGAGGAAATTAGCTATGGGAAGAATTTATTTTATTACTTTAAGGATCGTTATATAAGTAAAGCTTTCTGAAGAAAATGAAGTTGTCAATTTTGGATACGTTTTAAAACAATTTGCTACCATATTGTGAATTTCGCTTCTTGTTTGTGAAACGGCTGCATTAAAAAGCCACATGTTAAAAATCTTGTTTTGGTACTTGAGGCTTTTTCAGCTACTTTTGAAAAACCTGCGTTAACAAACTTTTAATTTCGCTACTTACGAGTTTTTCGGCTACTTTTAAAATCCACGTGCACTTATTTGACAAAAAACCTCATTCAGTACCGGGCTCAAGAGTCTCTCAAGATAAAGGATTACTGAACGACTTGTGTGGTATTAATCTAAGGAGAGGAAATAAGAAGTGGAGATTAGGAGTATTTGCCGGATAGTCTGTTCCATAAATTTCCAGCTCTTGGTTAAAAGATGAACAGAATTCTTTCCTTACACTTGGAATACTAAGAGAAAGAAAGTGATGCCACTTCGTGGATATAGCATGGAATCAAAGACTCGAAATTGTTTGAGAGGGAATAGTGATGAAATAGTGATAGACTTGCAGTGTTTCGTTTGTGACTAGGAGGCGATAAAGTGGAAAGTCATCCACACGACTATGTAAACGACCTTGAACTCTATAACGGCTGTAAAAGGAGGGTTGGGCAGCTCCAGCTCATATTATGGTGGCAATACTCTATTTTTAGTCTAATCTAGTTATCGTACAAATCAAGCATTGCAGAAATGGAGACGTATTTCCTGGAGCCGTTCAAGTAGTCGAATATTTTTTCTGCGTCTTCAACAATTTATCGTATATATAAATTCAGCTTTAGGTATACATTGAACTTGAGAGAGCAGCCATTCACCGAGAATAAAGGAAATTCCAGGTCTGATTGGTGATGATAAAATGATGGTAGGTTGCTTTTTTGAGATACTAAAAATTTCAAGTCATTTATAACTGACAGGTCAGCTGTAATGGACCGAACCTCTTGAATTTTGGAGGTGCTCTCAAAAACTAGTATCATATGCATAGATGTTTACTAACGATCTATGTTCACTGGTAGATCTTTAATAACAAAAACAGCATGTGGGTAGGAAAAGAGAGTGAGACTGGATGAATAGATAATTGTGGTACATGCAGTTTTTTCGCTATTTCTGAAAGCCAAGAATATAAATTATACTTGTTATTGTTGTTCTTGTTTTTGTTATTGTTGTTGTTCTTCTCCTCCTCCTTCTCCTTATTCTTCTTCTCTCCCTTCTTCCTATTTTCCTTCATCTTCTTCTTTTTCTTCTTCTTCTCTTCCTTCTTCCTATTCTCCTCCTCCTTCTACTTTTTCTTCTTCTTCTCTCCCTTCTTCATATTCTCCTCCTTCTTCTTCTTCTTCTCTCACTTCTTCCTATTCTCCTCCTTCTTCTTCTTCTCTCACTTCTTCCTATTCTCCCCCTTCTTCTTCTTCTCTCCCTTCTTCCTATTCTCATTCTTCTTCTTCTTTTTTCTTCTTCTTCTTCTCTCCCTTCTTCCTATTCTCCTCCTTCTTCTACTTTTTCTTCTTCTTCTCTCCCTTCTTCCTATTCTCCTCCTCCTTCTTCTTCTTCTCTCCCTTCTTCCTATTCTCCTCCTCCTCCTTTTTCTCTCCCTTCTTCCTATTCTCCTCTTCCTTCTTCTTTCTCTTTTTCTTCTTCTTCTCTCCCTTCTTCCTATTCTCCTCCTTTTTCTTCTTCTCTCCCTTCTTCCTATTCTCCTCCTCCTTCTACTTCTTTTTCTTCTTCTTCTTTTTCTCTCCCTTCTTCCTATTCTCCTCCTCCTTCTTCTTCTTCTTTTTCTTCTTCTTCTCTCCCTTCTTCCTATTCTCCTCCTCCTTCTTCTTCTTCTTTTTCTTCTTCTTCTCTCCCTTCTTCCTATTCTCCTCCTCCTTCTTCTTCTTCTTCTTTTTCTTCTTCTTCTCTCCCTTCTTCCTATTCTCCTCCTTCTTCTTCTTCTCTCCCTTCTTCCTATTCTCCTCCTCCTTCTTCTTCTCTCTCTTCTTCCTATTCTTCTTCTTCTTCTTCAGTGTAACTCTGAAATTTTGCTTCTAATTTTCAAATAAACTTGAGGTACTAATTAGAAGAAAGTCAGTTCAAATTTTATAAGTCATTGGATTTTCAAATATAGTCTAATTCTCAACTTGTAGTCTAAGCTTGCAACTTTTGCGTAGAATCGAAATCAGAATTTATTTAGAAACAAACCTTGTTTTAATTATTTACTATCAGTTTTTTGAATACAGTTGTTACTTTTCAAATACAAAAGGTCAAATGATCTAAACATTGAGATGCAAGATGAAAAGTCAACAAAAAGATAATAACAACAAAAAATATATCGTTATAGATGAGTAGCTACTCGGAATGATAGAAAGTCGCTGTACTCATATTTAACATGAAATCACGACTTTCGATCGTCTGATTCTACTCCATTAAAAAAAGAAACTGGCTTCATACATCGAAACTAATTAGGAGAAAGACAGTAAATAAAAAAACTCAAACTGAAATCAGACTTTGCAATTTGAAAAGAATAAACTAAGAAAGCCAATATATATATATATATATATATATATATATATATATATATATATATATATATATATATATATATATATATAATATAAATACAAAACCTCAAACCAAGGAAACAATAACAATAACAATAACAATAACAACAAAAGCAAATTGCAGCAGATAGATGTTCCTAACATAGTCATGGAAGATTCTCAATTTTAAGTGAATGACGAAAAAGAGGAGTGCAGGTGTAAAGAAAAACAGACAAGCATCCGATTTCCAATCATGGGACCCGAGTTCGAATCTCACCATAGTCGATTTGTTAGGAAGGTGACTCCTTAATATTATCGTCCTGATGAAGTCAATACCAGTGTGTGGCGACTTTGGAAAGAGTCTGAAAAACCATACCGCGTGTTGACCGAAGCCTTTTGAGTGAAATTTGGTAGATGAAACTATTTGTTTGTGCTAGCACGAATGCACAAGTCATCGTAACTGAGAGGTTTAGCGTGCTGGGCTTGTTCAGACTATTGATCACGCCAGATAAAGACGATCTCTCCCAGAAAGTGTAACTAAGGTCCGCTCAGGTTAGTTGCAGTATAAATCACTGGTGGACTCTGTGGGTGTCGGACAAACACAGATGTGTCTGAGCAGGCATCTGCAAGTAAGGATTGGTTAGCTGCCTGAGTAGACAGGAATACACAAATACGAACCGTCAGCCATTAGTTCGAGAAGGAGACTACTAGGATTGCCCTCACCACAGTAAGTAGTGGTTGATGTAGTTTAACATCTCCAGATGACGATGTTCGACCTCATACAAAGAAGCCAAACGTCTTAATGTTAATTTTCAAGCCTTGCTATATGGGAATTGACACAGCTCAAACTTCTTTCTTCAATTCGATCCCATTTTCTTACTAAATAACTAGAACTATAACAGCTTGGGAATACTATGTGCTGTATGCTTGGATGTGTGGGTGGTATAATGAATAATGGATCAGATTTGTTAATTGGAGAGCCGAGTTTCAATCTCAGCCCGGTTCGTTACATTCATTTGCACGTAAATAGCCTTGAGAATGGTCTGAATCCACTTCTTCTCCCCCATTTATGGGCTAATTAGTAAGACTTGTATCATTGAATCATTATTATTTCTAAAAATATTCTTACAATCTAAAACTATTTTTTGGCTTTACACCAACAGCACATACTAGCTTATAGTACCTGGTATTCCCAAGCAGTCATCTTTCTAGGTACTGACCAGACTTGACGTTGCTTAACCAGGCTTTCAACTTTTGTGGCCGTAAGCTACACATCCAAGGAAAGTATACTTGGCGAATTTGACACTTACAGGACATACTAAAGGCCATAGTTATAGATGGAAACAGCGAGTAATTTAACAGTGTTGTGTAAATGAATGGCGGAAAAAGGTTTGATTTGGTTTATTTTGTTTTACGGCATATCAACCTTAATGGGTTAAATGTCGACAATTTTTTTTATTGTTGGTAATATTTTGATTTATCAAAAATCTCTTTCTGGTAATATTTTTCCTTCAAAAATGCATTGCTGGTAACAATTTTTTTTTTCAAAAAATATTGCTGGTAATAGTTAACTATTTGCCCATAGACCTGGGAACACCATCAATTAAGAGGTGGTTCCACGCTTCTCAAAACCTCCTGATCAAAAACCTTGCTGCTGGACGTAGTTGAACGTCTTACCCAGGATGCGGATGTAGTTTAACGTCTTGCCCAGGACGAGGATGGCGGAAAAGGGGCTGGGATGGTAAGTAAACAAATATTGGAGCTGCAAAGGATAGGCAGTTGTGAAGAGCCATGCCCGTCTGTGTTACTGAGCGCATTAAAAATAAGACTTTAGAATAATGAGACGTTACAAGATCAAAGATGAACCATAGTTTCGTGTGCGAAATAGTTTTAAAGAGGTAACTGGATGTATTTCAGATGGCACACATGCGCAATTTAAGATCAATAAACTCAAGTATAAATCATTGTCAACGTTAAGAATAAAAATAAATAAATTTTCAAAGAGAGTCATAAAACCAGCGTCTCAGATTTAATCAAGTCGAAAACAAATAAGAGAATTTGATAAATATATCGAGAATGAGAGGGGTTGTAAAATATTTCATGCGTGCGAAATTTTAATCAGTTACTTTGCCCAGCGGGAGGCTTTTCAAGGAATAATTTCAACAATATTTCTCTGTCAATTTTTTTCGTTCTTTTTAACAACGTCCGCGTATAAAGAGTTATTTTTTCTCTTTTTATTGAAATGGGAATATTTTGTGGAAAAATTATTCTTCTTCAAGTCAGAGTAAAGTGTAACGACACTATATTAAATCATGTGTACCAATTAATGCTATCGCCGACATTAATAATCAATATTATCACGAATATTAAACAAAGTTGGATGTTGTAGGCAGTTGCGTTTAATATACTTCAAATACTTTTAGAAGTTTGATTTCAATAATAACTTTTATTAAGAACTTATTTATAAACGTAGGTAAAATATATATGCAAATGCATGCTTTTTAAACTCTTCAAAAATTACCTGCGTATAGAGCGAAGAGGCAGGGTGGAGTAATCGAATTGAGAAATCAGAGAGCCGAATTCTATAAACAACAACCACCTGCTCTTCAGTAAAATGAATAGAGCCCTATGGATGATTGGCATTTGTTTACATTCGTAAAAGCAATACGCTAGATTTAGCTGGTTCACTTAGTCGAATGAAGATAGCTCAGTGGTAGAAACTCAGCCTGGCACCAAATTGGTTGGGTTTCAATCCTAAGACATTCGGATGACTAGTTGAGCTGCGAAATAGTACTTTCTGCGAATGACATTATTTAACAGAATTATATTTCTACTGTCAGTCATTATTCGTTTCAGAAAGTTTACTTTAAAATGGCGATGATTTAGTAGCCGAATACCTGTCCTCCGGACAAAGGAAAGTATTATAGAAATCCTTTTATTTACGCTATTTGCATGCAGACTATTGTCCACATTTTTTACAATATTTTGGCTCTTGTGCTCCCCGGCCTTCATCAGGTGTATATCGATCTAGTAAACCTATAGGGAATTCAAAACTGAAACATTTACTTAATCTACGACGGTGGACTCTTCTCGTTCTACTGCTCATGTCTCGGGATATCTCGTCTAGGTTTTATGCTTAGTCCTTCCCGTTTATTACTCGCTCTGTTTCAACTGAGATCGAGTACATGTTGCCCGTCCGACGGACAGAACTGACAATTACGACATCAGCAAATTCACGAACAATCCACTCACCTATTGTCACTTGGCAACCGGATGATCAATAAGTGAGCAGTAGTATGAATAAGAGCTAGATGAGATATCCCTAGATATGGACAGTGGGAACGAACACATTACTTAATTCCGTAGTTTTGTTCTAAATTCTCCGTAGGTTTGTAGGTTACCCAGATTGATATACACCTGAAGAAGAACGGAAGACTCGCCGTCGATTCACTGTGAGAACGACAACAATTATGAGGACAATAGTTCGGATGCAAATATAAAAAAAATGATAATTCCTGATCCCAAGAAATTCAGTCAGAAATATCTTCTTACCTCTCTAAAATGTTTAAGTTAACAGCATTTTCAGCAAGGCATCGATTTTCTAAAGCACATTTTGTTATTATTCGAAATCTACTCGAATCTCCTCCTCTGGACATAGTTCCATATATCTGACCATAAGAGAAAGCTTCGTTTTTATCTAGGTAGATGCCAAACTTTTAAAAGGTCGGCGTTGAGTTTTTGCGAATTGAAAGACTTAAGGATAGTTTGACAGGTAATTGATACCTTTGTGTTTGGATTGGCAGTGCATGGTTACTTGGAGAGATGAGTATTCTTGATATAAGTTTTCTTTGAGGGGTCCCAGAAGCAATAACAGCATAAATAACTATCATTTTGACTTACGTATTTTCTTGTATATAATACAACTTGAGTATAATACAACCCAGGGTCTCTGTAGGTGGAAACAGTGAATAAATTATCGCCTTCAGTATAATACGAACGCGTATTTCTGAAGGTGAAAATATGGAAGAAATTACCTCGTCGAGTATATTACGTAGCGTAATGACAAAAGTACGCAGGTGTAGGCGTTAAAAAAGCTTTATTTAACTGAGAATACAAGATCGCGTATAGTGTTCTTTTGTAATCCCAGTAAACAGAAATAGCTCTCATAAAGAGGAGAGTAACGAAACAACGGGAGACCACTCTTGATTATTCATAACACGTAGTACAACCATCCATATGCAATTTTTTTTTTTTAAAGTTTTTTTTTAAATTAGAATCTCAATGTCGTACATATTGTAATGGCAATAGTACGCAGGTGTAGGCTTTAAGAAAGCGTTATTCAACTGGGAATACAAGGTTTGCGTATAGTGTCCTTTTATAGTCCCAGTAAACAGAAATAGCTCTCTCGAAGAGGAGGTTATCAAAAGAAGGGAAGAACACTCTTGATTATTCCTGACACATATATTTCAACAAAATAATTTAATTTTTTATGATGTTAAAGAATAAAAATTTACCGGATGTTTAGCAAATACGTTTTTTTTCTTCTAATTTCCGTTTTAACACTTATTTTCAGGTTTTTGATTAAAGTTTCTAAGTTGTAACATTAATGTTTTCAAAACATGGCAAATCTGGTGTATTTCTTTCATTAATTTATTTAATCACTTTCGGTGAATTTCCTGTCTTTGAGACAAAAGACGTTCAATTGCGCATAATTAAAAAAAAAAAAAAAAAAAAAAAAGAAAAGAAAAAAGAAAAAGAAGAAAAAAATATTGCCGACATATTAAATACCTTTTGTAAACATTTTTTATCAACACCTGTCTACTTTGTGTTTTGTTATCTATTGTGCTAAGTGTAGCTGTAGTTTTGCTGTTTCAAATAAAAGCTATTTTAAACTAAGTAAAATTTCAACAAACGTGTACTTGTGTCAATACCACCCTTATTTTTGCCTTAAATTTTCCTTAACAATATTGCATATTATATAAAAGAAAATATGGTAATCAGTCTCCTTGCAACAGCCCGTTAGCCAAATTCCGAGAGTGAAATCTCGAAGCTGAACAATGAGTGCACATTGTTTGAGAAACTGTCTCTGCAGAAACATTTTTAAAATATTTTACTAAATTATTTTCTTTAATTAAAAGAGAATGTTAGTTTACTCCAAGTTGGGATTGCAGTTGTATGCTGTCGATAGTCAAAGTACCATATATCTTACTCGTCCACCCACGCCGACACAAGATCGGTTTAATGAAGGGTGATCGAGCGCGTAAACACCTCACAACCGTCGGTTGCGCTGCCATACCGATCCCCCTATTTAGCTCAATGAGGGAGACAATGCTGCCGGCAGCTGTTCATCGGGACCGGCTTCCTCTCAATATTCCTCCCGCCTCAGTTCTTGTTATGACGATAAAGGCATTTGATTGGACGATTGCAGGTTTTGAGGTGCGTGGAAACTCATCTTAATTGCTGTTGTTCCTAGGTCCACCCTGACCCGGGGTGTTAGAATCTGTTAGGGCTCCAGTTATGGAAAAATAGTGAGCCAATAAGAAAATACTATAAAAGTATAATACATTCTTATAGTAAAAATAGCAGCAATATATTTTTATATATAAAATTACGAATAATACATATTTGTAGTAAATTACTGCCATATAGAAGAAAATAATTAACTACCAACACCTAGGTTCGAGCGTGACACTCTGGACTTATGAATATATGTTTGCCGCCAGGTGTATAAATAGCGGTGTCAGGCTACTGACTGGAGTGACTATTGAGTGATTATTGAGGAATATTTAGTGGAACTATCCAGTCGAATTAGTGTGAATTATTGTGCGTCGAAGATTTGGGCTTTGAATTAGGATTTACCGGACGTTGTCAACCCGCGCTACTAATATGGTATTCACTGAAATGTTTAATTTCTTTGGTTTACTTCTTTGTTCTTGTTAAGAATTTATTTGCGGTTGTAATGAATACTGTGTTATTTAACATTGAAGTCTTGAGTTATACTTAATTATTAACGGCCATCGTAAGTCACAAAATTACGAACAATACACTTTTCGGAACTCGCATCTGGCAAGAAACCACAAAGGAGCCACACGTCATCTATTCAAGGATCAGATCAAAAACACCTTGCCGAGGACATAATTTGATCCGGTCAGTTGTGAGAGGGAAGCTGCAGAAAGAACCAATTAGAGAAGAGTAGTCCACGAAAATGAAGCATCATTCGAAAACACCAGAAGATAAATAGAAGAGACGAATAGACCCCAAAGAAAAGTCAGAGCTCTCTAACCCATGAAACATCTTCTCCTACCGCGCGGTAACTGCGGACGTCTCTTCCGGCCCAACTCATTTCACAAAGAAAGAACTGTCGATGAGCACCCCAGTAGTCGGCAACGAGTTCCGCCACCGACGACGTCCAACAATACTTTTATAGCAAGAATGACCAACAATTCATTTTAACTTTGAAGGCATACAATGGCATTCAAAATATATTTAGTTGAAGCCATAAAATTATGTGCAAAATATTTAGATATCGGCATTAAGTGAATAATAGAGGTGCTAATATGCCGCTAAAAACTCAACCAACCGAATCGTCCCTCCCAGCCCCTGTTCTGCTCCACTCGAAAAGTAGGTTATTTGCTCCACTCGACAAGTAGGTTATTTGCTTCACTCGACAGGTAGGTTATTTGCTCCACTCGATACGTAGGTTACTTGATGTAATCATATTTTCTTCTTGCCTTCAATGTGTCCCAAGAGTGTCAAATTCTTCAAACACTCTTTCCTCATTAAGTGTCCTAGAAATTTCGATTGTCTCTTTCTATTACTAAATATAAGCTTCCTTTTCGTTTAAATTTTCCATACAAGTTCCTCATTAATCACATGTTCAGTCCATGGTTTTATGAGTACCCTTCTGTAGAATCCTATTGCTCTGCCTCATGTCTTGTCTTCATCTGCTATTGTCCAGTATTCACTGCCATAGAAGAGGACTGATATTACATAACAGTATAGACCTATTTTATTTGTTTCTCACGAAATTTTCCTGTTCTTAATACATTGCTTAGCCTTTAGATATTTATAGTTTTGTACATGCTTGATTTGGGAATCTCCAATTAGTAGTACCTATCTTCGGCTGTTTCCTTTGTTGACAAAGAAAAATAAAAATAAAAATACGGGATTTAAATATTCCTGTACAGTTTAGTACAAATAGCTCTTTTGGTAACCGATGTTTCATCCTTTCTTCAATAAACTTAGATATCATTTCAAATGTTCACTAAATTCGCTTCTTATCGAATTTATCCCAAGCAAGGCATGAAATCCACTAAAACATAAGTGGTTACTGGCTATGAAACAATTAGAAAGCAGAAACATTGATAAGGAGTAAAAGTGATGGAAGAATTAGGAAAAGAGTAGATCACGTTTAGCATTGGATTTTTTTTTTGAAGATTAAAAATAACTGGAAATCATTAAGCTAGAAGAGAGTTCAACCATCGAGGAGTGCGAGAAAAGAAACTGTTAGCATAGAACTTACTGTTATATCTAGCGATTTCAACCGTAAATTGATGAGACCTTTTTGCCAATCTAGTACTGAAATTAAATTCATAATGTCAATGTACCATAGCTCATCTGAACAATTATCGTGAATGTATTTATAGAAGAGGCACGGGGAAACAATTATATGGCAGTAGGAAAGTGATTGAAGCAGAGACGCCAAGTTACTACCAATAATATAGGTGAGTCGTCATTGAATTTTTTCAAGGATCTATAAATATACCGGGTGTAAAAGCAAAATTGTTCAAATCGTGTAACATCAAAATTGTCTAAAATTGTTAGATTAAGCTTTGAGCAGTTTCATCTTAGAAATGAGGGTTTTCTAACACTATTGGACTCTAGTTTGAACTATAAGAATGTATTTAGATCGAAGTTGAAATGATGATCCCTCTTGCTGCTGTGACATCCTGATTCAAATTTCCTCTGTACTATTCCCTATTTTTTTTTAAATTTATTTACCGTTTCCTTGATGGTTCTTGAATGGACTTTGAAGATGGAAGCTAGAGTATGAATGTTGGTAACATTACTGAAGGCCTGAATCATCTTTTTCCTGTCACCATTACTCAGGTGGAAAGGCATAGTGGGTCTGACACAAAACAATTTTATTCTGTTCTCTTTCTAGATTATTAACTCAAAGTGTTTTTTTTTTTGTGATTCTTACGACAAATGTTATCAAGATGGCTAAATGTCATCTGGAAACCTGGAAAAAAGTAACGAAGTTTACTGTTTTTTTTTAACATTTTGTGGGATGCATAATTTTCCCATGCTGTTATTTTATGGCTTAATTCTTCCGAACAGGGGTCTTTCTGTCGGATGTAGTTTATCGTCACACCCAGGACTACTGAAGTAATGCCGTTACTTTATGGATTAATTTTTCGGAGTAACAACTGATTTTTATCATTGGTGAAATTCTTTACACGGATTGGACACTTTTGCTGTTACACAGAGTATATAGCAGGAGCATCGGACCGTATGTGGAACTAATATTCTGAACATGTGCGAACTGTAGACTTAGAGATATGTAGGATAAACTCTGGAGAAAAGATTGTTGTAAAATATGCCCGTGACTAATCTTCTGTGGAGCTTAAGTTCGCGAAAAGGTTTCTAAATGTTATATTCCGTGCTAATAGGAATATATACTTGAAAAACAAGGTGGATTAAATAAGTAAAGCTTTATTGTAAAAAGAAAGAAACAAACAAACAGTACAACAAGAATAAGGGCGACAGTTATCCACAAGGTCGTTGCAAGTCAGTCCAGTAGTGAGTGCTGCTATTATTGAAAGGTCGGTAGTCCTTGCGTAAGTCTGAGTCGTACTCAGCAGATCCCAGCTAAATATTTACTACTCCCCCACGAGGGTAGATGTGGCACAAGGCCGAGTTTAACGTGGGTCATCCGAGCTTTAAGCTCGGTTAAAAATTTCCCGTATAACCTGCATAAGGGGGTTCGGGTTAGTCTACCTCCCCGGACGAGACTCTGCACTTCGGCATAGCCTCGTCTGAGTTCCTCTCTACTCGAAGGCAGAGAGTTCAACAGCACAGCTGGAACATATTCCAGCTGGTCTCTGTAGTCTATTGACTTACAGATACTTATAGGTAATTACTACCTACAGTGTAGTCACTCATTGGGGTGACAGGTTATTCCACTACATAACTGGAGTTATCAAATATCTGCTATTTCAGAAATATCGCTCCAGAGGCACATATTTAAGATCTTTAGAATGACCCTATATCTGAAGGTATCATAATGTTTAATTACATCATTCTTCTATTTGTTGAGAACCAATTTGCTTTAATATTACAATACTGATCCTCTTATCATGTCCATTTTCTAACTTAACAGCATATCGGGAATGATTTTGAAGTGCTACAAATCACAATGATAGTATTCACTGGAAAATGTGACACAGAAATCGGAAGACGCATAGGAATAGCAAGAATGGTCTTGCAAAAACTAAGCAAAGTATGAAGATATAGGAAAACACCCTTGGAAAATGTTGAACTGATGTTTACTAACTAATCTCTAATACAGCAATGAATGCTGGACATTTTGCTCGCAGAAGAAGAAAAGACTGGAAGTGACACAGATGTGTTTCGACTAACGAATGCGAAAAACAGGATGGAATAAAAATAAGCTAACGAGACAGACATAAGTAAAATAGGAATAACAAGGAAACATATAATTACAATCAGAAAGTTGAAATACCCGGAATCTTATATATAAAGTACAGTGTATGTGTGTGTGTGTGTGTTTGTGCGTGTGTTTGTGTGTCCGAGCAACTCCTCCGCTCCCACTGGAGAAAAGTTAGGCGACGAAATGATTTTTGTTAAGATCTGATTCAGGGTTGTCAGATTATGCGAGGTTAAAAATATATATTAATATATTATACTAGACGTTATCGTTGATTTCATGATTCAAGGAGAGTAACTCTTATTTCCCATTTGTATCCAAAATTGCAGTGTACATTTTATTATAAATTAGCTTTTTTTAAAAAAAAACGCACTATTGCGAGGCATTTAAGCTAGTTCCTGTAGAGGACTCTAGGTTTGGTTATCATCACAATAGCTAGGGAGGAGTAGAGTGATAGACATCAATAAACTATAGAAGACCTCAAAATTGATCACTTCATTTAAGTATTGAATTAATGTTTAAGCTAACCTTTTAAATGTTCAACGATAATTCTTCTACTGTCACTTAATTTAAAGATGATTTGATGCACGTAGATCCTTATTTTCCGTACAAACAATTATTTTTATTTCATGGGTGGCAGAACAGGGGAAAATTTTTAAGATAAAATTAGTATAGTGTAAAGATGGGAAAATAGAAATTAGAATTAGTTATACATTCAACATTTGTAGATTTAGAGAAAACATAATAGCTAATTAAGTAAAACGTATATTATGGAATCTATATGAATAAATGCGAAATTGTAGTTCAATTCTCCCATGAATTCTGAGATTAAAAAGCCCCAGCTCTACTTTATCATAATTTAAACGCTCAAGGCTCAATATCTGTATATTATCTACTTATAGGTAGTATCATTCTTCAGATTTAACTTATTTGCATATTGATTTTTAAAAATGTATAACGTCCTGGGTATGACGATAAACTACATCCGCGTCCTGGGTATGGCGATAAACTACATCCAACAGCAAGGCCTCAGATAATGTTTTACGTCCTGGGTATGACGGTAAACTACATCTGCGTTCTGGGTATGACGGTAAACTACATCCGCGTCCTGGGTATGGCGATAAACTGCATCCAACAGCAAGGTCTCAGATAATGTTTTCAGAAAAATAATGTTGCCAGCTCTAAGTTTTTGAAACAATAATGTTGCCAGCTCTAGGTTTTTGAAACAATAATGTTGCCAGCTCTAAGTTTTTTTTTTGTAGAAAAGGAATAATGTTGCCAGCTATACGTTTTTTTTTAAACAATAATGTTGCCAGCTATACGTTTTTTTTGAAACAATAATGTTGCCAGCTATACGTTTTTTTTTTGAAACAATAATGTTGCCAGCTATACGTTTTTTTTTTTGAAACAATAATGTTGCCAGCTATACGTTTTTTTTTAAACAATAATGTTGCCAGCTATACGTTTTTTATTCTATACAAGAAAGGAATTTAAAATTCATATAAACTGGATTTGGCATTAAATAACCCACAGTGGTTGATATGCCATAAAATCCAAACAAACAAACAAACAAACAAACAAAAATGTATATTTCATTAATTAACTCTCCTTTATTCGTGTTCTTTTAGTCAAGGATTGTTTTGATTTTCATATAAAAAATCGTCCTGTTTTATATAGTGTCTGAAATTTGTATTTCATTGGCCTTCAACAAGTTGGCATCTATTTGTAAAACTTAACTATAACAAGCCTATTTATGAAAGAAATATTCATTTAAAATTTTTGTTTCAAATATTTCAAGTAATGAATATATCTTACTTTGCCAAACGATAGAGAGCGAGCGAAGCCTGCTAGTATTTATTAAGAAAAGGTAACCAAGTTAGCACTCAAAGGATATATTAGATTATATACACATGTTTTGTTCACGAGGAAAGACGGAAAAGACATCACAGAGACGCCGTTTCGTTTACGCGAGAAATAGAAAGAATGAAAGAAGTAGGAAGAAACGACGTGTAAAGTATTTAACGAGTTTCAGTGAATAAACGAGGAAACAATGAAAAAGAAGGTGGACAAAAAGTGAATGGTTAAATTGCGCAACAAAATACAGTTGTAGATCGCTTACCTTTTGAAATGAATGGACGTATAAAGGAAGAAGAAACCTTTGTTGACTTAACAGCGCCATGTATCATTGGGGACCACAGAGGCCTTTCTTAACTAAAATACCTAAGAACAATATCACAGGGAAAATAAGTACTTTGTATATCTGACGTGGAGATGGATCGAATTAAGAGAAAGTGGCGCGTAAAATAAAGCCAGTTTTAAGAAGCATTCGTGGTAGCTTTGCTGTTTAAAGGTGACACAACCAGTTTTCATCAAATCATTCTGGTTTATCTATACAAATATACTATTATGAGCAACATATTTTGTCACCGAAGATGAATTGCAATTGACAGAAAACCTTGTGGTATTTAGGCAGGACCATAACACATGGTCGCTGAAACCAAACCCATCCTGGAACGTCTATTGGAAAAGGGGCTCACATCAACCGTCAATTGGAACTCATTTCCCTGGAAAAATGGCCAGTTCCTTGCACCACTACAATGTCGCTGACTTCTTCCACCATGCTCTATATTTACAAGAGTCAGATCAGACAAAAATCTAGTATCAATCCCATATCTGTGCTGGAGCTGTCCAGTCTTTACTTTCCAACTATGGCTGGGTTCATGGCAGTTTGGTGGGTGCTTGATCATTTCTCGCTAGAAATTCCTTTTCCCACAAGAGAAACGTTACTAGACACTCGTTACGTTATCTTTATGAGACGTATTCCTTAGTACCACCAGTTCAGATCTTGATAGCTAGGATTCACGTACACATCCTCATTCTTTTCGTATTCCATTTGTAAGGGAGAAGTTCTACTCAGACAGCTTCTTACATTGTTTTGTTTACGTTTCATCACGTGATTTCTTGAGAATATTGATTTCTCCTCCTCCACCTTCTTCTATATTTGTGGAAAATACTCCCGAAAAGATGCTTTAGGATTATAACCTCTTCAAATCTAGGGTCAATCTTAATCTATCCTACATATTCGCGTAAAACTTCTTACTTCCTCAACTTACCCCGTTACAACAAACTCATTCAAAATCTAACTTAAGTATCTCTTGGGTCATGTATGAGGTGGATATTCAGTGAATTACTCGAGAAACCATTAGGGAATCTACTATTTGACTGTGAGATGAGCAATTGAGAAATTCAAAGTGTGGTTAATGTAAAGATCACTGGCATTAGCATGATGAAGCAACTTGATATGACGAAAATTAAAGTTTCCAACACACACACACACAAAAATATTGGCGCCAGATATATAGAGAGGGCCTTATTCTATCTAGAAAGCAACAGTCCTAAGAAGAAGGGGGAGGATAAAGAAAAAAGAGGTAACTAACCTGTTGCAGTTTTTTTGTGTATATGTGTACTAGTGAGCCAGTCAAAATGAGATGACTCATTTTATAGTCCACCAAGAGAAGGGTTAACCAATCAGAAAGCTCAAAATATTCAATGCGACGTGTATAACGGCAGCCATTTTTCCCCAAATTGTCTGCACTGCCAACCTGATATCGAAGACTTAAAGAATTACTTAACAACCGCTACTATTGAACAGATTACAGACTTCAGTGGATTCCATATTCAGAGACTGCGGCAAACATGGTCAACACAACCGAGTGTAATAATGATAATCGGAAGTATATATAATCGGAAATATATATAGTTGGAAGTATATATAATCGCAAGTATATTTTCATGGATAACACAACCTTTACATTCCCAAGATCACAAAATGATTCGTAGTCTCCAAGCCAGACGTATCGCTAAAACGTAATGATATCCACTTTTATTAAGGCATCATGAGAAAATATTGGAAAGCCAGTTCTAACCAGGAAAGGGATAAACATCTACACCTGTTTATAAGACGGGGTGGAGAGAAGCTTGAATTGGGCAACAGGCAAACCTATCTACTCGCAATGAGAAAAATAAGTAAAAGATTAAATTATAAAGAAAATTCGTAAATAAATTTAGGAGGTTAGGCGGAGACTTTAGAAGTGTAGAGTTAAAATAAGAGCACGTGCGGTTCAAGTGCACGCACTTAGGGAGGGGCAGTTAATTATGTAACCGCCTTTATGAATCGCAGCAGTTGTTAAAAAGATTAAAAAAAAACCAAAACCCCCCAAAAAACAAAAACAAAACAACAAAAAAACAAGTAAACATATTAAATCTGGACTCAGGTGTCAATTTCAGCCGACAAAAATCAGCGGTAAGTTTTTCCAAATTTGAGAAATTATAGGGAGAATTAAATTGTGAAATTGCGCGGAAGAAACTACCTCACAGAAACAGTGCAGTTGGAAATCTTATAGAAAGGCTAGCAGATGCTGCACTACTAAGCAGACGTGAGTGAAGTGTTACTGGAAGATTTCAACAAAGTTTTATGCAGGTGCACGAACAACTAGACCTGTATAACCTAACAAAATATTTTAGGATAAATTTTTAATAGTGTATAAATATTTTTCCTCCCACGATTTTGCACACGATTTTTTCAACATTTCTTATCCGAAGAAATGTATATAGTTTAGTAATTGTTAAACTCATTCCAAAATAAAAATTAATGAAATAAAAATATAACTAGTGGGTAAATTTAAAGGGAATGCAAGTAATAGAATTATATTAAATAAATTTTGTTTAAATTCTTTCTTTTCCGCATATATATATATATATATATATATATATATATATATATATATATATGTATATATATATATATACTTTATTATAGGATATTACATTCGAACATATGTAAAACCACTATATAAATGCATTCATGTAGCGATACATATCATCAACATCTCATCAGGTGGTAGATTTACTACCGCCTGACGAAATGCGATTATATCGATTACACACACACACACACACACACACACACACATATATATATATATATATATATATATATATATATATATCATTAATAATTTAAAATTTATCAACTGATTCATATGACCTTCAGTATCCTGTCTCTAGAGTTTCGTAGAAGTGCTCTCCTTTAAGCATTCTGTCAACTCTTCAAGGCATATCTCCAGTCTCTCTTTTTCTCTCCCCTCTCTCTCTCTCTCTATATATATATATATATATATAGATAGATAGATAGATAGATAGATAGATAGATAGATAGAGATAGATATTCCTTTAAGAACGTTCATTTAAATACGTACAAGAACGACGAAACCCGCAACTTGAAATTTTGGTTTCACAAGTTTTTATTACTCCGATTGATTTCAGCTATTTTTACGTGATTTTTTGAGACGAAACGCTTTGTACGATAACATTTTTTATAAATTAGAAATACATTTGAGAATAATCAAAATAAATTGTGAAATCCAGGGAAAGCCACCCTTGACATGGAAATAATTTTTGCACGTGTGACATCACCCCGGCCTGTCTGCCCCGTCGCCGTGCTATCCTGTGACGACCAATGTGACTTGGTATTGGTCGCGGCACCAAATGTGACGTTCTAACCCTTGGCTGATTCGGATGGGAATCTGGTTAGATTCGGTATCAGCTTTGTCGTTCCCGGCTCGCCTCCAACGTCTAGTTACCGAAGTAACTGCTTTGATTTCTAGTCTAAACTACCCACATTGTGATTTGATCTTAGGTAGACGAAATCAATCAGTCTCCGGGCTGTAAGGCAAGCCGAGTCCCAACAAAGGCAATACCGCACAAGTATATGTAAAAGAAAATAAAGTAACAACTCGAAAAATTCAAATGTGTTAAAAAAGAATAACAATATTTTATATCTGGTTGCAGAATACAGGACTGCGTCTTTCTCTCAACACGCTTATATGTTTGTTAGGCGAGTCTTAACATCTTAAGTTGTTTTTTTAAGAAACTGTCTTTTGGTGTATCTTCAGGCGATATTCGTAAAACTTGTTTTGGTGGTGTGAGTCTAAGTCGTTCTTCAAAAATAAATTGTTCTTGGTTAGAAGTTTAGGTCGTGATGCATGGATCTTTCAGTCAGCTTTCTGCGAGGTGGGTCTCAGAGCTCACAGCTCAACACTGTCTGCGTCTGCCAACTGCGTCTGTGTTACTCACTCTGCAACTCCCGTCCACTCGTTGCGACTCTGCTTATATGGACGCCGACCAAAACTGGGGTGGGCCTGTCGGGGATTTAGGTTCCTTGATAATCCTAAATCCACAATAAGGATTTTCTTTGTTCTCGGATAGGAAAATTTATTACTTTCCATTTTTGGAATCCTTACTTTCTACTTAAAGGGAATCGTCCTCCCAAATTCTTCCTTTCTCATATTGGTATCTCACACCAATCCCCTCAGAGGGCGTCAACAGGTTCCCCTCTCTCTCACAGTGGCATCTCACACCAATCACTTCAGGGGGCGTCAACAGGTCTCCCCTCCTTCTTCATAGTTTACCTTCGCCTACCGCTCACGCCACCCTTCAGCCAATGAACGCCCAGCAGCGTGGGTGTTTGCAATTTTCGCTCAAAGGAAAAAAATGATCTTCTTTCCTTTTTTCTTTTCTTTTTTTTCCACGGGCAGACCTCCCACGACCCGTAGGATGGTCCCTAATCTCTATCTTAACCGAATTTCATCTGGAGTTCGTCAACGAGATTTTCGTCAAATAATCATTGAGGTTGTTCAGTGAATCTCCGCACTCTGTCGCCAATTATCTGTTCCGATAAAAAAACATTTTTTATCATGCCCAGTCTGACATAAAACAGGTGTTTTCCCCAAATGATATCTCCGAAGATAGTTAATGGTTTAATCTTTCCTTCTTTTTAACTTGTGGGTGGTTCAGCTGACATTTTTATCGGTCAGTGCGTGACCTTATTAATATTATCTCTTAGCATTCTGTTTTGTAGGCCACTTGACCAATTTCAAATTTTCATTATTGCCATGGGCAGACGACTATCCTTTAAATCGCTCCGTCGTAACATAAATCAAATTAAATCCGACAGATCCGAGATCTTACTTTCTTCGCTAATGAAAATAAAATATTTACCACTTTTCTTTATTAGAAAAAATAACATCGCTCAGTGTCTTTTCGTGATAACTTCTTATCACCTTAATTAATTCTCGCTTTTTTTCTTTCCACGCAACCCTAAATAGTGTCACACACGGAAGGTAATGACCTAAGTATATCAAATTTTCTTTAAATTAATTGGCGACAGAAGAATTATCCTTGAACTTTAAAAGGGAAGCTTAAATATTATTATATAAATTTTGAGTTCTTCTGTAGTTTATCGTTCATATTGCATACGGCATCGATATACCTCGAAAACGAAAATCACTGCTAGCAGATATCCACATTTAAATCAAACAAGCCAGGGCTGCGGCGAGGAAAAGAAAGTCCTGTGCAAATGAATTCGCCGTTCCGGAGGGCATCCGATGCTGAGAATATGCAAAGACTTGCAAACACACAAACTACCGACCAAGCTACATTCAGGAGAGTGTCAAATGCTCTACCAAGAGAAGATAAAGGACACTAGAAACACAAACTGAATTTTGGAGAGCTTTCAATGTAGCCAACACCAGAAGAGTAAGGGATTCGGAATCATTAGAGCAATCAAGAATCAGAAAAGCTTCCAATGTTGTACAGCAAAAAAGTATCAAGACAGAATACAGTCCAAATTGAGAAACTTACTTTTCAATATGAAGCCAATCAAGACTACTCCGTACCTATCGTTATTATTGGAGAGCTAAACAAAGAATACACATATTGTAGAGCATTTAAGTCCATGGATGAATTTCAAAGCCTGCGTTGCTCCAATGGGAAGATCAAACTCCAGTACTTTCTAGCTCCACCGGAACCATTCAAGTGGTTGTTGACTGGATCCACCGTTGGGCCCTATGATTTCCTGAAAACAATTAGACCTTACAACAATGCATTCTTTTGGAGTAAATGATGAATTTCTGCCTGGATGGCATACCACATTCAGAATCCAAGGACAAGTATATTATCGGATTGTCTGTCAGTCTGCAGCCTCTACTAAACGTTTCCCCTAATCTATTTTATAGAAGATTATCAAGTTCAAGCTGAGATAATAAAAAATCTCTTTCGAGATTTGAAACTAACGATAATTCTGAACTTACAGGAACTTACCAAACAAATCCATATGTTCAAGAGTTTAAATCTGTACCCCAGAATGATGGACTTCAGAACTTTAGATTAGTCATTAGAGCTGATAAAACACCTGTTGAGAACATGAAAGAAGATTCTATGTACCTTCTACCAATGAGGTAGCAGTACTCATTGTAGGACAGAAATTCGATAATTAGTGATAGAGAAACAAAATGGACCCCTAAGGAAAGTTGCTGAAACAGACAGGAGTTATGATGCTCTCCAGTATCCACTTGTTTTCTGGCAAGAGCATTATTGTTAACACTTCCTTCTGGAACAAAATTGACTCTGAAACCGGGGAAGACTACACGAAAAAAGTTTTACCAGAATACTTCTATTGCTATAAAATCATGCTAAGGACCAAAAACTTCAAACACCTACTGAGATGCAAGCAGCTCTTCAGCCAGTTCTTGGTTAATATGTATGCAAAAATCGAAACAGAGAAGTTGCTCTTTATCACATGCCAGCAATGAAAACTTCGAGCGGAAAGCTATATTCATCTCTAACATGATGTTCAAAATGCAAAATGATGGCAATCTACTCAACACTGTAAAACAAGTCATTCTTCCATCACTATTTTTAGGAGGTGACAGGTACATACATGAGAAGACTCAACATGGAATTAAATATGTCAGAAATTTTGTCTGACCTCTCACCTGCAACCCATTATGAAATAACTAAGAATTTGATAGAAGATTAATCTGCTACTGACACTCATGACATTGTATCTCGATTACTTAGGCTAACTGTTGAATCTCGTTAGGAAAGAAGTTTTTCGAGCAGTAAGAGCTGACATGTACACGATTGAGTGGTAAAAAGTGGACTGTTATATTGGCATCTATTGGTTTAATTCAAGGAGAAAATCAATCAATGCAAATCAAATTAATGCTATCATCAGTGCTGAGCTGCCAAATACAACTGAAGATTCAGTCCTTTTTGAAATCATTAAAAATCATGATTCATGGCCCATGTGGTTTTCTCAATCGTGCATGATTGGCAAGAAGTGAAGCAAAGATTTCTAAAGCAGTTCATCAAAGAGGCTAAGTTTGATCTTCATGGCTATAAAAAATACAAAAGAAAGTCAGAAAATGTATATCAAACTTTCACTTTGAATAAAAGAGGACGAGATCTGGTAATTGACAATCGGTAGGTTTTGTTCCTTTTTGCCCACTGATCAGCACAGTATTTGATGCTCACACAAATTTAGAGTGCGGAAACTGCATCAAGTCAATTAAATATGTATGTAAACACATTAAAAAGGGAAGTGGCCAAGCTGTGTTTGGTCTGGGAAATCAAAATGAAATTCAAAAGTTTCTAATGAGCCGATACATCGCTTTCAATGAGTCCGCCTGGAGGATCTTTAGCTTTTCAATTCATAACCGAAGTCCTTCAGACCAGAACCTGTCGGTTCATTTGGAAAATGAACAAAGAGTTTACTTCTCAGAAGAAATTGCAAGAGAACTGACTGAAAGACATAAGAACACAACACTAATGGTATTTTTAGAACTGTGGCAAAATTATAACTTTGCAAGAACAATCCTGTACCCTGAAGTTTAAAAATACTACACCTGGAAAATTTCAGAGAAAGCATGGAGAGCCTCATGCAATTGAACCTGGAAACAAAATGGAAGACTATATACGGTCCATCCAAGAAATCTTGAATGTTTCTCAGACTGTTGCTTCATCATATAAGCGGCCTACCATCATTTCAAACTTGAGAGCAATTGATGGAGTTGTCAAAGAGACTTACAGGCAAACCTTTATCGAGTTTGGCCTTACAGAAGATGATCATCATTGGGATATAATTCTGAAAGAAGCACTTGCAACAAATTCTCCAAAGCAAGTCAAAGATCTGTTTGCAGTAATGATTGCCGCTTGCGAAATTTCCAACCCAGTTTCTTTTTGGCAAAATATCAGGAGGCTCTCACTTAGGATATTCTCCATCAAATGAGACTCAGCTAGGATTGGAATTGAATCCTTATAATGCATATTTAGTTCTCTGTGAAACTAAAGACAAAGTGATGAACTTGGCAATTTTAGTCTGCCAAAATCAGAAAAACTGGACAAATCAACAGTGAAATTTTATGAGAAACAGGATGAAACATGGAAGTACTGCGACAATGTGTTTAAAACAATGATCCCCTGTTGAGCCAAGATCAGCAATATATCAGATAGTCCTTGATGACATCAGCAACAACAATAGAGGGATTATCTTCTTGGATGCACCTGGAGGTACTGGTAAAACTTTTTTTTAAAACTAACCTTCTTTTACCAGCAGTGAGACAGTGAGATAAAAGTAGCTCTAGTAGTAGTATCAACTGGAATTGCAGCCACCCTCTTACTTGAAGTGCGTACAGTATACAACACTTTAAACCTCCATTGGATTTGAACTACAATGAAACCCCTACTTGCAACATCAAGAGTGAAACCAACTTGGCTAAACCACTGGAGAAGACAAGCTGCATTGTCTGAGATGAATGTACCATGTTACACAAGCGATCATTTGAGGATCTGGACAAAATACTACAAGGCATTAGACAGAATTTCTAAATCATGGGACGTATCACTCTGGTGATTTTAGACAAACATTAGTAGTCATTTTAAGAGGAACGCCAGCTAATTAAATCAATGCTTGCTAGAAAAATTCTTACATCTGGAGCCACGGTCAAAGACTCATCCTGAAAACAAACATGAAAGTTGGAATCACAGGTGACCTTGAAGCAAGAAGATTTGCTATTTTGCTATTACAGCTTGTCAATGGAAGCGTCAAAATGAACCAAAATGGAGATATTCCATTCCAAAAAAGTTTGCGGAGTTTTCAGTCTCAAGTATCCAATACTTGATTAATCATGTTTATCCAAACATTAAACATCATTTCATGGATTCAAACTGGCTTTGCGAGAGGGTCATATTAGCTTCCAAGAATCAAATTGTGGATTGCATCAACTGGAAACTTCTTCAAGAAATTCCAAAAGAAAGCATGAAGTACTTTTCCATTGACACTGTGATTGAACAAGAGTCCCTGAACTCATTGAATCCTCCTGAAATTCCATCACACAAGCTGGAATTAAATGAAAATGTGTCAGTTCTGCTATTGAGAAATCTGGATCCTCCAAAGCTTTATAATGGAACAAGATTAAATGTCAAGAAGATGCTTCCTCATCTCTTGGAAACAGAGATCCTTACGGGGAGGAAAGAGGAAAGGATGAAAGAGTTTTAATTCCAATAATCCCCTAAATGCCTCCAGATCTCCATTTTGAGTTCAAAAGACTTCAATTTCCAGTGAAAGAGAGCAATGTCAATCAATAAGTTGCACGCGCAATCATTGAAAGTAACTGAACTTAATCTGATAGGATCTAGCTTTTCTCACGGTCAACTCTTTCTTACTTGTTCAAGGTTTGCTAATGGAAACAAACTATTTGGACAGACTACGAAACGGAAAATCAAAAATGCTGTTTATCATGCACATTTGCAATAAGACAAATAGACAAATTATACCATTGTTTTGATGAAAACTGCTCTTTGAAAAATATTGTTCAATTTTAATAAAATTTAATATGTACTCACTGCATGAAGTGTCATTGTTGGGCCAAAGGTTCAATCAGTAGCCCACAGCAGGAGCCAGATTAATTGCTGCCCGATAGTGCAGCTTTTAAGAGAGTATACAATAAACATTATTTTTCCTTATTATCATTATTATTTTTCTTTTTATCTCTTGGATTTCTGTCTCCCTCTCTCGCACTCATATATATATATATATATATATATATATATATATATATATATATATATATATATATACATACACACACACAAAACATCTCCCTGAAGATCCGTTTAGGTTAAACCTAGGAAGGTTGTTCCTGGCTCTTTAGGAATTATTTGTTTTATCCCTGCTCTACTTAAAGTATTGAGCTCTCTACGCTTTAAATTTATTATTCACTTGGTTTTTTTTTCTTTTGACTAAAAACTTAAGGCACTGGACGATTTATTTCATCCTGTTCGGATATTTCTAGTTCTTTATTTTTTTCCAATTTTTTCCCTCGGGCACCAATTTGTTTTGATAGACTTGTTGTACTATCCGAGGTTTTTCCAATCGAGTATTATTAGTAGTATAATATATATATATATATATATATATATATATATATATATATATATATATGTGTGTGTGTGTGTGTGTGTGTATGTTTGTGTGTTATTGTATATTTGGGCACAATCCCTGTTTTATGTAAGTTTCAATAAAAAAAAAAAACGACTGCTAACGTACTGTGTTAAGCTTTTATTTAATTTTCATGTGATCTTATAACTGTTTCTTTTCTGAACGTAGATTATATAAAAATTGTCCAATTGTTTTATATGTCCGAGCGCTTTCGGCTATACTTTTAGCCCTCATCAAGAATGAATATTAATTTTACTTTTAACTGAATGTATGGATTGATCTTGTATGTATCTAGAATATATATATATATATATATATATATATATATATATATATATGTGTGTGTGTGTGTGTGTTTAGTTTATGCAAAACTAGGTAATCCGCATGGGTAGACCCAAGGAGGATGATATCCAGAGAGCTCAATGTAAGATTCAGAGCAGATATGTTTGAATAAAAACAAACCACTTTAAGGTTCCATGACATGGAACCTTAAAGTGATCTGTTTTTATTCAAACAATATATATATATATATATATATATATATATATATATATATATATATATATATATATACGAGTGGACACTGACTTCAACACTGAGTGGCGACACTCTGTTTCATGCTTGAAAGCTATATTTATGGCTTGTTGAAGACAACTTTCAAGCATGAAACAAACTTTTGCCACTCAGTATTGACCTCAGTGCCCATTCTTATATTTACCCACGCTCTGTCTCTGATATTGTCTGTGATATTTAGCACTTTTACCCATAAATACGGTATATCTTAAAATTATCTCTCTATATATACAGGTTGACCCCCAAAATGTATACACACCTTAAACAATTATAAAGTCAGTATTTATTACAATTTTCAAAATTTAATAGAATTTACGGGTATTATATATATATATATATATATATATATATATATATATATATATATATATACTAGCAGCATGGCCCTGCGTTGCCCGTGCTTGATTCAAAAATCGTACGACTCATACAGCAATCGCTATCATTTGACTTAAAATATTTTTGCCCTTCTTTGCCTTTAAAGGAGTGCCCTTTGCCGTGCTGATGTTGCTACATGCCTTACTTCTTGCCTATCACACTGCGAATTTTTTCTAAGTTCTATACTAAACATTAAATCTGAAAAAAGATCTAAACAAAATGAACACAAAACGATCAGCTTTAAAAAAGGATTTGTAGCTGGATGAGCCAATTGGAGTAAAGTGCCATGCAGATTTAAATTTTTTTAACATTCGTGTCAGTCAGTTGTTGGCTCTCACGCTGGCCAATAGAATATCTTCCTGCCTATTCGTGGCAGCCAGCTATAGGCTCTCACTCTGGTCAATAGAAAATGGCCGCAGACTACATGAAAACTGTCGTAGAAGCATGAATAAATCGATTATTTCCACTATCGATGGGAGTTAGGAAATACAAAGTCGGTCTTGAGCTTCCCGCTAACTTTGAGCATGTGCATGTAAATTTTGGTGCAAATCCGTCAAAAATTGCGGCCGTACATTCGTTACACACACACACACACACACACTCACATCCTGCCTTATACACACACACACACACACATATATATAAGATAAATTGCAAAAAAAAATTTGTTTCATCTGATAGGACTTCATAGGTCTGTATTTGTTTACGTTGTTGTGATTACACATGCACACGGACAAGAGCCTCTGGTAGTTTTAAAATTTAGAAATCTAGTCCTAACGGATGAAACGCGTCGCAAAAAAAATTTCCGTTGTTCCATCTTATCATTCAAAACTGTTCTTCATATATATAAAAATTCTTATTAAAATTTATATATCGTTATATGGAATCATGATGGCACTTATTTTTTTCAGCACATGCATACACACAATAATAAACCCTCACATACACATAAATATATGTATATACGTGTGTTCTTATACACAAGCATGTATATGGGTGTGTCCGCGTGTATGTCTATATTCCCATGTTGATAGTAACTTTCAAATTTAATGACTGTTAACTTCTGGAATCTACAATCGGTCAACGGTGAAGCTCGACTTGCTTGTGGCTCAGGATTGCAGATTTGAAATTTGATTTTCGCAACGTATCACTAGGACTTCATTTCTTGCGGCACTTGAAATGATATATTTAATATCAGTTATTAAATAAAGACAGTAATTTAGAGAGGTAATTGCATTAGATTCTGAGAGATTTTGTGCCTAACAGACCGTTGATTTGTTTCGATGGACTCTGATTGAATAAGTTGTTATTTCAGGTAAATATTGCGCCGAGGTAACAGGTAATCATGCCCAGGTGACAAAGTACAGCGTATTTTTCACAAGACCAACGGCACAGGAAGTGAAGTCGTTTCCGAAGGACCAGGTGGCGTTGTCGGCATCCATCTTCTTCTCGATGCCTGTCTATTTTTATTTTCCCTTTATCTTGACTTAATCGATAGTTTCCGTCTCGTTATCTTCCATCTCCAATATTATTTTTTGAAATCTAATTCTTTAATTTACTGAATTTAAAATCGTTTACCGTTATCTTAATCAAGTTTTGTGCAGTTTATTTTCCTCATTTTAACTTAAACCATGCTGTATGCATGTACAAATATACACTAGTGATTTTTTTTATCGAGTGTTTGCCAAACTAATTTTGCCACTGAACCCTTATAAAATTTCCCAAATTCGCCCAACTTTAACTTATATTTTTATGAGATCCACTATCTCCATAACTTTGATAAGGCCTAAAATGAAACGAAAATTAATATAGCGAGAAATTATTTTTCTATTGAAAAATAAACACAAATTAAGCATTTACATAGTTCGGACTGTTGTCGCCATCTTTAATGCCATATTCATGACGTTTCGGCCATTGTACGCCCCGGCATTCTTCAGGTGATATACATTGGAATATCAAACCGAACGCTTCATTTAGTCTACTGTGGCATACCGCTCTCGTTCCACATGCCATGCTTTTTCTGGATATTTTAGTTTCAGTTAATTCCCTTTAGAAATTCAATTCTACATTTTTTTTTCACCTGTGCTGTGGCCAGGTTTGGAATCGCATCTCAACCAGCGCTTTTACCCACTGGGTCATGTGTCAAATTGGAGAGTTGAGTTACTAAAGGGAATTGACTGAAATTAAAATTTCCCTGGAAGGCGTGGAACTAGAACAATCGATACCCGTTGACTAAATAAAGGGTTCGATTCAAAATTTCAATGATTATCAGCTGAAGAAGGCCGGATTGTATAACGTCCGAAAGGTCGTGAATATTAGAATAAAGATAAGGACAACTATTCGAAGAATGTAAATAGTGTAAATAGTTACAATAATTAGTCTCAGGTGATAAATTAAGCATTAAAAATAATGTTTTTCGGCCTAGTATTGCACAACTTAATTGCTGTCCTCTACGGCCTTCTTCAGGTGTCTGTCTTTGTCGTAGAAACATGCAGAAAGCTGGAGAAGAAAGATGAGCATGCTGCTCTGAATAGCAAAGCATATAATAATGATAATGACTTGTAACGGTGTTCAATGTTGAATTGTTAAAGTAATTACCCCATTGTTATATGTATTTGTATTTGATAGAGGATAATCTTTCTTTTACTTTTTACTGAAAATGAAATAAATAAAACGTACAACGCTAACAACAATAAGAATTGAGACCCGTGTTGACATTAATGACAAGAATGTGTATTTTTCTTTCGTGATGTTAATTACAATATTGGTGTTGCGTGTATTAAAATGTTGTTATTGTATCTTTTGTTTCTTTAAAAGTTCATGCTTACTTGTTTTTGCCCATTCCCAGAATTTTGTTGTTAAGGGTAGCCTTTGAAACCGTCAACTGTCGATTTTTACGGAGCGATGGTGATACGTCTGTGGTGTTCCTTTTTACTATTGCTACTCTACTGAGTTTGCTTGTGGTGGAAGGATCTTTTTATAATAATGAAGTTTCATGTTTTAGAACGATGAAATATCATCATCATATATCATCATTGGTGGCAAGTTTGTATTAGAATGAAGAAATTTTTTAACTTTCTTTCTAGAATGATGAAATATCCTCATCATCAAGCATCAACGGTGGAAATGTTTTTAGAATGATGAAATATCCTCATCATTTTGGATCATAACAAACTCATCTAAAAAATACCGATAAAGATAATCGAATTGGTGTAACAACCATGATGAACATGATGGTCAGAATATCAAACCATATAATAATGGAAATTCGTCAGCTGAATAATTGAGTCTTTTTAATTGCTTTAACTCTTATGACAAAACATTATAAAATACAGATTAACTCGAACAATGTTGCTGTTTCTTGAACTCCAGCATCGCCTGAAAATTTGTATATCTGGTGCAACGTTTAATATTAGGTTGGTGCAAAAATAATGACGGTTTTTGACGTTAAAAATACGTCAAAAACCGTCATTATTTTTGCACCGCCCTAATATATTGGGATATTGTTTAATGCCAAATATTTAAAAAATCTAGATTCATTTATGTTGCTTCAAATTGTTGAAGAACTTGAATAACCCATTTTTATAAATCGAGGTATCTGTCAAATATATTGCACCAGGGTATTACTCATATTCTCCAGAATATACCCGGCTATCGTTTAGCCTAGCTCAGAATAAAGGCGGGCTGAGTTTGGGGCTGTCCTTCAGCGTATAAAGTGGCTTAACATGAACTATACCTGCATCTAGGCTATTACTTTTACTGTGTACTTCCGGCAGCAGGGCCTATGATTGAGAGGTTTTGAGGACTGTGGAAGCACCTTTTAATTGCTGTTGTTCCCAGGTCTACCCTGACCCGGTGTGGTAGAACATGTTACGGTCCCCGCTATGAGCAAATAATGAACCCCTCCCCGCAAAAAAGCAAAACACTAGGAAAGAATAAAAACATATATTTATAATAAAATTACCAGTAGTACATATTTTAGAATGACGAGTAATACATTTAATTGTAACATTACCGACAATACATTTTATAGCAAAATAACCAACAACACAAGGTATCTGTATTTGAAGGCGTTCAAGAGCGTTCAAAATATATGTAGTTAAAACCAAAAAATTGTTTTTCAAAATATATAGATTTCAGCATTAAATAACCTATAGAGGTATTGATATGCTGCTAAACAAAATCAACCGAATGAAACAAACTGGTAATAATGGACATCAAGTTTTAATTCAACAGTAATCATACATCCATGTTTCCAAAAAATAACTGAACTCGTTTAATTATACAACTCTTGGGTACATCTTTACACTATTTACATTGTTAGAACTATTGTCTTCTTCTTTATTGTCATATTCACGTCATATACGCTCCAGCCTTCTTTAGGTGAGATACGTTGGAATTTCGAACCGAAACCTTTATTTCGTCCAGCAGGAAAGATTGTTCCAGTTCCAAGTACCAGGAATTTTCTGGCTATCTCAATTTCAGATATTTCCCTTTAGTAACTCAAATCTACAAGTTTCTGTTCATCTCTGCTGTGGCCAGGAATTGAACTCACAAGTCTTATTAATTTGAGATAACTGAATCTGAGATATCCAGAAAAGGCATGGCACACGGAAGTAGAAGTCTACTTTGGTGGACGAAATAAGGAGTTAAATTCGAAATTCCAACGAATATCCCCTGAAGAAGGCCGGAGCGTACAACAGCAGAAACAGCCGTGAATATGATAATAAAGATTAAGACAATAGTCCGAACAATGTAAATAGTGTAAATAATTACAATACCTCATCTCAGAAATCTAGACAGATACTCTTGGGTAACAGTAAACACGGTGCTCTGGGCTTAAAGCGGACCCTCTTATTAGACTAAGCGGCTACTATTGTTAACCACTCATCTGTTCTACTTCGGCACGAGGAGCATTTTTTGTAACTCTACTAATTGCTACTTGGGCATTCTGTACGTCATTCCTATTTTTGAAGATATAGATAGACCCGTTTCGTTCGGAAATCGGCGGAACTTTCGACTGTATCAATTAACCTTACGAAATTTTACCTCAGGTGTAAACAACCACACCTAGAACAATCCTGTGTATACTTTGTTACATTGAAATTCCTTCAAGCTTAGCCCTTAATCTAAACAAATTTCAATTAAAATTGCATAATCCATTGCCATAATTCCACCTGGATTTAAATTAATTTTGATGTTTTGACTTTTTTATGGCTTATCAACCCTTTATGGATTTTTTTTAAGCCAAAACATATTTTTGTACTGGAAGAATAATGTTTTTTTTTACGAGTGAATATTGCATTAAGAATTTTGTTTTGGAAATAACAACGATTAATTCCAGATACAAATCCTACTATTTAATCCCTAGTTGGGGGAAAGATGTATTCATAGATTTACCAAGGACATTTGCGCATAAACGAATCTAACGCACGCTACTGGAATTCGAACTCGACTCTCCTTTTTCTGATTTCGAGCAGCTATGCATTACATCACTTGCACTTCCACTTTAACTTTCAATGGATTTTGTTCTAAGTAAATATCTTTTATCTTTGGTAAAAAAAAAATGGAAAATATTCAGAATAGAACAAGACATTTTAAAAATATACTTGCTGATTACAACCTCTGAACCAGTTCAGTTTCTCGAAGAAAATTAGTAAAAATCGGTCAAAAGTTCTTTCCGGAGCTGAGATCCATCATTACAATTGACGTGATAACAGTTCTTCGTTATCGTCGGCTTAAAAAGTATCCACCTTTTTCCCTCGCTGATATAATCATGACTATTTCAATTCAGCAAAAAATATTCGCTAATGATGCAGTTCTTCAGAGCTCTGCTGTATTTGTTAATCTGTCCGATAAAGGAAATTATGATCGATAAAATATGTCAACAATCCTTTCTGCAACTCCGCCATTCTCATAAGACTATTACCGCGCGATAATCTTCTAACTTTAGTGTGTAGAATTAAAAAGTTGAGAAAACTACCTTTATCTTTACACAAGCCGAATTACCCGCGCCTTGATGCGTGTCACAGATTTTTTGTAAGAAAATGATGATTGATTTTAAATCATTGTTATAATTTGTGGAGAAAAATTATGCATTTCAATATTAGTCAATGACCTTGCGTAGTGACCTCCATCTTCTGGCTTTCTCTTTCTATAAATTTTTGTTAGGTTGTTCAAATTTAAATTTAATTTAAATCAAAGAGAAAAAATCACTGGAGGCTTAGTGGAAAAACAGCTTTATCTGGCCCCTTTGATATGTATTTGATGTAATAGTTGATAAACAGATTTCAACATTTATATGACAGTGGAATTGTCGCAACAAATATGTATTGTAAGGCACTACCCACTGATTGGTAATTTCTTGCTCAACTTAACGTCCATATTGTCTCATTTTGATCTTGCCAATATGACCTCCATGTTCTAGCTTTCTCTGATATTTTAGTTAGAAGTCATTACCTTGTTCAAATTTAAATTTAATTTAAATCAAAATAAAAAAAAATTCAGTGGGGTGTTTGTGCCCCTCGGGGAGCCCTTTCATCAAAATGAAATATACTAATCCAAGTACCCTAGGAGTCATTCCATTGTTTAAATTTAAATTTAATTTATGTTAGGGAAAACAATCAGAGTGTGTGTGTGCGTGTTGTTGTTGTTGTTGTTGGGGGGGGGTCCTCCCGGTGACCCCTTTTGATCAAAATGAAATATACGTCTCCAAGTATCCTAGAAGTCATTCACTTGTTTAAATTTCAATTTAACTCGTATCAAAGGAAAAAAAATAAGTGCGTGTGTGTGGGGGGGGTGTATGTCCACCGGGGACCCCTTTTGACCAAAATAAAACATACTTATCTAATTACCTTAGGATTCATTGCCTTATTCAAATTTAAAATTAATTTATATCAAACGGAAAAAAAAGTGGGGAGGGGGTTATGCCATCCCCTCGGAAACCCCTTTGATCAAATGAAATGTACTTACCCTAGGAGTCATTCTCTTGTTCAAATTTAAAATCAATTTATATCAAAGGGGAAAAAATCAGTGGGGGTGGGGGGTTTTGCTCATCCCTCGGAGCCCCCTTTGATCAAAATGAAACATACTTATTCAAATACCGTGCGTAATGTAGTTTCAGAATATAAATGGATATTTGTGTCTATCTCTAAAACCCTAGGAAGAATTCGATCACAAACAGGCAGCAGCGGCTACAACTTTATATATAGAGAGATAACGTTTGATAAAGACACTGATTAGAGAGCCTCAGATTTAATAAACCTTATAATCCGCAGCTCTTCATCGAAATCAGATTTTAATGTCGCTGAAATCCATTTTGCAATTAATGTATACTGCTGAAAAATGTAGTGATTACTGTTACAGCACCATCCAGTTAACTTATCGTTGCTGTTGCACTAATGCCGCATTATTTTTTCCAGCATATGAAGTGCGTTTTCATAAAATTCTCCATGTAATTGAAGCTCTTAATTCTAGTGGTTTTGTAGTTAAGAGCAAATATTATCTCGTTCTTTTCGTGAAATCATCTAAAAACGGCAAATTCTGTCTGTCCGTTCGTGTGGCTGAAAAGCCTCTAACTCGGGCCACACTGACTGGAATCAGAATTATCCCGGGATTAAAAATATGTCCTTCATCTAGAGCTGGAATATCCAGCATTGGGATTTGTGCCCGGATGAGGCAGGAACAGTTAATTAAAATTTTAAAATAGCTGAAAAAGTATTAGTGATTTTAAAAGTTTTTTTTCGAAAATTTATATTGAGTTTAAAGTAACAAAAAAATTTTGTTCATTTAAATATTTTGTTTTTAATTCAGTTTAAAATGTCCACAACACAAAGGTCCCATTAAGTTTGCGCTGGAAGACTAAATTGCCCTCCGCAGCAGCTAGCTTACAAGTCCGCACGTATTAAATAAGTAAAAAATAAAACATCGTAACATGTGTATTTGTAATGAGTAAGGGTCGCATACATATAACCGCGAAATAAATCAAACTGTTTTTATTATTAGGTTGGTGCAAAAATAATGACGTAATAATGTCGTTTTTTGACGTATTTTTTAACGTCAAAAAACGACATTATTACGTCATTATTTTTGCACCAACCTAATATATATACCGGTCTATCCTTAATCTTTCATTGGGTTGTTCGGTAAATAATGTCAGATTTTAGAATTAACTTTTATTCATGAATTAATGCATTTAAATAAGTCAAAAAAGGAAGTCTGAACATGCATACATTTTTACCAAGTTACCAAGTTATTTATGGTCATTTTCTAAGCGTAGCTTAGAAGTGTCACAAAGTCGGAAGTATGAAGCACCCAGTGAGGATCGAACTCACTGCTCAATCGGAATTGCTCTAGCGAGATAAGCTTGCTAAATATTACAGCACTTCGAAGTGCCCAAAAAGTTTATTTATGTCTTTGCAATAAATCTCCAATGTTTTGGTTGAACGAAAATCTTTGAATGCAGTTTCTGCATCGTTTTTACAACGGAATATCTTCTGGCTTGAAAAAAATCACCATGCTAGAAATTGCGGCCAGTCTGTGGACGTGAGATCAGCGGAATATGGTGTATGGGGTAAAGTCTCGTAGCCCAAGTCGGTGAGCTCCCGCAGTGTTATCCTGGCAACATATGCTCGAACATTGTCAAGAAGCAAAGTTGAATCATGTGAATTAATCGGTAGCATTTTGCTTAACTGAATGTGCATTTAATGTCGTTGCTGGTAGTAACCTTTGACTGGTTGTTGCAGTAGTTAGGTCCCAGATAGCAGTAATGGATAACGCCCACGATGGAAAACCACACTATCACCATAATTTTCTATTGATACAATTTCAGTTTTGGAAAGTGTTTGGGTCCTCCGTCGTGATAAAGCCCTTAACTAGATCGTTTATAATTGTTATAAAGCATTCATTTTGATATCATGATTCACTATGCGTTCAAGAAATGGTTCATTTCGCAATTGCGGAATCGAACACACTTAAATTCTTTGACTTTAACAGAGTTCAGGTAGTACCCATTTATCGAGTTTCTTCATCTTGCCAATTTTCTTGTGATGGTCTGACATTGCTGAAATGCTGGCACCTATTATCTGAGATATTTCTCTGACACTCTGCCTAATTATAAATACTTTCATGGTAATTGTTCGAGTTAGCTCTTCACTAAAGTCCGTAGACTTTATGAATTTATTCTCAGTACTAGATTAGTAACTATGTATCATCAATTTAGAGTTGAATTGGTTAGATGTAACTGACATATTTCTCTGACATTTTGATAGGGGTTTTGTGAGAGTATGGTTTTCAGGCGTTAATTGCCAATTTCAGATAGGCGTCCTCTATAGCACCTTGGATCTCAAGACACTCGCTGCAGAACTTTAGTACCCGGCGCCGTACTCTTCGATCTTAAGTGGATTCTTCACTCCATGCCCTGTTAATGTATAAAAAGCATTATGACCAACCTTGAACCCATGCAAAAAAGTGAAAGCAAATTTTTCATGGTCAAGATGAGGGGTATATAAAGCTAAATCCTGGAAATTTTTTAATATAAACTTAACAAAAAAAAAAAAAAATTAAATTAAATTAACAAAAAGGACACTTCTATCAATTTTGTGCAACTATTATAATATCTATTCACATTTCTTAGATGAGACATTGTAATTATTTACATTATTTACATTATTCGGACAGTTGTCCTAATCTTTGTTGGCATATTCACGAAATTTCGGCCATTGTACGCTCCGGCCTTATTCAAGTGATTTGAATTTTGGACTGAACCCTTTATTTCGTTCAGAGGGTTAGATTGTTCTAGTTCCACGTACCATGGCTCTTCTTGGCCTTTTGGATAAAAGCGCTGGTCGAGTCCAGTAAAAGTAAAGAGATGTCAATTCAATACCTGGATACAGCTGAGGTGAACAAAAATCATGGAGAGTTGAGTTAAATGGAGATAACTGATACTGAAACATTCGGAAGAGGCATGGAACGTGGAACTAGAACTAGAAACTGAATTGCTCCCCTCTGCCTTTCATGGTAATTGTTCGGATGAGCCCTTCACCATAGTCGCTAGACTTTATGAATTTAAGCTCAGTTCTAGATTAGCCACTATTTCTCATCAATTTAGAGTTGAATAGGTTAGGTGTAACCGTAAGTTCTATGTTAAAGGTTTCTTCTATCGCGTTTATGGCTTGTGGAAAATTCTCCCGGTTCCATTCTTTCCAGTCAACTTTGATCTTCAAAAATGTAAATGCAATGTCAATCGTTATATTCGGTCTTCCTGATACCTCTAATTTTATTATGCTCTCCTCTTAATAATGTTCCTGCTTTCTGATATATACTTCAATTGCTGAAATGCTGGTACCTATTATCTGGGATATTTCTCTGACACTCTGCCTAACTATAAATACTTTCATGGCAAGTGTTCGGGTGAGCTCTTTACTAAAGTCCGTAGACTTTATCAATTTAACCTCAGTACTAGATTAGTAACTATGTATCATCAATTTAGAGTTGAATTGGTTAGATGTAACTGTAATTTCTATATTAATGGTTCCTTGTATCGCATCTAGCGCTTGTGAAAAACTCTCCCGGCTTCATGTTTTCCAGCCAACTTTGATCTTCAAAAATGTAAATGTAATGTCAATCTTTACATACGGTCTTCTTGATTCCTCTTATTTTATTGTTCTCTTTCCTTAATATTGTTTCTGCTTTCTAATTCTTTCACACCCAGTAACCCCTTGTGTCTTAGTGGCTTTACTGCCTTGCTTGGGGTGAATTCGATTAAAAAAACTCAGTGGAATGAGTACAATTTACCTACGTAGAGTAAATAAAGGATTCAATTCGAAATTTCACGTAGAATTGATAAGATACTGAAGAAAACCTTGAGGGCACAGTTGCCGAAACGTTGTTATTATAACAAGGATGATGGCATTATTTCGATGTATGTATGCAGTGAATTTATTTTACATTGTGTATAATTTTGAACGAGACTTGTAAGGTTGCAACATGAAGCCCTGTTTTCAAAATAATAATAAAAAAAAACAAACAAAACAAAAAAGAACGAAAAAAAAAGATGATGTTATTACCATCGAAATTGTTGTTGACATCGGTGTGATAAATCAGTTTCCAAACACGCATTGTTTGAGTAAAAAGAAATTGTTTGTTTTGTTTTATTCACAATATGATTTATAAGAATCTATTGTTTCTCGCTCATGTTTTAAGCCGGATGTTTGTATCGCAATCAAGAAGATTTTATAGCAATAAACATGTATACATACACTGATTTGCATAGGTTTATTACGCACTCTTTTGCATATATATATATATATATATATATATATATATATATATATATATATATATATATATATATATATATATAAGGAGGCACGGTGGAATAATGGATATCGGCTTGGATTGAGGAATCGGAGAGCCGAGTTTGAATTCCAGTCCAATCCATTACATTCACTTACGTGCTAATACCCTTGGGAAAGGTGTGAATCTTCTTCTTCTCCCTCAAGCTATGGGTAAATAGCAGGACAGACTGGGTTATATAGCCTTGGATGGCAACTGGTCTAGGAGAAGGACAACTCTGAATTTTGAACCTGCGGAGGGTCGTTTGGGGACCTTGTGGCACGTAGTGCACCAGGTCTCTGTATTCGGCCCTTCAAAAAGTGTGGATGGTCCTGCACGAGGCATTCACCATTATAATCAATTCTCATGTGTTGCTTGATCCTCATACGTCGAGTCGACGGGAGAGTCGAGTATATATATATATATATATATATATATATATATATATATATATATATATATATATATATATATATATATATATCAGAATATGAATGCATGCAGATGAATAAACCTGCATTTATCAATTTATTCATATCGCCGATATATACAGGCTGCAACTGGTATTTAAGAACACCTGGTTTGCGAAGATGTTTCGGAACGGGATATCAGCGAGCCGATTTCGAATTTCAGTCGAGTTCGCTACTCCCGCTTCCGTAGAAATAGACTTGGGAAGCATGCGAATCGATCTCTTTTCTCAAGTCACCAGTTAGTGGTTAAGGGCAGACCGAGATTTCTAGCTGTGGTTGAATTCGAAACGGTATGTCAACCTGGCGAAGCACAACCATTGCAGCCATAGAAAGTAGATAATGACTGAGGTCCATGAGATAGGCAGATAAATATAACATGACCTAACTGGAATCTACGATGCATGCACTATCTGGATGAGTTGATACAGGCATTCTTCATTTGCTTGTAAAACACATCGTTGTTGGTAGTTCTGATCGTACTGACCATCAACTAACTATGCAGAATTTGACTCCATAAACGTTATGCGCTTAGTGATCATCGATAAACGTCATTGGTTGCTATTAATAATATATGAAAAGAGTCGTTTGGAGGCTGGCTGTTTACTGTAAATATACCGGTATATTCTAATATAGTTCGGTCTCCTAATAACAAGCCATTACAAACAGATAGCATTTATTCAACAGTGTATCTGTTTAGATTTATCGAATGCATTTTTTAATTGAACTAGCAGATGCCTTTTACCTCACCTGGTTAACATTTGTCTAAATTTACAAATCATTTTTTTTTTGTTTTCATAAAACGTCTTTTTTGGAATATATAAACAATAAATTCTTGAATAATGTTTTCTCGCGTGAAACATATCCAAAAAAAGAAAACTGTAATTTTATAGAGAAATATAGCTGTATTTTAAAAGTCGACTACATCAAAATTACATTCGCATCCTGGGTACGACGATAAACTACATCCGAGTCCTGGGTATGACGATAAACTACATCCGCGTCCTTGGTACGACGATAAACTACATCCGCGTCCGGGGTATGACGTTAAACTACATCCGCATCCTGGGTACGACGATAAACTACATCCGCGTCCTGGGTACGACGATAAACTACATCCGCGTCCTGGGTACGACGATAAACTACATCCGCGTCCTGGGTATGACGTTAAAATACATTCGCATCCTGGGTACGACGATAAACTACATCCGCGTCCTGGGTACGACGATAAACTACATCCGCATCCTGGGTACGACGATAAACTCTCTCCGCGTCCTGGGTATGATGATAAATTACGTCCAACATCAAGGCCTTCGAAATATATTAGCAGCAATACATTTTTGAAAAAAAATAATACCATTAATGAAAATTTTGTCGGCATTAGATAACCTATTGAGGTTGATATGCCTTAAAACAAACGAAACGAAACGAAAACCACCCTTTTGCATGATCTATAAAGCATAGGTATATCTATCTATCTATCTATCTATATATATATCTTTTTCTATTTATATTGCTCTTCTATCTATCTCATTCATCTACTATCTATTTTATTCTATCTATCTATACCATTCATTTACTATCTATCTATCTATCTATAAAACATTTGCTAGATATTTCATTTTTTTGCTTTTGCTCCAATTCGTAGTTCGCATCTTGGGTTGTCAGTCATACATTTTGTCTTCGTACAATTGGGGGTTAATCTTTTCTTCTTGCTTTCCTTTACCACTTTCTGTACGAGTGCTTTTAGTTACCTTCCGTTATTAGACCTGTGACATCTCCTTCTTGCTCTCAATGGAGGACTTCTAATTATCTCAATATTGCCTCACTGTAAAGGTTGAATAAGTCCGGTTAGAAGACACATCAATGAAACAAAAGTAAAATAGTTCTGGTAAATGATTCAACATATATTCATAACTCAAAAAATGTGTTCGCAATTCTTGCTAAAAGGCATAGCCATATAATTAAATTAAAAGTTAGGGTTATTCCTTGCAAACTTGAATGTATAGGTTGAATAAGTCCGGCGAGAAGTTCTGCGGGAGGCCCGGCGAGAAGTCCGGCTAGAGGTCCGGCGAGAAAACCTTGTCTCACAGCGCTTTCTATTTTTGTATATTTACCGAATTCATTTTCCTTTTCGCTTGCAGGGCATTTTGTGCAACTAGAGTTTCTGAATTATTCTAATATGCTTCCCAAATATATCAATGTTACCTCGCGGTTTCAACAGTTCTATGGTGGATATTTTATCAAACGTTTTGGCATAATCCATAAAGTATAAAGTTGAGGTGGAATTCTAGTTGGCTTCCTTATACGCATATGCCTATAAAATGGAAATGGGACATGATCACCCAAGCGTGTTACATCCACCCCTGCCAGCGAACATTGGACCAGGGTGGTTGGGTAACGGCCCATTCCTCCATAGGAATCTAGTGAAAGTCTACTCACAAGAAATGGCTTTCACATGCTGAAACGCAGAAGATTTTTATACATGTATGTTTGTTAGTTCGAAGCACATTTTTCACTTGCTTTCAACAAAGACGCCCCCCACCTCAAAAAAAATCACAACCCAGAATATCCTAATGTCTGCAGTTATGCGTGTTTTCTTAGCAGAAAAGACAAATCTAATTTCTCTTTAACTTCTATCGAATGTTTTCGTCGTTCTTAGAATTCGAGCATCGTGTAAAGATGCTACACATATTGCCGAGGGCAAGTTGTATTTCTTTTGCCGAAAACATGCTCTGACTGTATTATTAGAATAATTCCACGCGTATCAACTATGAAAGTGTCTGCAGTGTCGCAAAAACGACAAAAAAATTCGCGATAAACGAGGAAGAATCAAATCAAGTAGATCTTTGTTGAATGCAATCGTATGTAATGCAGTAGAATTCTAACAAACACCTCAAAGCGTAAATTTGTGCTTAGAAAGTTGGACACTTTCAGAAGGCGGGATGAACAGAGAAAGATATATATATATATATATATATATATATATATATATATATATAGTGAAAGAGAGAAGAGAGAGAGAGAGAGCAATGAAATATTTTTGAAAAATCTTTGCTGTCCACTTATAATTCATATTCTCCTTCTATGTGTCGTGTACCTGCAAGACGTGGACAATTGTGGTTCTCCGCATTTTTCTGTTTTTTGTAGCTCTTAATAAATATTCTACTTTTGTTATTTAATTTAACAATTTATTTCTAGACTAGCGGCGAGATCTATTCAATTTACAGTTGAGCTAGCTAGATATAACCGCAAGTTCTATGCTAACAGTTACTTTTCTCGCACTTATCGTTTGTGGAATTTCTTTCCGTCTCCATGATTTCCAGCGAGCTTTAATCTTCAAAAACTTAAATGCTATGTCAATCGCTATTTACTGTCCAACCGATTTCTCTTTTTCTTTACTCTCATTAGTAATGTTTCTGTTTCTAATTTTTTCACACCCAGTAACCCCTTGCGTCTTAGTTGCTTTACTGCCTTGAAAAAAAACTCTTCTAAATCTTGTTCCGCCATCCAATTACTCAAGTTCGCCCAGTAGCTTGTGTTGTTTTCCTCTGGTACTGTGAGTATCAAATTTTTCAAGCTCTCTTTCCTTGTTATCTGTTACTTGACTCATATCTACTTTAACACAGTCAACTGTTCGTTAATAAATTTATATTCGTTTGGCACAAGGCCACGGGCATGGAACATTCAGTAATGAACGAAAACACAACTCATTAGATATAGTCAACTGAATTAATTGTCGGGGGTGATCTATCCTCTCTTTTCAGTTTTTTTAAGCTTTTACGCGGCCCTGTATGTGATGAATTATTTTCAACCTTACAATCCATTTGCCATAGACGTAACGTGAAAAACCTCTCGCTACTCTCTCTATTTACCTAGAACATGTTCCGACTAGCTAAATTCCCTGGTTTCACCAGTTCAGGCACATTTATAGCTAAAACCCGGCCATGCCATATATACAAAGGCGAACCACCCTCATTCGCTTTCTATTCCAACGGTAAGAATAAAGTTCCATTATGTTAACTTCTTCCAAAGTGCTGTTGCATTATGCAGAGATTGCTTCCTCAAACATCACAATCTTAACCGCTTTAATCATAGAATCAGTTGTTACCTATTATAACTTAAACTCATAATTTGAATTATTTCCCCCATCTTATGTTCATACGACATCATTTAGTAATGTTTTACCTTGAGTGGCTCTCGGGCCTTGTATCGGTGGAACATATATTTAAAAAAAGATTAATTTTGGCACAAGTACAAGCACTAGACGTCCAATGAAGATCAAACCTAATACTTAGCAAGTATACAGAATAAGATTATTGAGCTAGTTCGATTTGCTAGCTCGGTTAATGTACTGATTGATTGATCGGTTTGTTTAAAGGCATATCGACACTTTATGGGTTATTTAATCCCGAAATTTAATTTTCTTGTGAAAGGTGATAATGTGTGTGTTTTATGTTGAAGTTTTGTTGAAATTTTGGTTTAGGGTTTGATTTAAGAAACTGTAGGATATTATGTGGCTTAATCCCAGGTTTTGTTTTTTTTTCATGTTGGTTGATTGGAAGTATTTTAAACGAATTTGCTACAATTTGTTAGTATGTGCGTATTGTTTTAATTTTTTATCTAAAAAATGTATTACTGGTATTATTAAATAAATGTATTTTTATACATTCATATTGTTTTGTTTGGGGGCACTATTTCCCTATAGCTGGGACCCTAACAGGTTCCATCATTCTCTCTCAGGGTGGACTTAAGAACAACAGCAATTAAGATGTAGTTCCACGCTTTTCAAAACTCTCAACCTTCTGATCAAAGGCCTTGATGTCCGATGTAGTTTATCAACATACCCAAAACTAGTAAGTCGACTTTTGGTTTATTTTGTTTACGGCATATCACCATCAGTAGATTAATTAATACCGACAAGATTTTTATAATTTCGGATGAATAGAAAATATATTAATATTTTTATTTTCAAAAATATATTGCTAGTAAATTTTCTTTCAAAAATGTATTTCTAGTACTCTTACTATAACAATCTATTTTTATACTTTCATAGTGTTTTGGCCCCAGTTAGATACATATTTCCCCTTAGCTGTGACCCTAATCCGGGTCAGGGTGGATTGGGAAACAATATCAATTAAGAGGTAGTTCTACGCTCCTCGAAACCTTCCGATCAGAGGCTTGGCTGTCGGATGTATTTTATCGTAACACCCAGAACGCCTCGTTGTGGGGGTACCACTCTGGGGGCGTGCAATCGGCGTATTTTGAAGCCGCAGTCGACAGGGTGGCTATGTCGAGGTATCTTTATTTATTTGGGTTATTTTTGGCAAACAAAAAAGTATTGGACGTCCAGTGAGGATTGAAATCACTACTCTATAGTCAACGGGATCATTTTGCAACCCGGAGGTATCTTTAGTTATTTATTAAGTGCAGATTGTGCTTGACACAAAGCTTAAAGCAATGAATTCGCAGTGAAAAATCGAATTCGCTAATTAGTCGAGTAAATCATTATTTTAACATGTGTAATCTTCACTTTCGAAGATTTTATCTTTTCAGCATTAGGCACCCAGTGAGGAACCAACTCGCTTTAGGGAAAGATATTTCGGAAATTCTGTTTATTCCTGAATGAGAAGATGGTATAAGAGTGTGTAGGCCAGATGACAGACCACAGTGTTCTTGTCTTTCGTATTGTATGCAATTACCAGCGAAGTTTTTGCATTTAGGACATTAAAATACCTATAATTCAAAGCATTGTATAAAAATCTCGCCAAGTCTTTTTGTTGTAATCTAGGGAAGGTTACTGAATAGAATAATTACACGAAGGTTGGTAATGAACAATAATACTTAGGACATAAACAACACATATAAGATTCGCTAGCGGAGCGTAGAAGTAGTCGACTGCTAGAAGTGAGTCAAGGGAATTCCACAATGAATTTCCAACTGAAGGATATCTACCAACCACTCCACGCGGTCAGATGTGGTACAAGGCCGAATTTAATGTGGGGTATCCGAGCCCGTAGGCTCGGCCAAAAATTCCCCGTAGACCCCGTATAAAATAGGGCCGAGTACTTGTTTCCCGAGACAGACTCTGACCTTCGACATAGCCTTGTCTGGGGATCCTCTCTGCCCAGAAGTAAAGAGTTTGACCAGCACAGCTGGAGACGAATCTCCAACTACATACCCACATACAGTGTTTACTACTGTATTTATGTGAATGGGGACATATCCATTATCATCCCTATGTATGCTACAACACTTTTCCACAAATATTTTTATGCCAACTGCTCTGATGACCTTTTTTCGTCTACATGGATTTAAGACTGTCATTATATTGGCATTTACTCGTCACCCGTTTACTGTTGAAATAGTTAAATGCAAACATCATTTTTACTCCAACAGTTTTTTTTTCTCGTACATAACGCCTGTGGAACTCTATTGCTTCCCTGATAAATACAAACTCAAATATATATATATATATATATATATATATATATATATATATATATATATATATATATATGCAACGTCAATCGCCATCTATCTTCTTGAATCCCATTCATCTTTTATTTTCCTCAATCTTCCCTTTTTTCTCACTTTCACTCCCTGTAACATCCTGCCTCTAGTGACACTCTTGCCTTGCTTGGGGTGAAATGATTAAAAAAAATGCAAGTCGGCAATTCATTGACAATTTATAACCAGTTAGCTTGTAGATAAAATGATAGTTACATCCTCTGTCCACCATTTTTATGTTAGCATACGGATATTGCTTTACATAGTAATGGCTGCGTCCAATCATGCATGTGTACGCTTTGGATAAATAGAAGAAGTTTAAATTCCCTCACAGCGAATTTGATTTTTCGTCTTCATTTGTAAGCAGCGTTCAATTTCTGTATAAATAAATTTTGCCAACTCCAACCAAATGACCCAGAATGCCCACGGAGATAGCACGTAAACTTCTGCCCCCCCCCCATTTGCAGGTTCGTCAAATCTAAAATCCATGTTCATGAGCTGGTGCATCTTGTTATGATCTAGGAACAATTCTAATCGATTTTAAGACGAATGGATGTCTTGAATTCCACACATTGGAGCTTGCTAAAGCAAACATATGCCGTCGTAAAGATACCGTTTCTTTAGTTTACAATCTCCATTTGATTCTATTCAACTGACACTGATCTTAATATCATACAAGATTACACGTTCTTAACCGCTCAAGAAAACCGTGTCCCATAAGGCCGTGCGCAATCATAGCTCTCCCCAACATTCCATCGATTGCAGCGATGTTTGTCCATTTTATTATAGATTTCAGTTTCTGTTCTGTCTTGCTAGGTAGGCTTACACGATGCTTGCTTCTCTTACCTTCAATACGACATGTAAGCGTCATTTCTCCAAGTTCATTTTCCTCAAAAATTTGGACTCTCGCTTTTTTATTCTCAATACGAGTGTCATATTTGTTTCCGAAAAGTTTTACAGAAAGTTGAAATTTAACGATTAAAGCATTTTCTATATATTTTCGTTTTCTGACCATAATTTTTATTTAAATAATGCTATTCAGTTAAAAGAAAAATGCACTGTACTAAGACAAACGTACATAGAAATTACTGTAATCACTAGATCATCTGCAATAAATTTACGTCCAGGTTCTTACAACATTTCACCTTTCTTGGCTGATCTTTTTGGATATTTAATAACAAAGGTCTTAGCAAATTGTTTTCTTTTTTAATTAAAGCAGCATTTTTAATCCAAATCTTTTGTCAGAAGACGGAAATGTATACTGTTCTTTTTACATAAAAAATGATATATATATATAAGCATTTCACCCCAGTCGATTGACATTACATTTAAATTTGTGAAGATTATAGTTATCAGAAAAGAAAGTAAGCGGAAGGGAGTTTCACTCTCGGGAAGTGCGAGAGGAGAAGCAGTTAAAGTAGAAGAGGCGGTTACATTTAACTATCTCGACAGTAAAAGGGTGGAACAAGATGCCAACATAGAACCATTAAATTCATGCAGTTGGGGCAAACATGAAAATAGCTCTTCAGAGTAGTTGCCATGAAAATATTTGTAGAAAAGACAGATGGCAGACATATCGCATCTGTGAGAAAGTGACTGGAGTCGAGATGCCAGACCAGGACATATCACATTGCATACCCGTCTTTGGCTTTTGTCGAGAATCTCGAGATGAAAAGCCGGGGGCACCAGATCATATATGGCAACAGTATCCAATGCAAGTTCCAATGGTAGATTTGAAGGATGTACTCAGGCGAGAAAAATCTTTCTGGTGCGACACAGAAACCAACTTTTCTTGTGGTAGATGGAGCTATTGATTAAATATATTTGTTCCATCTCAGGTCAATGGAAAACGTGATACCAAGAAGGCGCAGAGAGACGCTCTAGTAAATTTGATGATAAGCCATGCTGATAGGATATATAGTAAAAATTATCTCCCTCTCTCTCTCTCTCTATATATATATATATATATATATATATATATATATATATAACAAGTGTACTAGAATACAACAACTGCTTAGCCAGCTGTTGCATTTTGGTGCACTTGCATGTCTTTTAGTCTACAACATGTGTGTCTTCTTAAATTTATATCTTGCTCAGCTTATGAACTTTATATAAGTGAACATAGAAGTCAACACTTAGAGGCGACAGTTCATTTCATGCTAGATGCAATCGTCAGGCTTGACGATTGCATCAAGCGTGAAACAGACTGTCGCCTCTAAGTGTTGACTTCTATGTTCACTTTTATATTTACACACGCTCTCTGATATTGAACGCTTTATCTCATAAATATAGCACATCTTAAGAGTATATTTCTTTATATATAATATAAAAGGTTCAAACACTAGTATTCCATGTTTATAATTTATTACATTGGAATCGGAATCAGGATCCAATTCATCAGACCTACAAATTAAAAAAAGAAAACAAACTATTTTTGAATTTGTAGGTCGGATGAATTGGATCGTGATTACGATTCCAATGTAATAAATTATAAACATGGAATATTAATGTTTGAACCTTTTATATTGTATTCTTAACTCTGTCCTGGACATTGAATTATACCTGGATTATATTCTCTTGGGAATTTATATATATATATATATATATATATATATATATATATATATATATATATATATATATATATATATATTAGATGGTTCAATGAGAATCTGCCGAAATAATATATGAATCGACTTGTAAAACTTTTTACAGTGTCATGTTTTGGCGGCATCTAGAAAATAATTTAATTCCAAAAGAACAGAATCTACATGAAACTTATACCGATTCTCTTTAAACTCCTGTAAGCTGGACTTTTGCTTATTCTATCTATATTCTGTACATTTATGTTAGAACACTGTGTATAAAATACTCAGTTCTCAGAAATATACACAATAATAAGCAATACTTTATATATATATATATATATATATATATATATATATATATATATATATATATATATATATATATAAACGTGCCTTTACATTTGATGAAGTAAACTCATCAATATTTAAATTGAACTAATGAAATGTCCAGCTTGAATTATCGAATATACCCCTAGCTTCTTAGGAGTCATGGAGAGGAATATTTACTTTAGCCAACAGCAATTCATCAGTAAAGATGCGCTATTCTGAACGGTGTACTGTATAGTTCAGGCGAAGTAATGAGACATCTCACAAAAATAAAATTATTAACAACTTTTAAATCTAGTTTGAAATAATGGAGAATAGATTTCACATTATTTTTCTCTGTCGGGTGCTGTAAACTTGGATGCGAGAGTTGTGTAATGGATAACGTCTTGGAATATGAAATCGGAGGGTCATTTTTCAGTACGATTGGTTATATTCAATTACGCGTAAATACCGGTGGGAAAGGTACTAATTCACCTCTTCCCCCCATCTATGGGTTAATTAGTATAACTTGTATCAGTAAATCATTCTTTCTTTTTACATACCATGTCCTTTCAGGATGTATGCGATGATGGCCCTCCACCTCCCTCTATCCGTTGGAGGGTCTCAGCAAATTCATTCCCCCCTGATTCCTACCCCCTGACCACGTTATGTCATCCACTTGCTTAAGGCTGCTAGGTATGTCATGCGTTGTTTTTCCTTGTCTCTCTTTTCCTCTATTCGATATGTGAGTATCAGATTCTTCAGGCCTTCCTTCCTCATTATGTGTCCCAGAAACTTCAGCTGCCTCTTCCTGTCGTTAAATATAACCCTCCTCCTTGTTTGCATCAGAGAGGATGCAAACAACGAGGAGGGTTATATTTAAACCTCAACGTTGCTCACACGCTCGATCCATGATATCCTTAGCATCCTTCTGTAGAACTACATATCTGTCGCCTCTCTTCTTCATCATTGTGGGAATCGTCCAACATTCGCTGCCGTGAAGAAGGACAGATATCACGTAACAGATATCACGTATTCTTTTCTTTGTTACTAAAGAAATCCTCCTGTCTTGCAATACTCTGCCCAGCGTTTGGAATGTATCCTTGGACATCCCAATTCGTCTAAGGATCTCAATGTCACATTCACCGTCCTTTGTCAGAACGCGTCTGCTTGATTGTAGTGATCCCGACCATCAAATCGTATTTTAGGCGCACCCTCTTACTGATGACCATGCATTCAATCCTCTTGTAGTTTATGCTTAGTCCTTTCTTCTCACTCTCCGTCGCTTCGTGCAGCCTAAAAATAATTTGTGGCTTCAAATATCCTGCCTAAGTTTGATAAGCCGTAAAAACGAATCATTCAACTATTCTTTCTCTTTATAGGTGTGTTGTTAATTTATTACACTGAGACATTATTTTTGTTCGGATTATTTATTTTCTTAAACGTTACACACTGTAATTATAATTTTTAATTACAATATAATATTTTTTCTAGATCCAGTCATCCGATTTGATTTAATTTGTTTTGTTTTACGGCATACCAACATATCAATGGGTTATTTAATGCTGACATGACTTTTATTGCTGGTAATATTTTTTACAAAAATATATTACTGCTAATATATTTTCCCCAAAAATCTATTGCTGCCATTATTTTTTCTTCAAAAATATACTGCCGGTAATATTGTTTTCCTGTAAAAATGTACTAATGATAATAATTTTTCTTAAAAATTCATTGCTGGTAATATTTTTTTTACAAAAATGTATTGCCGGTATTAAAACCTATTTTTACAATTTCATAGTGTTTTGACCCCAGTTTGGCGAGATGGTGGGGCAACCATTAGCCATACTTGAGACCCTAACAGGTGTTTTTTTCCCCCAAATGTAAGGATGGGAATCATCTTTTTTTAAAAGTATTGCTGGTATTTTTTTTCCCAAAAATGTACTGCTGGTAATATTTTTTTCAAAGATGTATTGCTTGTAATATTTTTTTTCCAAAATTATATTGTTGGTAATACTTTTTCAATAATGTATTGCTAGTAATAATTTTTCCATCAAAAATTAATTGCCAGTAATAACAAAAAAAAATATTGCTGGTAAACCTATTTTTATAATTTCATAGTGTTTTGACACTAGATTTTGATTGGGGTGGGGTTAACTATTTGCCCATTGTGGGGACCCTAACAGATGCTACCACCTCGGGTCAGGGTGGACCTGGGAACACTAGAAATTAAGAGGTGGTTCCACGTCTCTCAAAACCTCCCGATCAGAAGACTTGCTGCTGGATGTATTTTATCGTCTTACCGAAGACGCGGATGTAGTTGATCGTCTTATCCAGGGCGGCCAGTCATCCGGCTGATAATGTGAAATTTGGAAAATAGTGTAAAAATCATAAGAGCGACATGTCAACTATATCTGATACATATTAGTTAAATCTTGTACCTTAACAGAGCAATTATTTCCATGAACCCATTCATTAGTTTTCAAAATTGTAGGAATATTAAAAAAAAAAACTCTCAATAGAGAGACTGTTTCAAATCTCAAGTGGACCGGAGGTCCGAAGAAACAGACACTTCCACCTCCAAGATGATCTGTTGACGGTGGCTCTCAGGTGTTCCGGCATTGTCACATCCGTCCACTGTTTGATAACCTGCACTTGCGTTGTCGTATCCATTTGCGTCCGCTTTCAACAGGGCCTTGCATTATGATCATGCAGCGGTCATTATGTCGTGTGACGTGTCCAAACCATGTCAGCTTCCGAAGCTTAATAATGGCGAAGATATATTCCTGTCGGTAAATCATTAGTACAACTTTAAACATTCATAAAAATGAAAAAAAGAAAAAGCTGAAGGTAACTCTACAGGGTTCACTGAAAACAAGTAAAGTTTTACATTATGAAATGGACAAAATCCGACAATTATTTTAAGACTTGTTTATGTTTATACATTCTTTTTATAGATACAAATATTTAAGTAGATGCTCTGTTTATAATAAACGGTATTAAACAACATTTACCGGCCTGAATGTCCGAGAAATTTTCATAGAAAATATTCGTCCTCCGACAGGAATCGAACCTGTATCCTATACGGAACCGTCATATAGCCTGACGTGCCTTTAACCGAATGGGACACAGAGGAGCGTTCGGTTAGCAAGTTCGATTTTACTGTCTTTAAACTACAATCTTCCATGATTCTCTCACGTACATTCATATCTGCTCATGGTGTATCCAAATGTAAACATATGACGTCACACATTATAAAATGGACAAAGTCCGACAATTATTTTAAGACATTTTTATGTTTATACATTCTTTTTATAGATACAAATATTTAAGATTATAAACAGAGCATTTACTTAAATATTTGTATCTATAAAAAGAATGTATAAACATAAAAATGTCTTAAAATAAAGTTTTATTTAAACAGATCAGATCACTTCCACAATGGACTCCATTGCTTGCGCGAATCAGATCTCGACGATTCTGTTTTTGTAATTACCCTTCCTGCATCAATAAACTTCATACTCTTGACTATAATGACGCTTGGCCTGTCTGTCCAATTTAGTCTCTATGAACCAGTACACCTGTTGCGTTTTCTCTTGTAGTGTTGCCATTTTCATGCAAAGTCAAGGATAAGCAGGTTTAACTCCTGACTAAAAGGACAAATGAAAGGGAATTGGAAATGAACAAATTATAGATAAATTAAAACCTTAATAACATTTCATTAACATATATTGATGTATCTTAACACTAATGGATACACTAAACTGTACGTTCTACAGTTAATTTATGGACATTTTATATACAGATTGCGATGGATAAATTGTCGCCTAAATAGTGCAAAAATGAAAATAACACCGATATCTCATTTTAACAGATATATTTGCCAAAATTGCCCATAAATATCTTGAAACACTAAAGAATAAATTTATTCAATAAAATCGCCATTGGCTTCAAGAAGACTTCACGGCCTTCAGAAGACTTCGGAATCTCCAGCAACATTTCTTTAAGTTGATAAATGTTGGCATAGAGCCAAGTTCATCTTTGGTCTTACAAAGTGTTTTGTTGGTCGCTCAGTCAACTGCGCCCCCTCCATATATATATATATATATATATA
>OZ010594.1:66483397-66513397 GCA_963932145.1 Acanthosepion lycidas | reverse complement strand
GACTACAGACCGACACGCGTACTAAATGATTTTAAATATAAAGATATCAAATATCAGCGTTCCAACTCGTACGACGGTTATATCGGTGCAGAATTATAACCGGCGTTTCCGGTTTGACATCTTCCAATCCCATTCTTACACATATCTCCATCAACAAAACCATTACTTTAGTCTGAGGAAGTCCTCTAGAGGACGAAACACATTACACAGAATTTTTCCACTTTATTGTTTCTTTGTCTAATATATATATATATATATATATATATATATATATATATATATATATATATATATATATATATATATATCACTGCCATTAAAAGACAAAAATTACTTTTTATTATTACCACTCAAGTAAAAATGAAAAATGGGCTAGCTAACCGGTTTCGTACCTCGCTCAACAGAGCTAAATCGAGTAAATTATATATTTAAAAATCTATCTATCTATCTATCTATATATATATATATATATATATATATATATATATATGTACTTGAACAAAATAGACATCAGTATTGTATCTTTAATATCCTTTTGATCAACGCTTTTTCAAAAGTTATTCATTATCTTGGCGATATACAGATAAAAATTGCATTGTCCTTGATAATGGCTAAAAGTATAGCCGAAATAGCTGTAATTACAGGACATTTGAACAACTTCCACTGTGTCTAGAAAGGGAAACACTTGTTCGAGCACAAGAAAATTTAAATAAAAAGTTTAATCGCAGTACCGTGGTTGTCGTTTTTAATGAAACATGTATGAATGAAGAATTGCTGCCTAAATACACAATATATATATATATATATATATATATATATATATATATATATATATATATATATATATTCAACCTTTATTTCCTTTTCTTGGCCTTTTTCCTCTTATTTCTCTTCTCCCTCTCGCTGTTACTAATCACTTAACTTCCTTTCTTTCTCCACATGTAAATTCTTTTTTACCTTTTATGGGAAAGTTTCCAATGACGGAAGTGGAAGATATGCTTCGATAACTGCATTTTGGAATGAAATATCTTAATAGCATCGTGATTTCCCACTTGATGAAACGTTAACAATATTTAACGTTGAAACAAGATGTACAGTTTTGTAGTGGTCATGTGCATGTTCTAATGTAACAGTACATAATAAATAAAATATTTACGACTCTACTTTTGTATTGAGACCTGTTTTAAATTAACGTTTTGAACCCTGAAATTTTACTCTTCGTTCTTTTACATTTGTATATATATATATATATATATATATATATATATATATATATATATATATATATATATATATATAGTGAAATGATATATATGATAAATGACATTTTTTTACATTTTATTTACATCTTATTTTAAGATGTTTTCTATGGATAATTCCCATTGCTTTGATCACAGAGATGTCGTTAATTTTTTAACTGTCAATTTATTTACAATTTATCACATGGTGTTTATATAGGTGAGTTTACATAGAATTTATACTATATTTTTTTAGTCAGATTTTCAAATCATGCTTACTTAATGTAGAGAAACTTCAACAACAAAATAAAACTTTTCAACATTTAACTGATATTTACTTATTCTATCTGATATCTATATATATATATATATATATATATATATATATATATATGTGTGTGTGTGTGTGTGTGTGTGTGCGCGCACGTGGGGGTATGTATGTATAAAATAAATAAATCCCAGTGAACCAGGTAATATCTACCCAGGTCTCACCACATAGGATCATCAGGGTGATTTCGCCATTTCACCTTGATGATCGCATGTGGTGAAACCTAGATAGGTAGTCCCTGGCTAATTAGGATTCATTTATTTTACTTTTTGCTGTACTTAGTATATTGAGCACTCTTTAACTTATTACTTGCAGCTTATTTTTTTCTTTGTATCAGAAATTTAAGGTACTGGACGATTTCTTTCGCCCTGTTCAGAGGTTTCTGGTATTTTCTCTTTTTTTTTTCCTCGGATGTCATTTTATTTGAAAATTGTTCTATCCAGGTTTTTTCACCCACCGAGTTTAAATAGATTTACATTATATATATATTGAAAATATCCTAAGACATTCTTTCAATAGTTCCGCCAGTTCAGACCTTTACAGCCATGACCGGGCAAGTTCCGTATACGGGAGTGAACTATCCATATTCCTTTCGTATTCCATCAATAAGGAGGAAGTTCCATTAGGAACAGCTTTTTCTCACGAGCTTTGTGAACAGATTTCTAATAGAATTTTTTCGCGATCACTACAATCTTAAATGGTTAATGTCCATGTTCAACCGTTATTTTATAATACATATCCTCATAATCTACAATTCTGACGTCCATAAAACCAGCCCATTCTGTAAACCTCTAACTTGATTGAATCATGAATTTTGTTTTTGGCGAATAACAGGTATAAAATATGATTAAGATCATTGAAACAGAATTTATAAAAATGCGCCTTGCGTTTTCCTAAAATTATCTGATCAGGAAGGTTATGAACCACTGATCAGGAAGGTTATGAACCACTGATCGGGAAGGTTATGAACCACTGATCGGGAAGGTTATGAACCACTGAGCGGGGAGGTTATGAACCATTGAGCAGGAAGGTTATGAACCACTGAGCAGGAAGGTTATGGACCACTGAGCAGGAAGGTTATGGACCACTGAGCGGGAAGGTTATGAACCACTGAGCGGGAAGGTTATGAACCACTGAGCAGGAAGGTTATGCGCAAAAATGTGTCGAAATAGCAAATGGACATAAAAATAGAAACAAAAAAGAAATTTTCTTCACTTCCTGATAGGTTTCCATTACTGAACGAATTTAACGGTTTTCTGGAATCGAGCGTGAGAGAGATTTTCACCATCACTCGCTAAATACCGAGTGATGAAATCATGAAGATAACGAATGATAAGGTACGTACGTGAATACACTGATACAGCATTGTGAATAAATTAATAAACACAGAAATATCGTTACTTTATCGGGAGGGGAATTAAAAGATATTCGAACGCAGTGAATCGTGAAATTAGGCGACATTAGTGGAAAAATTGGTAATGCGTGTTTCTCATGGATTTGAAGAGAAAAGATATTTTTGAAATGTCAGCAAATTATGTAACGTGGCATTTAGCACTGGAGTAACAAAAATGATCCTTGGCGCAATTATAAAGATGGATATTCTACATAAAAACCAAAACAAAAAAAATAATTGTTTGAACAGCGATGAAATAATGAGTTATGAAAACGCGGTTAGCAATTATATAAGATCGATTACTCAAGCCTTAATGTTTGACAAGGACTATCGATTTTCGGCGGGTTTTTGGTCCCTTTGTGCAAGATGGCGTAAAAGAGATCAAGTGCTGATGTGTAGTCTTTTGATAAATGATGTTTTTATTGGAACACGACGATCAATAAGTTGATATTTGCAACCAAATATATACAGAGTGGATCGGCAGTATTCATGGCCTGAAGTTCGCATTTAAGCATGAAACACGCTATAGACATTTGACGACAGGAATTTAAGCGTATTACTACATTGGCAACTTGGGGTCATCGATTTCATGTTGAAATAGCTACATATAACCCTAAGTTATATCCTAAAATTTCTTTTCTTGCCTGTGGGTCTCTCTTCCAGTTTCTTGTTTCCCTGCTATCTACGCTATTCAAAAATTTAAATGCAACATCAATGGCCATCTTCATTCTCCCTGTTCTTCTATTGTATTTTCTCCATACTAAATTTTTTCCATTTTCTTTCTCTCTCAGTTCCCAATAACTCCCGGAATATTTGTGGCGATATCGTTTTGCTCGGTGTGTGTGTGTGTGGGGGGGTGGTGATTAAAATGATTATATATATATATGCTCGTGTGTGTGTAAGTGATTGAGTGTGTATGAGTGTCTGTGTGTGTTAAATTTAAGTTATTACTAAAATATATGTCTGTAAAAAGACAATATGAATAAGGATAAAACAAAAAAAAAACACTTTAAATTCATAGTCTGTTATTTAAATTATATAATACATAAATTAAGCCTAAACTAACTTAAATATCAACTGCATAAAAAATCAACATCATTTACTCACTTTCGTTTATTAGGCATTAAATTATGTCCATAATTTATCTAAACTGTTCAGTTAACCTAACGAATATTTATGAGTGTCTCTTAAATATAGACGTTTTGCAAAAGAAAGAACATTTTTACTTTTTTTTTATAAATACTTGTTGGCAAACAAAGCAAATAGGTATGTAGGAAAAAAAAAAAAGAAAAGACTAAAAACATCCGAGTAGGCCGAAAAATCCGTCCAGTGCCATAATTTCTATTCCAAAGAAAAAAAAACCCCTTCAGCTTACCTTGAAGATCCTTTCAGGTGAAACCTAAATTGGTAGTTCCTGGATCACTCGGATTATATATATATATATATATATATATATATATATATATATATATATATATATATATATATATATATATATATATATATATATATATATATATATATATTGCAAGGAATAGATGCAAATTATTTCCTAAAGGCATTATGAAAAATAAAAAGTAAGAGATGATAACAATTACAGAACAGACCAACCGGTTTCGTTCCCAAGCTCATCAGGGTCGACTGGGAACAATTTAACAATTATTGCAATATATATTGACTCACACAAACATCCTTCCACTTCACTATTAAAAAGACAAAATGTATCGTCCACATACCTACGGTACATAGAGGGTGCATTGTCATAAGTGAGGAGGGACGACTCATAAAAGCCCACAAAAATGTTGGCCAAAGCGGGGACCCAACATAAAATTGTTAAAGCTAAACTCCACAGACATAGTGGCGAATTGCATAAGCTCAACAAACACATTTTCTGGGCTATCTGGATGTGACAAACCACTTCGATATAACATGTTACAACAAATATCAATAGTTTCCATTACTGGAACACAAGTAAACGGAGAACATACGTCAAAGGAACACATAAATTTATTTTTAGAAGGAGTATCACGAATAACCTGAACAAATGAAAAAGAATCCTTAATAGTATACGAGCTAAAATGTTCAACAACAGGTTCAAGAAGGTCTGAAAGAAAACTCGCAACCTTATGTTGGGACGAGCCTGACATGGACAGGATGGGGCGAAGGGGTACGTCATCCTTATGAGACTTCGGGAGACCATACAGACGAGGGCGAATAGGCCCAACAAGTCTAATATCATCAGTGACCTCACAGGATATGAAACCACGTTTAGCCCAAGATAAGAGTTTCTTTTCAAATTTACTTCCTATAGGAATTGTGCGATCATGTGTCTCTACTGGACCAAGAGGGAGAAATTTTGTAGTGTCACCAAGAATGATTTGCATTTTATCCGCTGCACTCTATTAAAAAATGGGTATCCTAGTGATACTCTTGATAGTGTCATGCGTGATAAGATTCTTAATTTTCGAAAGGAAAAACAATATTTAGTTCAGAAATGTCCTATTTACTTGCGGCTTTCTTTTGTTTCGCGGGGCGAGCTTGTGGCTAGGCGGGTCTTGTCTGCTGCCCATCTGTGCTATTTTTCGGCTCAACTAAGGATTCATTTTACGACTTGTTCTGCCTTTTTCTCTATGCGTAAGGATCCTCTTCCTCCACATCATGTTTCTTCCGTGATTTATTCTTTTAAATGTGGTTGCAGTAGGGAAGGACCTCTCAAGGTTTAGATTGTAGGAACAGGCAGCATGTCCCATTGCGAGTTCTTAATCCGGATGCCCGTACGAATCAGTTGGTTAATACTTCCGGGTCAGCGATCACTCAACATTTGATAAATTGCAGGGATTGTGCGAAGGATTTCAGTCCGAATTGGTTTACTGTACTGTCCAGTTCGCACTCTCCATTTCATTTGCGGGCACTTGAGTCTCTGTATATTCGGTCCAGGGAGCCGTCTCTTTGCAAGCAAAAAGATTGTCACCTTGGGCTTCACGTTATTAGACTCTAGTGTGTATCATACATTCCCTTCTACTGCCACCTTTTTTTCATTTGTGCTCTGCAAATTCGCGCGGTTTGAATTTTTCCCCCTCATACCATTAATCATTTCATTTTTTAATGTTTTAATTGTATGTAGGGTGTTTGTGTGAGTCAATATATATTGCAATAATTGTTAAATTGTTCCCAGTCGACCCTGATGAGCTTGGGAACGAAACCGGTTGCTCTGTTCTGTAAGTGTTATCATCTCTTACTTTTTTATTTTTCATAATGCCTTTAGGAAATAATTTGTATCTATTTCTTGCAATATTACGGTTCTGTACCTCCAAAAATTTATTTAAATATATATATATATGTGTGTGTGTGTGTATTAATGATTTCACCTCATGTAAGGCAATAAAGCCATTAAGACACAAAGTGTTACTGAGTGCGAAAGAATAAGGACAAGATAAAACATTAAGGTGCGAGAATAATAGAATCAAGAAGACAACAGATAACGAGTGACATTTCTCTGAAGTAGTTTTTATGACTGCTGATGTTCTTGGTGTTTTCACCGGACGTATAATATTGTCTTTTCTTTAAAGCTGTAACTCTTCCTGGACTTTTTTCTTCATAGGAAGTGGCAAGTATCGACAAGTTGTTATAGACATTGTTTGAGCTGACTTTCTTCTATTTTTTGTATATTCTCCAGTCTACCAATGCCTATGAAAATTTTCGGAAATTCTTCTTCTATTAGGTTGGTGCAAAAATAATGTCGGTTTTTGACGTTAAAAAATACGTCAAAAAATTTTTGCACCAACCTAATATAATTGTTTTTTTTCACTTTATAGAATTCACCATCTTCAGTCGATTAAGAGCTTTTATTGCTGGTGTCCCCAGTAATGTTTCCCTCAAATTTTCAATAACAAACAAATCCTGTTTAGACTTTGAACTTGGTGTTTCTAATAAAGACTCCATGCGACGATAACTTTGATGTGGTGGTAACCTGGCCAATATAGTTGTTTTTTACATTTTTGAATAATTGGGGGAGTTTTTTTTTTCTAAAATAACTACTGGGGAATACCATTACATCTGCTCCAGTATTAAATTTTAAATGGATTACTTTACTACATAGGTTTGTAGTAATTTTAACTTCATCTTACCAGGGTTCTACCGTGCCCCGTTAATTCTATCGATGGTAGTAATAGACCCAAGGACGTAGTGCTGTTCTTCCTCTCTCATTTCTTGAATTTTAGATTGAACACTTTCGGTAAATTGTATTTTTGGCTGGGCAGTCATTTTGAGCGTGAGATGGAATATTGCCACAGAGTATACATTTTTTGTACTTCTTTTAAAGCTTACTATACCTTGAGGTTTCTTTTTATATTTTTTGTTGTTACTCTGCTAACGTTTGTTTCTGTGCCTAAAGTATTTTGAATTTGTTGCTTGGACGCTTCATAGGTTCTGCTTATGTCTATACATTTGTATAGGGTAAGCATTTTATCCTTTAAAATCATTTTTCTGACTGTATAATCTTTAACCCTTACAGCTATTTAGCCTCGAATTAGCCTGTCTTGCATTTCCCCAAAATTGCAAACTGCCGAAATGTAGTGATATATACCTCTATACTCTTTGAAGATTTTGCTTTCGAATATAACATTTGTAAGCTTCCTACGCTTCATGGGTTTCTCCAACAAAATTATTTGAATTTCATTATTACTATTTCCAAATTTTTTTCTCCTCTTCATTATCGAATTTCAACACCCTTGTAAATGTCGTAATCGTCTTCTATTATTGACAAGAAGACATATATTTGTTATACTATCAGTTTCTTTGTTGAGTCGACTGGCTTTTGAATAATTTCGATTAAACCTTTTCGAGTCATCGAATTCCCTGCTAAAACCATTTTTGCAGAAGTTTGGACATTTGCCATAAATTGCTTTTAGAATTCTGTGCAATGGACAAGTTGTCAGTTGGACCAAACATTTCTTTTTAACAAAGAGAACAAATTTGTTTTTCTTTTTACTTTATATACCGTTCATAGTTTTAAATGCAAAGAAAAAAATTTTGGGAAAAAACAAATGACTATACTTACAATTTCTTGTAATTTTAATTTTATTTTTTCTAGTCCAATGGCGATTTTTTTCTTTCGGACACAATGTGTCGTAGTTCCTCCTGACATCATGTGTCGTAATTTAAGTGTATTAAATTACTGGAGGGGTGGAGAAAGAAGAGAACAGGAAGTCTTTAACTGTGTTTTGACGTCCAAACTCGTTAACGCGCAGAATTTAAAATCACCCCGTCTCATTCATGTTCCGTTTTATTGCGAAGGCAGATACCATTTCTTGACAAGGGAGGTAACCGTGAATTAGTCTACATCCGCCATTTTTAAAAAATGTTTTTGCAATATTAAAGTCTATCAAAAGATTCTACCTTGCTATGTTTTTATAGCGACAGCAAATACCATTTGTTGGCAAGGGAGGCAACCAAATTTGCTATTTCAGTTTGTTTATAAATTCACCAGGTTCGAAAGACGGATGGACGGACACACGTACACTGCGCTTTATTATTATAGATTATTTATTTTCACTTCGGTTAAGTGGTGATCTTTAGAAGACCCGACTTCAAAGACTTTATCCTTCGGCCATAAAACACTAAATTCCCTAAGATCAAGATAAAATAATCTACAATTCCTGTCTATGTGAAAGTTCCATGATTGTGTCACATATGTACGATCATCTTTCACGTCCATCTCTCAAAACTATTAATAGATATAGTATTTCTTTTTATATGCATCGAGTCTGGTCTGTAATAAATAATGATTATAATTGATCGTTGGTCTGACAGATAATGATTATAATTCAACTCTTTCTTTAAATGTTCTCATAGCGTCTCAATGCTTAAGTTAACTAGCGACTGGACGGTTACGTAACATAGGTGAATGGTATGATCATATGGTATGTTTGTGGGCTCACTGCGCAGCTGAACATCTGACGAGTTCCCTTCACATGTATCGCTAGGTATTAATTCCTGCATAGCGAGTCTTCGGCAAACTAGAAGTGACAGAGCCTATTTCTCTCCATGTCAGACCCAGAGTTGATGTTCTATGACTTATAGGGTACTTTGGTTACGGACATATGACCGTAACCAAACCCTCGCTGAAAAGCATTCCGCCGAGCGATGTCATGTCATCACCACCCTTGAATGTACTGCCAGAAGTTCAGATGAAACCTGTCGCTGGTCGAAACTCACTGTAGTTACTACTTCTCAGCTGAAGTTATCACTAGTGAAAATGTTGGGGCCGCTACACACGTAGTTGTCGCATAGTACGGTACCAGTTGTGAAGAACTAAGCGATTCTTTTTTTTCAGAGTAAACGGATAGTCGTCAAATATAACAGTTATTATTATTATTATTATTATTATTAAATCGCATCGGTACATCTAAATAAATGGCAAATTCTGTCTGTCCGTACGTGTGTCTAAAACCTCTGTAACTCAGGCCACAAATGCCCTACACAGACATATTATACCTTTTTGGAATCAAGATGATCCCGAGATTGAAAATACGCCCTTCATTTGGTGCTTGAACATCCAGCATTTAGATTTGTGTCCTGATGAGAAGGGAACAGTTAAAAATTTAAATTTTAAAATATCTGAAAACATTACTGATTTTTAAATTTTTTTTTGCTAAGTTTTAAATTTATATTGAATCAAAAGAAGCACAAAAGTAAATGAATTTAAACATTTTTTTTTAAATTCTTATTAAAATATCTTCAAAACTTTGTGAATTGAGGAAATCAATTTTATTTTCTCCACAATGCCAAGGAATCAGTTAAAGTGAGAGTTTTCGTGACGTGAGGTTTTGCAGTGCAGGTGATTTGAAGAACTCAACTCAATTGAAGTTCCACGGAATTTGTGATATTAAGAACTCAGTTTTCGGCCTAAATTGGAATTTCGGCCTAAATTGGAATTTCGGCCCAAATCGGAGTTTCGGTCCAAATCGTTCATTTAACAGGAATTTGACTTATAGCTCGAATCAGGGTTAAAAGCTCTGAGGCCCCATGGAGTGAATTGAGGAGTTCAAAGTTATTCTACAAAATTATCATCGCTGTTTTCTAAGCTGAACCAGAGTGCAGCTTTTATGCTTTTAAAAAATAAATGCATGAATTAAGGCTTTTGAATCGTAGATTGAAAATTACGTTTATTAAGAAAAGCATACTTTTGAAAGAAGTATAACAGGTTGAAAATTGAGATTTTATCATCGACAATTGCAAAGAAGCCGTTCAGCTTTCGCCCGGCGTGAGTGCAAAAAGAAAAGTCAATTCGAAATTCTCTTGCTTTTCAAGTTTTCGCTTGCATCACGTTAAACGCCATAATTTATGACGCGGCAAAGTTGCACTGAAATTGTTGTCAATGTTAAAATTGGAATAATTTCATTCACTGAACTGCATCTTCACACTGGTTAACCGTATTTTTTTGTCTCTGAAAATTGTCCTCTTTTCTTTTTCCTGCATCGAAAGACATCGTCTAAAGACAGGAAAGAGCGAATAACGGTGGAAATTCGTCGATGAATGAATCGTAATTCATGCTTCAAACTAAATGATTAAATGCAATGCGATTCCATCTTTTGCTTAAGGAATCGACAAATTTACTCTGACAATGAATATTTTCAGTCCAAGCTAAAAATCTGTTTTCGGTGGTAGTTTCCTGATTTTATGCATCAATAATTCATTTTTTCCCGCCTTTCTCATTTTCGTCTTTCTTTTCTTCTAATTTCCGTATCTTCTTCTGAATTTTCTGTCACCTTCTTCATTGCGTCTCTCCGTTTCTTCTCGGCTGTGACTCTAGTTCGGCTTGAATTTCTTCGCATGAACCTACGTGCAAGTTCTTCTTAACGTTTTCTCCCTCATCTCTTACCTTCATATGACACGTTGGTTTGTATTTCTATGTGTCTAATAATATTTCCCTCTTCGTGCTGTCATCTGATCAGTTTTATTATTAATAGTAGTCATCGAAATATTAGTAAACGTGATTTACTTTGTTTATAGATTTTTGATTGTTTTTCTCAATATTCTACGTATCTATCTATCTATCTATCTATCTATCTATCTATCTATCTATCTATCTATCTATCTCTGCTGCTTCAATATCTATCTATCTATCTATCTATCTATCTATCTATCTCTGCTGCTTCAATATCTATCTATCTATCTATCTATCTATCTATCTATCTATCTATCTATCTATCTATCTATCTCCGCTGCTTCAATATCTATCTATCTATCTATCTATCTATCTATCTATCTATCTATCTATCTATCTATCTATCTATCTATCTATCTATCTCCGCTGCTTCAATATCTATCTATCTATCTATCTATCTATCTATCTATCTATCTATCTATCTATCTATATTCTTTTTCCATATCTATCTACTTTTTCAATATCTATCTATCTATCTATCTATCTATCTATCTATCTATCTTCTTTTTCCATATCTATCTATCTATCTATCTTCTTTTTCCATATCTATCTACTTTTTCAATATCTATCTATCTATCTATCTATCTATCTATCTTCTTTTTCCATATCTATCTACTTTTTCAATATCTATCTATCTATCTATCTATCTATCTATCTATCTATCTATCTTCTTTTTCCATATCTATTTTCTTTTTCAATATCTATCTATCTATCTATCTATCTATCTATCTATCTATCTATCTATCGATTTTCTTTTTCAATATCTATCTATCTATCTATCTATCTATTTTCTTTTTCAATATCTATCTATCTATCTATCTATCTTCTTTTTCAGTATCTGTCTATCTATCTAACTATTACAACATCTATCTGATTTTTCAATATCTATCTATCTATCTATCTATATATATATATCTTGTAATTTAGATAAATCTCCTCTAAGTGCTTTTTATTAATGTCTTTCTGGCTCGAATAATTTAACGACAATTCCGAAATAACATTTCTTCATATTTAAACGCGTATTATTTCCTATTCCCAAGCGTTCTGATAAACCGGTTGTAAAATATTAGCTGTCATTCAATTAGAACTTATTTACTGCTTCTCGGCTTAATATGAAACCAGTTCAGATGCGCAACTCTTATGAAAGGAACCAATCTTTTGTTTGCACCTACGCTTACTTCCAAATGATATTGCAACTCATTCTCGAATTTCTATAGATTTTCGTAAATGTTAGATTTACATCGTACTGAAGCGGTATATATGTTAGGTTGACTGTCTGTTGGATAGAAAAAGATAGAACATTGAATAAGTTTGAATATATTTTATAATTAGACAATTAGTTTTATATCGTAAAATGTTTTACTTATTTGAAAGGATTCCTGATTTTTTATTTTTTGATTCGTATTTTCAAGATTTCGCAGCAAGTTCTCTACATATACAAGAATATAGTACCATTATTAATAACACTTAGACATTTCTCTGTTATTATAGTTAAGTGCAATCCCAGTGCTGCTATCGTAGCTGGAGGCCTATTTCTTATCACTTCACCCCAAACAAGGCGATAAAATCACTGTCAGTCAAGGGGTTACTAAGAGTAGTGAAACTGAATGAAAGGTTCTGGAAAGAGCGAAATGTGATTAATATCTATTCGAATATTTGTTTAAAAACAATTGCGGTTTGGTTAATGATTCAAATGGTATATTACACATTAGTTAACTTGGCCTTACCTTTGGAGAAACTGTTGATACGGAGCAATTCACCCCAAGCAAGGCGGGAGTGTCACTAGCACGTAAGGAGTTACAGAAGATTGAGAACAAAAGTAAAGAGGCGTGTTTGAGGAAAAGATACAGAGAAGGACGGGGAATAAGCTCAGGGTGTCAGATGTCGACTGACATTACACTTGAATATTTGAAGATTATAATCATCGGGGAAGCAAGTAAGTGGAAGGGAGTTCCACAGACGGGAAGTGCGAGAGAAGAAGCTGTTTGAGAAGAAGAGACGGTTAAGTTTAACCATTTTGAGAGTGAAAGGGTTTGACCGATATGCCAGCCTCGTAGTTCGTTTAAATTCATGTAGTCCGGGAACCAGCGAAAGTAGCTCGTCGGAACAGTTGCCGTGAAAATACTTGTAAAAGAGAAGAAAGAGGCGGGGGTGCACGGAACGTCTGTGGGTTAGCGACTGTAGACTAGATGCCTGATCAGGACCTACATCTTGCATATTCGTCTTTGGATTTTGTCAAGAACCTCCAGTGGTACAGGGGGAACACCAGACCATATATGACAGCAATATTCGATGCAAGGACGGATTTTTAAGTTCTAATCTTAAAAACATGGGGTAAGTTGCGTAATACAGACTCTATTTTTCTGTATTTAATAAAAATAATAAAATAATAAATAAAAAATAATAATATAAATAATGTAAAATACTATATAAAATAATAATAATGCCACTTTGAAAAAATAATAAATAAAATACTTGTAGAAGAGAGAGTGGGGCCACGGAACATCTGTGGGATAGCGATTGCTGACTAGATGCCAGATCATCTTGCATATACGTCTCAGGATTTTGCCAAGAACCTCGAGACGTACAGGGGGAGCACCAGACCGTATATGACAGCAATATTCGATGCAAGGACGGATTTTTAAGTTCTAATCTTAAAAACACGGGGAAAGTTGCGTAATACACACTCTATTTTTCGGTATTTGTTTTAATGTTTTCCTGTATCAATGAACACGAGAAAAAAGAAAAAGGGAGACAAATGTTTAAAGATTGAGCAATTTACTTTCCCCCAAATTGATGTAGAAATCACTTTCATAGGCATAGAATATTTCTTAGCGTGTAAATGACGAACTACAGATGACAGCAATGTGCGTTGTTACTGCTGCACCTTTCTTCACGAATCCTTTTAGTTCATCAGCTTTCATGTTCTGAGGTCATCGAACGCATTCTTTATCCTTGAACTGAAAATCTCCATTTGTAAATTCCCAAACAATTCCTGACATGATCTTGCATCTAATGCAGTATAATTCCGTTCCTATGCATTTTCCCGAGAAGAATAAATTAGGTCGAATATGCATTTTACACTGACATGCTTAAAAACCATGGGATCTCGGCCCGCAATAGTAATCGTAAGTGGTGAATGAATAGCATAAGATCATGTATATGACCAGAGTAATCGTTCTTTGTGCTGTGCCCTTTCTGGAAGAGGGCGATTATGGCTCTCCACAAATTTCTGTTCTTTGTGGGTTTGTATTTTTGCTATCTCTCCTAATCCATTTTCTGTCAAGTATTAGGTTGGTGCAAAAATAATGACGTAATAATGTCGTTTTTTGACGTTAAAAAATACGTCAAAAAACGACATTATTACGTTATTATTTTTGCACCAACCTAATAGCTTGTTAGGTTGATTATTCGATGCTTTTCTCTCTCTAACTTGTCTTCAATAATTCCTGTGAGTGTCAAATTATCCTAACCTCTTTTCGTCATTTTTTTCCCGGGAAATTTCTACTTTCCTTTTCTGAGGTTAAATGCAAATGTCCTTTTTATTTTCATTTTCTTTATAAGATTTCAGTCAATGGGATTCTCAATATATATTTGTAGAACCACAATTGTCACAAGTCTATTTTTTTTAACTATGAGTGGATTGCTGATTATTTTCTCCCATATAGCATGACGGATATTGCCTAACAGTTCACTACTCATCTCTTTGTTTCTAACGAAATTTTCCTGTTTCTTAATATTTTGCTTAGCTTTTGGAAGGTATTTTACGCTATTCAATTGCGCGTTGAGAATCTGTTGATGCATTTTCCTTACTCTTTGGTAAAACTTCTTGGATATTTGCATTTTTGTACTTACTCTGTTTCATTGTCCCCTATTTGTAGATCGCATCTTGCATCTTGCTGACAACCGTACTTTCTGTTTTCGTACAATTAACCCTTTGAGCGAGCCCCGACCACCGCTTTACCGGTGGTAGAGAAAAATGACTTAATGCCTCGCCACCGGCTGAACGGTAAGTAAACACTTGTAACTATTTTTAAATCTACCGTGAAAAATTACATACCAATTATTTGCAAATTTTGACTCAGCAGCTCAGATTGAAAGACTAAAATTGTTCCGGAACGCAGGGATCAAAGGGGTTAATGCTTAGTCTTTTCTTCTCGTTTTGGAAGGCATTGGCACTCACTGCGAGCGATCACGGTTCCTTAATTATCCTGACCAGAACTGTCTGAATTGTCTTTCGTAACAGAGAAGTGAAATGGTCTCAACATTCTTCCGCATTCAATATTAGAGGTGTCAAACGTAGATTCAGTCGGTTACTTCGGCGGTTTTCTTTTCCATGTTCTATAGTAACAGAAGACCCATCAAGGTCTCCCTGTTACCACCACCTGACTGGAAATGGCACCTCACTCAAGCTCGTGAAATCTCTAAGTGGGTCTTGCAGATATTGACTTGTTGTATACGGTTTATCAACGCTTTGCAGGTTTTTAAATGATATTTTAGATCGTAAGAAATCTGTTTGAAATAATAACGATTTTGTGAAATAATAGTATTTAACCCATAGCGGGGGGAGAAGACGTAGATTTATACCTTTCCAAATGGTATTTGCGCGTGAGGAAATATAACGGACCCAACTGGAATTGGAACTCATAAATCAGATTATCTCGTTCTCAAGCATTCTACATTACACTACCACCACATTTCTGTTGCTTGAAGAACTTCTTCGTAATTATTTGTACCCTTTCATATACCTCACCAACGGTGATTTAATCAAAGGGGATAAGTTATGCAGAATTGCATTAAGGAGCATTCGGAAGAATTCTGACGAATGGTGTGGCCAACAGACTAACCTGGCCGAACACCAGTCGAGCATTCACGAGCCGTGGTGGAGAGGTCTATTCGCATTCAACTTGCTGCGCTTGCTGTGGAAAGCTATCGATAGGTCGTAACTCATCATATCTCTAGAGGTCTATTGATCACTTGTGGAATTGATGCCATGACAAACTGTTGCAGTTTGCCTGGATAGAGAAGTTCTTATACTTTATGCTAACCCATTACTTGTCACATGTCTCCTTATATTCGGCCATAATTTTGACCAGAATAAATTAAAATTTCTGGAAATTGTTCCCAACGGTGGTGTCATGCTAAGAAAGAAACCTAAACGGCAGTCGTAAATCTCCCTAAATTTGGTGTCGATACGAATATATGGTATAAAGCTAATGTACATTATTTACATTATTCGGACTATTGTCCTCATCTTTGTCGCCATATTTTTCACAACGTTTCGGCCGTTTTACGCTCCGGCCTTCTTCAGGTGGTTGGAATGTCGAACTGAAAACCTTTATTTCCCTCACTGGGGGTAGACTGTTCTAGTTCCACGTGCCATGTTTGATGGATGTCAGTTATCGTCTGTTAATTTCCCTCTGAAAGTTCTCCACTGCCTTAACCAGGTATTGAACTCACACTCTTTGGGTCTTATCACTGGATCTAACCAACGCCTTTATCCACTGTGGTAAAATAGATATACTCCGAAAGCTAATGGATATTGGTAAACTTAAAATTTTGGATTTAGATGACATTTAAAGTGTCTAGTTATAACCAACATCAGTGAATGAGATCGCTTTTGCAAGAAGCATTTTATATATTCGTGAATTTATTTCGAATTATCAAAAGTAGCGTAATTTGTTTATTGATTCTCTTCTTCTTATAGTAATGGTAATAGTGAATTCAGCCGTTTCCATACAGGAAATATTAGACTTTCATTGAGGGAAAATTTAGAGTTACCGTCATTTAACATTTATAGTTACATTTTCACTTAAAGCAGTTTTTCAGGAAATTAGCCTTTTCATTCCACTCCCTTTTATAGTCTTTTCAATCCATTATTTTTAATAGCCTTTTCGATCCTATATATTTTGTAGTCGGACATTCATATTTATTGACGTTCGCCTAAACCGGAGTGGGACACGATGCAATTGGAGAATCTGGTGTTTCCCCCTGCCCGCTATCCCCATTGTCTGGGCCCTGAGAATTAAATTACTTCATAATTTGGGGGAATTCCCTTCTTCCACGGGTGAGGGTTACAGGCATTATTCCGCCTGTAAACTTCCACTTCCTCCTGTTATGATCTCCCACTAATACTCCTCAGTCGGCATGGGTCGCTACTCCACCTTCCTTGGTGACTCATCTGTGCTCGCTACCTCAGCCACTCTCCAATCAGGAACGATTAATTCCAAGATCATTGTTTACGAAAACAAAGTTTACAGCTCGTATTTTTAACTGAGTGTCAATAATTGTTTACCTTTTCAAATCCACGTCCAGCTTATGTTTTTCAATGTTCAAAATCTCGTGACACAATTCAGGTGGCTGCCTGTATGAGAATTAAAACCTTTAATTTTTTCCCACTGGTTTTATTTATTAACTTTCTTATTTATCAGTAACAAAATAGTGTCACATTTTCGATCCACTTTTATAGTCATTTTGATCCATTATCTTTTATAGCCTTTTCGATTTACTATCTTTTATAGTTCTTTCTAGAATTGATGGGGGTTGCTTTCCTCACCTTTTGTTTGATGTAGCATCAAAAATCAACATTTGATTCTATCCTTAATTTCCCATCTACTTTCATGAGTTACCCCTTTTAGTTTTTGCTGTTGTTGGAAGACTTCACGTGATGCGTCTTTTGTTATTTTGTAAAGTGAAATGGAAACGGAAAATAGAATTTCAAAGGAAAAAAAATAAATAGAATTTTCGGTATATTATTTCGTTTACATTTTAATTAAATTAATTCTGCACTTGGCACGCAAAAAAACGGTAGCATATAGAAAGGATCAAAGGAGTCAAATGGGATTTCAAAAGTTTCTTTTCTGGGACCTTCTCATAGAGCGATTATCCATGGTTGAAGCGATAGTTTAAGGCTGATTTCGATCAAATAAAGACAGTGTCAGAACAAATCAGCATTGTATATTCAGGCTGATAGCCTACCTATACAATGCACGCGCATAAATGCACATCCACCCCCCCCATATATTAGGTTGGTGCAAAAATAATGACGTAATAATGTCGTTTTTTGACGTATTTTTAACGTCAAAAAACGACATTATTACGTCATTATTTTTGCACCAACCTTATATATATATATATATATATATATATATATATATATATGTGTGTGTGTGTGTGTGTGTGTGTGTGAGTGTGTGTGTGTACATATCTATCTATTTATCTATCTATATATATATATATATATATATATATATACAGATATTTAAACACATATATTTATGTGTGTGCGTGTAAGTTATTTTCAAATAGAGTGTATCTGTAGTAGACCAAAATTAAGAAGAAAAACTATTCTTAGCCATATATATATATATATATATATATATATATGTGTGTGTGTGTGTGTGTGTGTATGAAAATATATAGAAAATAGGAAAGAACTGGTTAGGTAAATAATCCAAAGTTATTTATTTAGTTATATATATATAATAGACTTTATTATTTTTATATATATTTTTATAAATTCTTTTTATATATTTTTTATTTTTATTATACATTTTTTTTAAACTTTAGATGGTACCGTTTTACATACATTTTCTTTATATTTTTTTAAAATCTTCTTAAAGTAATTTTTCTTTACATGAATTTAAACGAGCTACCAGGCTGGCATCTGGGTCCCACCATTTCACTGTCAAAACGATTAAATATAATTGTCTCTTCTTCTCAAACAGCTTCTTCTCTAGTACTTTCCGTCTGTGGAAACTCCCTTCCCCTCATTTGCTTCCCCAATGACTATAATCTTCAAATATTCAAATGCCAATCGACATCTGAGATCCTGAAATTGCTCCCCGTCCTTCTCTGTATCATTTACTCAAACATGCCACTTTACTCTCAATTGTCTGTAACCCCTTGGCTGCTAATGGCACTCCCGCCCTTCTTGGGGTAAACTGTCTAAAAAAATATCTATTTATGGTTATTTTTCTTATTTTCTTTGCTAGCACAGATTTGGAATTTTATTCTTCTTTAGAAATAATGTTTACTATTTTCTATTTTAATTTAAAAAATTTTTTGAACTCGTGTATTTAATTTTGTGTTTTTGTGTCAATCTGATTTGCGATGTTAATATTTTAAAATATAGGTCATGGTTATTTTAAATATCTTTTTGAACCAGACACTTTTACTTCCTCTCCCATTGGGAGTTTGTTTAACTTAATGTCAATATTTTATCAGCCTCCTTTCTGTTTTTCTTTCTCTCTTTTTTCGCTTTCTCCTTTCTTTTTCTCTTCTTCTACTTTTACTTTTTAAATGTTTAAATTTTAAGATCCTATTTTATTTCTTCACTGTTCTGAGTTGACAAAGCCAACAAATATTGTTGGTAAAAATAGCTATTCGAATGAAGTAAATTTGGATTTCTATTCTAAGTAATATATATATATATATATATATATATATATATATATATATATATATATATATATAAGTGAACATTAAAGTTAAAACTTAAGAGGCTGTTTCATTGGATTGCGTCTAGCATGAAACAGACTGTCGCCTCTAAGTTTTGACTTGAATGTTCATTTTTATATTTATGTTTACATATGCTGTATATATCTGATATTGAGCACTTTATCCCATAAATATAGCACACCTTAAAACTATATTTCTTCATATATATATATATATATATATATATATATATATATATATATATATATATATATATATATATATAGATATTAATCTTTTCCACACGCCCCACAAGGAAGGCGGGAATGCCACTGGTATGCAGTGGGTTAGAGAGAGTGAGGATGGGAAAAAGACTGGTTATAGGGGGACCGAGGAAAGGATCAAAGAAGATAAAAGATGGCGATTGACATTGCATTTAAATTTTTGTAGATTGTAGTTATCAGGAAGCAAAGGAACAGAAGATAGTTTTACTCCGGCGAAGAGTGCGAGAAAAGATACTGTTGGAGTAGAAGCTGTGGTTACATTTAATTAATTCAATGATAAATTTGTGGGACCTAGATGCAAGTCTAATTGCTCACTTAAACTCACGTTAACCGGTCACCTGGGGGTAAACTTGTCAGAGAAGCCACTATGAAAATATTTGTAAAAATGTCAGAGGGAAGTCACGTCACATCAGTGAAAACGCGACCGAAGTCGGGATGCCATGTCAGGATCGATTACATTGCAAGAGTAGCAGGAGGACCAGACCAGATATGATAAAAGTATTCAATGCACGGTCGAATAGTAGATTTGTAAATGTGCAAAATAGACTGTGACGAGAAAAACCTTCTGGCACGTCACAGTGACCCGACTTTCCTTGCAGTAGATGCAGCTCTTGATTCAATGTAGTCGTTCTACTTCAAGTCAGTGAAAAACGTGAAGCCAAGAAGACGCAGTCTGTTGTTTTCCATGCTGATGGCGGGCAGGAAAGATTCTCGATGGTGGTTGAATGAGAGTAGTTGTTTTTTTGAGGCATTAAAATTTACGAGCCATTTCCTGCCCCAGTTAACTACATACATGAGGGGAAGTAATAAATTAGCCGCACATACGTTTTAATATAATAATCTTCAGGTTTGTCACATCGCCTTCTGCTCATGCTTGCTTGGTACTATTGTGACCATATAAACGTACTTTGAGCTTGATCGCGTCAATTTTATTGCTGCTCTTAGAGTGTAAACATAGCCGCTCTGCAAGCAGTGTGTGCTAAAGTGGAACAAAGAGCAGTGATCCGAATCTGCAGCGAATATGCAGAAATCATCGATGATATCTCGCCGGTTCGCCATGGCTATCTCACGAGCTTGTCGAATATTCTCGTCAGTGGTGGAGGTCGATGGGCGCTCTTATTCTTCTTCGTGCATCACAATTGTCCGACCACTTTTAAACTTTTCGATCCACTCATATGCACTTACACGCAGTAGTGCCTTTTCGTCATATTGTGTAAAATTTCAAACCCTGACGCACCTCCTGACCAGAGAAATCGGATCACTGCTCTTTCGTCATCCTTGGGGCACACTGCTTGTGGAGTGGTCATGCTTACACTGAAAGAGCAGCAAGAAAGAGGTGCGATGAAACTCAGGCGTCAATCATGTGATCACAATAGTACCTACTATAAGCACACATGAGCAGAAGTCAGTGTAACAAACCTAAAGATATGTTATGGCGAAAGTATAAATGATTTTTGATTTAGCGTCGTGTATATACTGAAGAAAAAAAGAGTGATATTTCTATAAATATAGAAAGATACTTTTCTATATCTGTTTGTCTATCTTATATATTTAATTTTATTATGAAAGAAAAAAATCGCTTAGATAAAGTTAATTCCTGATAATTTTCTTTTGGTTTAAGTTTTTTACTCATCTTTGTTTTTGTTTATTGTTCTTTCTCACGTTTCCTTCTGTGTGTTTCTAGGTTTTAATCCTTTTTTTTCCTTTTCGCTTTGTCACCCTTTCTTGCTATTCCCGATTTTCTCTGTTTTTCATTCTCTAGGACATCCTTTCTTTAATTCCATTTCCTTCCGCCATTGATCTATTCTTTTCGTCTCAGCAGATTTTGTTTTCATTTTTTGCTCGTCCATTCTTGGAGTTTCACTTAATCTACTTTTTTTTTTTTTTACCTCAATTTTCCTTTTATTCGTACTTACTTTCATTATTTCACCTTTTCCATTTGATTCTCTTTCGTAAACATTTTCCAAAATGATTCTTCTTTTATTTCTTTAAGCAGTTCGCCTCCATTTTTGTTTCCTTTACTTCAGAATAATTTTGCGTAGTTTTCGTGTACTTTGACTGAGTCGCAAAATAATTAGTTTAGTCATGATTTCGTTTCATATTATTATTTTTCATGTCGGCTGTATTCACTTTCGTTTTACATTTTTTCCATCTTAGATTAGATTATGCAAAAGGAAGGACATCAGAACAATCCAGAAATTGTACTGGGAGCGAACCGCCTGCATACGGATAGAAAATGAATTCAGTAAACATACAAAAATAAAAAAAAATGGTGTGTCTTCTCATCCGATTTATTTAAACTTTACTGTGAAGTGATCCCCAAAGAATTACAATTACTCACAGCATTCGTTATGTGTGACCACAATTCTTAACAGCATTCCTCTTGTCTCGATAGTAAGTCTGATCAGGTCGATAAAGTCAAATTGGAGGCTGATGTCAAAAACGACCTACAGTTTGTTGTTAACTGGGACAAAGAACGGCTTGTTTTAAAATTAACACCTCCAAAACAAAACTGATCTCTATTAATCATCTGAGAGACCCCTTTCTACCTTCCATCAACATGGCTGGTGCTAAACTCCACGAGAGTGACTGGTTGCGACTAATCGGCCTAACATTCTCGACTGACATTAAGAAGAAAGACTATATTGAATCCATTGCTAGGTCAGATGCTAAGAAAGTTGTTTCACTGTGTCGTGCTGGACAATTCTTTTCTCCTGAATCTATCTTGCATATCTATAAATCTACCATTCGTCCATGCCTAGAATATTGTGGCCACATATGGTTCGGTGCTCCTGCTATATATTTAGAGATTCTTGATAAAACCCAAAGAAGAATCAGCAATATTATAGGTCCTGGCGTCTCGTTTCCGTTACTTTCGCACCGCCATAAAGTTACCCCTCCACTTCTTTTTCTGTAAATACTTTCATGGTAATTGATCGGATAATCTCTTCACTATGTTAACAAGAGCTTATGAAATTAAGCACAGTACTAGATTAGCAACTCGGTGTAATCAATTTACGTTTGGATTTGCTAGATGTAACCGTAATTTCTATGTTAATAGTTTCTTTTCTTGCACTTCTCGCTTATTACTTCCCTTCGCTTCTCTTTTACGGTTCTATATTTTCCAGTTAACTTTGATTTTGAACAATTTAAATGCAATGTCAATCGTTATCTACTGTCTTCTATCATTCTCGTTCCTTAGTAATGTTTCTGTTTTCCAGTTCTTTCACACCCAGTAACCCCTATGTGAGACAAGAACACTCAAATAACGTCGAATGTTTATTGTATGGACGTGGCCAATGTCTTTATTAACACTATTTCTTACCAGTTTAAAAAGAGTTTCGACTACTTCTTCCTCATCACTTACATTTTTATTTTCTGGTACCTTCTGGGTTTTTTTAAAATCTGTTTTAATTTTACATTCCTTACAATAATCGCGTGATCACGGGGTTAAAACGCTTGTTTTGCGACCATGAGACTCTGAGTCGATTTGTCAAGAAGCTAAATTATTTATGTTATCCGCCTGGGGTGGCGTTCTCAGGTCTCCATAATTTCATGTGTTTTGGGGCTCTTAAGAAATCTTTTTGTTATTTCTCATAAACCCTAGTCTGCCATTCATGTACTCATGCTCACTAGGTAGGGTATACGTTGTTTTTCTCTTCCATTCAATCTCTGCCGTGCGTATCAAAATTTCCAAGCTTTCTTTCCTCATTATGTGGCCAAGAAATTTCAACCGTCTCTTCCTGATGCTATGTATATTTTTCCTTTTGACTTATCGTTTGCGGTACCTTTGGGAAGTGCCTGGAAACCATAACATGGGTTGCACCAAATCATGAAATTGCGGAGACTTAATTGCTCGTCGAGTGTCGTGCTAGAACGAAGTCCGAAGTCATCGTGACCGAGCGTTTCAGTGTACTGGCCTTGATTTAAAACTGTTGATCACGCCAGATGATGCGCACTCTCAGAGAAATTGCAACTAAGATCTAATCAGCATAGTTGCAGTTTCAGAGACAGGAAGGCTGTGTGAATGTTGGACAAACACAGAATGTGCTTGAGCAGACGTCTGCAACAGGGATTGACTATCCACCGTAGCAGACGGGTTTGCTTGGATAGCAAAGGTCAGCTGTTTCAAACCCTTTCATTTCTGCCATATTTCCTATTTTCTCTTGTTTTTTTCTCTCTCAAGCACTTTCTGTTTTCTTTTCTTTCGATATTTCATCATTCTCGTCTTGAATTTTACTATATCGTTCCTTTCTAAATTCTTTACTACTTTTTCTTTTACCCTTAATTATCATCTATATTTATAGGCAATATTTCAAGGAAAGGCTAAAGCATTATTTAGAATAAGTCTTTTTTGCGAAAAGATTGATATGTCTCACAACGTTGCGTTTCTCGGCAAAGATGTTTACTCGATGTTACTTGAATGGCAGCAACGATTCATGTAGTGATTCATTTGAAAAGATTTCCAGTATAAAAGCCGTAAAAAAGCCGGAAGCAAATAATATAAAGAATCTGCAGACTTATTTATTTAGAAAAAAGGATATTTATGTTTGATTTGTAAGCTTTCAGAACATTCATTCAAGTGCATTGATGTTATTTTACTTTGAGTCAGAAGAAATCTGAAATATCTCACCTTCCTAATTACTAACATATTTTTCAGCACTTTTGATCAGGAGACAGGCGATCGGTTTGCGCATGAGCTACTTTTAAAAAGAAAAAAGATAAAGATGTACATTTACAGAGAAATTTTATTTAAAAAGAAATATTTCAGAGATAAAATTTAAAAAAAAAATAACGTATGGAATTCTGAAGAAATACAGTTCACTATACTCGAAACAACATATTCTTCAGGACACACACACACACACACGCACACACACACACACACACACACACACACACATATATATATATATATATATATATATATATATATATATATATTACAGTTCAAAATTTTGAAGCCTCAAAATTAGAATGGGATGAACATTGACAGAGGAGTGAAAAAAAAATGAAAAAGAGCTCTTACAGTCATTGCAAAAAGAATGGAATCAATTATAAAACTCATACTTTGAGAAACTTTTGAAATGAACGCCAAAAAATTGTTCTCCAGTAATCAAGTCTAAAGGCGGACATTTTAACGAGAGCAAATTTTAATCATACAATGCTTTTTTTTCTTTTTGCCATAAAATTTCTAATAAAAACTCATGACGGACATTTTTTTAACCATTTATGTAATAATTTTCACTTATTTAAAGTACAAAACAGCTACTTTGTGGAACAATTTAAAAAATACCATAGGGCTCTTCAAACTTTTGAACTGTATCATATATATATATATATATATATATATATATATATATATATATATATATATATATATATATATATACAGTGGGGAAAATAAATATTAGTACCCATGAAAAATTGTATTTTTATAAATGTAAAAGCCTTAACTAAAACAAATTTTGATACATTTTATGTTTAAAGATACATTTTATTAAAAAATACTAATAAACTTAATTCTTATTCTAACAGAAATTAATGCATTTTTTCCATTTTAACTGATGAAAAAAGTATTCGTACAAAACAAAAAAACAAAACATTAACTTAATTTAATACTTTGTGGAATATCCTTTATTGAGTTCAACATCTACCAGTCTATTCCTGTACGTCTCAACTAATGATTTGCACACATTGAGTGGTATTTTGTCCCATTCTTCTTGGCATATTGTCTTCAAATTCTTGATATTTGTTGGTGCTCTTTTCCCAATTTGAATTTTCAAATATCGCCATAAATTCTCGATTGGGTTCAAGTCTGGGGACTGACTTGTCCATTGCAAGACATCAACGTTACTTTCAGCTAACCATTTCCTTGTAGATCTAGCGGTATGCTTAGGATCATTATCCAGTTGGAAAACCCAATCAGGAGGTATCCGAATTCTCTCAACAGAACGCATTAAATTGTCTTGCAGGATTTTCTGGTATCTTTCGGCATTCATCTTGCCATCTATTATTGATATTCTGCCAACACCTTTTGCAGAAAAACAGCCCCAGATCCTGATACTGCCACCACCAAACTTTACAGTTGGCAACGTGTTTTTTGGTAAGTAGGCTTCACCGTTCTTCCTCCACACATGATTTCGATAATTATGACCAAACAACTCTATTTTAGTTTCATCTGTCCATAGTACTTTTTCCCAAAACGAATATTCTTTATCCTTATGCTCTCTAACGAATTTTAGCCTAGCATCTCTGTGTCGTTTCAAGAGGAGTGGAGTCTTCCTTGGAATGCGTGATTTCAGACTGTTTTTGTGTAGTTCATTACTTATTGTACGCTTGGTTACTTTAATCCCTTATGCACGCAGATGTTCCTGCAGCTCTTCTCGGGTAACCTGTGGATTTTGTTGGATCTGGCGTCCTAATATCCTTGCTGATCTTAGAGAAATCTTCCTCGGAGCACCTGTTCGTCTTTGGTTTTCGACGCTGTTACGAGTTTTAAACCTTGCAATGAACGAAGTAGTTGTACTAAAAGGCATATTCAGGTTGTTAGAAATCGTTCTGTAACTGTTTCCATCTTTCCAAAGAGACAGAATGTGTTTTTTCTTATTGTGAAATAGTCAATTCTTTACCTTTAGGCATTATTAGAAGCTTCTCGTAAGACTAGAAATTGCAGAATGCTCTGATAATGGCTAATAGCGTTAATTATACTTACTGATAACATTACTGGAACATTCTAGAATATACTTTTCTCATAATTAATTGATTATTTTATTCTAATAATTGATTTGTACGAATACTTTTTTCGCCATTTAAATAAAACAAATCTCGGCACATGTTATGTATAAAGACACATACTATTAAAAAATAATAATAAACTTAATTAATTCTTATTCTAATAGAAATTAATGCATTTTTAAAATTCTATGTGTCTTTATACATAACATGTGCCGAGATTTGTTTTATTTAAAACTTTTATAATTATAAAAATACAATTTTTCAAGTGTACGAATATTTATTTTCCCCCACTGTATATATATACAAAAATAAAAAAGGTCTTCGTCGTAGTCGGCTTTATCTTGCATCCAACAATTTATTTTATTTGCCGATAGCTCCCTTTCTGATGCTGCTGCTGATGATTACATTCGGACTGGACTGGAAGTTTCCAGTTTCCCCAAAACCTGCTCCTGTCATCCATTCCCGGTCGCTGTTTGGCTTTGCAAGTGTTGCCTGAAGATGAAAGATAATCAAAATAGATGAATGTGCCGGTGGCATGATTTTGTTAAAGGTGGACCTCTACTCCTGAGGAAGTGATCCACACACTTGACTGCATGAGCTTGCACTACGGTAAATATGGAATGATATGGAATGAGCCATACAGAATAAGGTTGGGAAACTGCAACAGATTGGTAGTGTCTCTGTTATAATTTCTACTGCCGCCTTCTGTAGCATGTTCGTCATTCGTCGCCCACTTCGTCCGATGATATCTGTTGTAATTATCATCCGCTTCTTCCCCCGTTGAGGTCTTTGGGGTTAATCTGGGTTTTCGTATTTGTAAGAAAAGAGTTTCGAGTCTTAAACTTATTCCGTTTTATTTACTTTTCTGTATTATTCTTTTTTTTTATTACTGATTCAGAATAGTCAGTTAATGTTCTATTATTTATCTTAAAAATATTAAAAAAAAGACTAAAAAATTTTTCTCATATTTGATGATGATTTTATACTTTTAATTCTTTTCTTACTTACTGTTTTGTTTCTAGTTGTCAGTATATCAAAGTAACAGTCGATGACGAACTGTTCCCTCCTGCATCCAGTGTAAAATATATGTGTGTCTGTGCGTGTATATTTCTATGTACATACTTCTCATGGTCACTCCTTGTCGCAGTGGAGGGCTTTTGGGTTTCATTGACTCTGAGATCGATGCTATCGGGAGTTCTAAACTCCTGGCAGGACAACCATTTGGCGGCAAGTTCGAAGGCGACCAAAGAATTATCAGCCAAAAGGCATAAAATTTTAGGCATGAAAATAATAACTTTTGGGGGTTAGGTTATCTCTATCTATAAAAGGCAGGATGTATGTGTGTATGTAACGAATGCACGGCCGCAATTTTCGACGATTTGCACCAAAATTTACATGCACATGCTCCAAGTTAGTGGAAAGGCCAAGACCGACTTTGCATTTACCAACTCCCATCGATAGTGGAAATAATTGATTTTTTCATGCTTCTACGGCAGTTTTCATGTAGTTTGCAGTCATTTTGTACTGGCCAGCGTGAGAGTCAACAGCTGACTGACACGAATGTTAACTTGCATGCTAGCATGCAAAAAACATCGATACCTGCATTCATCACAAGTGGGAAAAATTTAAATCTGCATCGCACTTTATTTCAATTGGCTCATTCGCTTGCTTAAAATCAATGTTGATTCTGATTCCGCAGAACTGGGTTAGGCGTGAAAAAGTATTTGTTGTTAACATTCTTTTTTCATTCGGTTTTTCCAGTTACGAGTCCTTTTTGAAAGCTGATCATTTTGTGTTCATTTTGTTTAGTTCTTTTTTCGTAGCAGATTTAATGTTTAGTATAGAGCTTAGAAAAAATTTGCAGTGTGAGATAGGCAAGAAGTAAGGCATGTAGCAACATCAGCACGGCAAACGGCACTCCTTTAAAGGCAAGTAAGGGCAAAAATATTTTAAGTCAAGTGATAGAGATTGCTGTATGCTGCTAGTACATCTTTGAATGGAACGGAATCGGCGTATTTTCGACCCCTAAACAGTAAAAATAAAGTTAACTCTGACATTAATGATATAACAGAAGAGACATTGTCTTGTATAGATAGTCAGACGTGAAAATACTTAATGAATGGTTTATATTTCAAAAGCTTGGAAGTCCTGGGTATGACGATAAACTACATCAGACAGCAAAACCTCTAATCGAGACATTGGTGGTTTTGAGGAACATGAAACCAATGCTTATCTACTGTTTTACCCAGGTCCACCCTGACCGGGGATGGTGGCCCTTGTAAAGCTCCCAGTTATGGGAAAATTCTGAACCTCCAAACAAAAATCACATGTGTACTTTTACAATAAACTGTATAATAAAATGAAGAACAATATATATTTTTATAGTGAAGTGGCAATCAATGAAACAATAATAAATAATACTTTTTTTTTAAAATTATCAACAATACATTTTACAATCTACAAACTATATATCTAAAAAAAAAAAACTTACTTTTACGCTGAAAGTTAACTTTGTACAAAACATCTGTACTTGAAGGCATTAAATTACGTACACTATATTTAGACTTCGGCAAAAAATAATAATATTGATATGCCACTAAACAAAATTAACCAAATAAACAGCCTGGAATTTTAACTGAGAAAAATAAATAAATCTATCTATCTATCTATTTATCTATCTATCTGTCATAGGAAGATTTTTTTTCTATGGCAATTAGACACGGCCAAACCATTTCGCGTAGAACGCGCAAATTTGGCATGCACATCCATTGGTTCCAGGCGGTAATTTTAACAAGAAGTATTATCATAAAGGAAAACACAAGTAATATTCTTTCATGTGAATATATCTTTCATTTTTAACAATTACTGTTTGTAACCGTTCGGAGTAAGCCAATAATGTATGTTCTATTATTAATGACTAGACAATAAAAATGATTGTTTACCTACAAGAAACAGTTTCAAAGAACTTTTTCCCGTCTCAAGCCTTAATTTTCTTACTTTTCATAGTATCTTTTTTCATTGGAAGATTTCAGGAACAAATGAAATCAACTTTCTTTTTCTTTTAAGCTACTAATAGTTGTATATGTCTTTACTGTAAAAAAAAATGGTTGCATTTATCCGATTGCTATGATAACAAGCCAACACTTGTATAGACGCCTGCAGAAACACATTTGTTTATGTTCGACAGTCACAGAGCTTACCTGTAGCTTACACTAGGATTACAGCCACAAGATGAAACACAGGTTCCCGTACAATCACCGAAGTTAAGCAACGTCGAGCCTGGTCAATACCTAGATGGGTGATATCTTGGGAATATCAGGTGTTGTAAACGTGGATCTGCGGGCGGTGTAATAGCTCGGAATTGTTAATCGGGGAGTCGAGTTCAAATTCCAGTTGGGTTCGTTTTATTTACTTACGGGGAAGATATGAATCTATCCCTTTGCCTCATAGCTATAGGTTAATAAGTGCGACTTCTATCACTAAATCCTTACTATCACTCCACAAAACTGTTACATCCTAACATTATTTTCTGTCTTTAAATAACCTGTAATGGGTTGATAATCCGTAGAAAACGAATCAATCAATCAATGTAGCTTATACTGAAACTATACTGAGCAGACTCACTTTTTTGA
>OZ010594.1:66345897-66478397 GCA_963932145.1 Acanthosepion lycidas | reverse complement strand
ATGTTGAGCCTGGTCAGCATTTAGATGGATGACTGCTTGGGAATGCCAAGCGCTGTAAGTTTGGATGTACTGGTGGCCTAAACCATAATGCCTTAGAACTAGATCTCGCTATATTAATTTACGAGAAAATAGGCTTGGGAAAGATATGAACTCATCTTTTCTCCACCTGGATATGGATTAATTATTAGGACAATCTTAAAAATATTTTCTAGCTTTAAATAATCTGCAAAAGCTTGAAAATCCGTAAAACGCAAATGAATCCACCAATAAATTCTAACACTAATCTTATCTGGTGATTCTAACTTAAAATGATGTGACTATAAATCTCTTAAATACTGGGAAACATACCTCAGTATTATAGTCAATTTTTGTAATATTGTTGTCTAAGCAGTTTAAACTTGACACCAAACTTGGAGGAAGGCGAGATACTTAGCATTACCGATCCTCATATCACAGATTGCATGCAACACAACAGAATATGATTGATGAATGTGTCACTTCATTGAAAGATTGGCCAGATTAGATCCCCGACTTAAATCATGGATCAAATGTTGACAGAACTAATGAGTAGAATTAATCAGAAGAATACACGCGATCTTGAGTTGTTGCAACCCAACTACAGCGAATGGTATCTGGCCAATGTGAAAATGGTGAACGAGTTGTATTCATCCCCTCCCAGGTGCATTGAAGCAATCATTCAAGCTACAGGATGCCTCAACAAATATTATCAATGTGCATTAACACTGAAATTAACAATTATGTAATAAATTTAGTTTCGGATATTTATTGTTTTGAAACACTGTAACTGACTTGGTTTATGTGAGGTGGCCAAAATCTTTTGCTTGACCATTTTTGGGTGTTGTCTTCTATTTCGCACGCTGTTTCGAAAGCCTTGCTGAAATATACTAATTAGACGACTCCAAGGTGGTCAATGTTGCATCTTTAGATAGCACAATAAAAACAATCCACTTATAAAAATACCAATTATAAGAAATTTACAAAGCTTAAAATGGCTTTTGGTTTGGTTTGGTTTATTTTGTTTTATGGCATATCAATCTCAATGGGTTATTTAATGTGGAGCAGATTTTAGGATAGGTATGGATATAATATGTATTCTTTGTAAGAAATCAGTTTATAGAATGAATTGCTGGTATTTTTTTTCAAAAATGTATTAATTGTAATATATTTTTTCAAAAATATATTGCTTGAATTTTTAGTACAAAAATCTATTTTTATTCTTTCATAGTGTTTTGATCCCAGTTTGGGAGTTATCTATTTGCCTATAGCTGGGATCCTAACAGGTGCTAAAAACTCGGGTCAGCGTAGACTAGAGAATATTCGTAATCTTGTTGACTTGTGATTGACTCGGCTAGAATTGATTTATATTTGTGTTAAATTAAGCCAGTCTTTTATCTAACGGTTTTGTAAATTTCAGCTTGTTTGGCCCAGACTCAGCTATGGTTCATGATTGCTTCTATTTGTGGATCTGTGCTAGTTTGAATTTATGGTCACAAACATCCTATTGATATGTGCAAAATTAGCCTGTCTTGGGAACCACTTTTCGTTGACATAGAAGCATGTAGCTTGCTATTTCTCTGTTCAAAGCACTTTGGATTTTTTTAAAATAGATTTCGATTTTCATTAAAATGCTAATAATTTTCTTATTACCTGTATATGTACTTTAGTCTGGGCGGTTCTTCCTACGATCAAATGCTTTTCCCCGTTTCTGCAACTGTATGGTTCGTTATTCTGCTCTGCCCTGTCCATATTGGCTGGAATATACTCTGTTCTTGTATAGTTGTTCGGGATTGTTATTAATAGGATCTTCCTTCCAATTTCAAGTATTTTCCACCCGGCTATCAGTACGATATTTTTCGTGCAGTTCTTTTTGCTTGTCTCCAGAATATTCTCCTTCAAATTGCTTCCGTTCTCATTATTTTTTGGCTTCTTTTATATTTGGAAAGAGTGTTCTTATATCAGGTTCATGGAAACAAACTTTTCGCTGCCACGATCAATTTCCCATTACTGTTCTTTGTGTTGTCCTTAAGCCATTTGGTAACTGAGTCAAATTGCATTCCAATGTCTTGGATGAAGATTTTCACTGCGTGGGTCACCGTACCTAATTCCAGTTTATTTTTGGCAAGCACTTTCGGCATAATAAGCAACTGTCTGAATCTTTCTGATGGATTCCTCAATTTATATCCACTTTTACAATTCGGCAAGATACCATTGCCGTTACAAATTGTTATGGCGTAGGGAATATCTGAAGAAAAGCATTTACCTATGTTGCCGGCGATTAGGGATTTGTTCGCAGAAAATTAGATCTAATCTCCATATAATCTTCATTGTATTGGCTATCAAATGTTCTTCCTTGTATTAGCGATAAATGTGAACAATACTCTGCAGCTTTCATTAAGTTGCACAATGTTATAACATCATGTCATTATAGGTTTTGTTGTCTATCCACTTCATTACCAACTTTCACATTCTTGATGTTACATATTCATACAATTTTATTAATAAATATCACTTCTTCTTCTGATAATAATAATAATAATAATAATAATAATAATAATAATAATAATAATAAGAAGAAGAAGAAGAAGAAGAAGAAGAATGCTAATGTTGGAGTAAACGGACATATTTGTTCATTGCTCAAAGAAAGCTGTCGTATTTTAAATGGGAAGTCTTTATTATTTTAATTATCCATTTATTCTTATATTTTTTGTTGAGTGAGTGTCCATGGTCAAATGGAAAAATAAATAACATAATTGTCCAACAAACAGAATAGACAAGGTCTGTAATAAAAAGAGAAAGAAAAGAATGGAACAGGACAAAAAAAATATAAAGCAAGAACAAATCAACAGTAATATGGCAAAAAGTTCACCTACTAAGAACTGGCATTCGACACACAAAAGCAAGTACGGACAAGACATAACTGATCGGGTCTGACTCATCTGAAACTGAAAACCAGACTATTTTATTGGTTAAGAAAAAAAAAAAAAAATCCCACAATGCATTTGTGCGCTTCTGCCTATAAAATGGGAGGAGCAAGTGTTTTGCAGTCACTATATGATTGGAATCAACATTTTCCTGTGTTTATTATATTATAATTTTTATTATATTATTATGATTTTTATAATTTTTAATGATTAAAATTTAAAATGCATAGTTGTTTATTTTTTTAAAGTTAAGTCGTGTTTATAATACGTGGATTCTATTTACATTATTCGGATTATTGTCCTCATCTTTGTCGCCATATTTATTACAACGTTTCCGCCGTTTCCGCCCCAGCCTTCTTCAGGTGGTTGGAACGTCGAACTTAACCCTTTATTTCGCTCGCTGGAATAGACCGTTCTAGTTCCATGTGCCATGTTTAATGGATGTCAGTTATCAGTTATCTCCTGTTAATTCCCCTCTCTAAGTTCTCCACTGCTTTAACCGGGTATTGAACTCACACTCTATGGGTCCTGTCATTGGATCTAACTAACGCTTTTATCCACTGTGCCAAGGACACATGGCACAGTGGATAAAGGCGTTGGTAAATAGTGTACATATACCTCATCTCAGAAATATAGACAGACAGTACATGGATTGTTTTATTTTTAAAATAAGTGTTATTTAACAAGTTTAATTTATTAAGAAAATGTTTCACTAAGAATTATTATATTGTTCAGGAGTTTGAGAGTCCCTAAGGTTTTGCATATTCTCAGCATTCTCTGACATTATTCCTTAGTACTATAAACGTTATTTTTAGTTGGCACACGTGCTTGAATTTAAGCCTGTTTTTGTTATTTTATTTTATTAAACAGTGAAATTTAATAACAACTGGCTTAAATTCAGAAATCGTACTAAAGAAAAATTCAGCTTCCAACAGGAATCGAACCTGCATCTCTCTTTTTTAAAATCCTTTCAATATATACATATACATATACATAGATATATATATGTATATAGTCAACTCCCCGTCAAATTCGACATATGAGGGTCAAGCAGATCAGTTTCCAGGAAACTGACAGCCCGACAACGGCACATGAGATTTGATTATAGTGGTGAAGGTTTCGTGCAGGACCATCCACACTTTTCGAAGGGCCGATTACAGAGACCTGGTGCACTAAGTGCCACAAGGTCCGCAAACGAACCTCTGCAGGTTTTGAATTCAGAGTTGTCCTTCTCCTAGACCAGTTGCCATCCAAGGCTATAGAACCCAGTCTGTCCTGCTATTTTACCCATAGCTGGAGGGAGAAGAAGAGGATTCACACCTTTCCCAAGGGTATTAGCACATAAGTGAATGTAATGGATTCGACTGAAATTCGAACTTGGCTCTCTGATTCCTCAATCCAAGCCGATATCCATTACTCCACTGTGCCGCCACCGTATGTAAATTTTGATTTTGTAGAAAAAATATTTCGAATAGTTTAGTTGATTTCTTTCTTGTCATCCAAACATTTTAACAACATTTGCCTATAATTTTATTTATTTATCCTTTTCTTATTTATTGATTGTAATGTAAAGTAACGCAACTTTTTTTTTTTTTCATAGACAAGGACGTATTTTCAAATTTGGAGGAAAAGCGTTTCGAGTCGTAACGTTATTTTCTTTTGTTTACTACTTGTATTATTGCTTAAGAATAATCAAATTATTATTTTATTCATCTTTTAAATATTCTAACAAAAAGGTTTTCATATATTTGATGATAGTTATATACTTTTTAAAAATTATTTTCTTATTTATTGATTTCTATTATTATCATTTAAAGTAATCATAATTCTTTAAAAATGGTATATTTGATAACGAATTGTTTACTTCCACATCCAATATAAAATATATATGTATGTGTTTATGCGTGTATATCTATCTATCTATCTATCTATCTATCTATCTATCTATCTATCTATCTATCTATCTATCTATACTTCGGGTAGATGAAACTTGTTATCCCTGGAGGGTAGTCTATCTAAAAGAACGAAAATTGATTTTAAGCCTTTGCTGCCTTGCGGCTACCCCTAATCATGGGAAAGGCTTCGGGAGTAAACCTGAGGACAAAACCGGGGCCACACATGCTAAGACAGTCCGATGTTATAATTAAATTTGTTCTGACAATTCCTGCGAGACTGTCACTCTCAATTGGGTCTGTACAGCCATAACAGATGCTGCACCGCCACCAGCAGCTGAGGCATCATATTTTGGGCGCTGATCCATGGTCTCTCGATACCGAAGGATGCCACACTTTATATACAACTAAATAATGAATTATATGATAATAGTAATAATAATAATAATAATAATAATAATAATAATAATAATAATAATAATAATAATAATGACAGGAATAATAATAATAATAAATGCAAAAATAAAAATTCCCGTGGCCTAGAAATATCGGAGTTTTGGTCGACACTCGACAAAGAGGAGCTATCTTGAACAATATAACTCCTTGGCTGTTAAGGACAACATGCAAAAAAAAAAAAAAAAAAATGAAAATTTCAATGTTTATAAACAAAAAATCATACTGAATCGGTCGTCAGCCGTGTAACAAGGGTATCAGATTGGAACCAGTCTGGGGGTCGAAAAATCTGTCACTGGAATAAACTCCTCCACCAGCAATGAGACACCTGGTTACTGAAAACCGGACGAATTCCAACAGTGGACGTAGGAAATTAATGCCAAATCAATTACTAAAAAGAAAGCGAACGAAATGGAATCGTGAAGAGTAAAGCAAATAATGGTATCTTTTCATACTGCACTCGAAAATGCACAAAAGAACATCAGATATATCTAACATGGAGAGATATGATGAGAGCCAAAATAAGATCCAGTCTCGTCCACAGATATGCTTGCCAACGTCCGTAGGGACCTCATGCAAAATTAAAGACTCTCAAATACAAAAATAGATTAGATAAAACTAAATATAAGAGAAAGCACAATAAGACATAACCCAAGCAAAAATGGGAAAGATTGGAAATAGACAATATGGGGAGAGGATCAGAATACAAATTAAAATAAATGAGATACGAAATAATGATCTCTGAGGAAATAAAACGGAAGAATCTAGCTGCGACATAAATAATTGCACTGATTCAGATTCTGTTATTGATGAAGATGAATCAAACATCATTGGAACAGAATTCTGTAGAAACAACAGAGTTGAAATCACTGAATAGACAGAAAAAAAAAACATTCAAATATTCAGGAAAGTAACTCGCACGTAAATATCAGAAAGAAACCGGCTTCCAAAAATTCATATGACAAAGTCAAATAAACATATTATCTCTATCTATAAAAGGCAGGATGTGTGTGTATGCGTGTGTGTGTGTGTGTGTGTGTGTGTGTGTGTGTGTGTGTGCGTGCGTGTGTAACGAATGCACGGCCGCAATTTTCGACGGATTTGCACCAAAATTTACATGCAACAATTTAGCGGGAAGGCCAAGACTGACATTGCATTTCCCAACTCCCATCGATAGTGGAAATAATCGATTTTTTCATGCTTCTAGGGCAGTTTTCATGTAGTTTGCAGCCATTTTGTACTGGCCAGAGTGAAAATTCTATTGGCCAGCGTGAGAGCCAACAGCTGACTGACACGAATGTTAACTAACATGCTAACATGCAAAAAAATCGATAGCTGCATTCGTCACATGTGGGAAAAATTTAAATCTGCATGGCACTTTATTCCAATTGGCTCATTCGCTTGCTTAAACTCAACGTTGATTCTGATTCCGCAGAACTGGGTTAGGCGTGAAAAAGTATTTGTTGTTAACATTCTTTTTTCATTCGGTTTTTCTAGTTACGAGTCCTTTTTTAAAGCTGATCGTTTTGTGTTCATTTTGTTTAGTTCTTTTTTCGTAACAGATTTAATGTTTAGTATAGAGCTTAGAAAAAATTCGCAGTGTGAAATAGGAAGGAGTAAGGCATGTAGCAACATCAGCACGGCAAAGGGCACTCCTTTAAAGGCAAGCAAGGGCAAAAATATTTTAAGTCAAGTGATAGCGATTGCTGTATGTCGTACGATTTTTGAATCAAGCACGGGCAACGCCGGGCCATGCTGCTAGTGTAAACATATAACGCTGCATAGCAAATATTTTTAACGGACAGACAACTAGAAAACATCACAGAAGGACATAATTTCATATATATTAGCTTGGTGCAAAAATAATGACGTAATAATGTCGTTTTGTGACGTTAAAAAATACGTCAAAAAACGACATTATTACGTCATTATTTTTGCACCAACCTAATACAACAACTTTAGGATCAGCGTTAGGTTCATCACCTGAGCAAGAGACATTGAGACAGTCCATGTAGCGGACTCCCACTTCAGCTGCACTAAAGAAGCACAAGAACGTTTTATCTGAAGGGATGCTGATGGCTTCAGTCATTTGGGATACAAATGGCTTATTGACTATTTTCAAAAGGGATACATCACCAATGGACAATACTATATCAAATTACTGAGGCAGTTACGAATGGCTATCATGATCAGACGCCGATGAAACCTGACGAAATTTCATCAGGATAATGTACAAGCTCTTGGTTTCAATGGCTGCTGTCCGTGAACTATGGTTATGTTCCCCAACATGAAAAACATACTCGACTGATAACCAATATAGCGGTCATGATAATGTCACAATTGCTTTTGATGTTTTGACCAAGAGGATGAAAGCTTCTTCAAGAATGCGATCCAAGCCCTATAACACCGATAGAAGAAGTGTGTGGACCGCAAGGGAGACGATGTTAAAAAATAAACCTCATTTGTTCATATTCACTGAAAGTATCTTTCCGTCGACCCTGGTAAATACAGGTTGCTATGGATAAATTTTCATCTACATTACGCAAAAATGAAAATAACATTGGCACCTCATATTAACAGATAATTCATCAAAATTTCTCAAACATATATTGAAATATTAAATATTTATTCAATAAGATCGCCGTCAGCTTCAACTCCGGTTTCCAGACGTCTTCGGAATCACATGCAACTCTGCTAGATAGTCTTCTTCTTTAAGTTGGTGAATGCTGCCAAAATCTTTGCCTTCAATTCGTCTTTGGTGTTACAAGGAGTTTTTTTGGTCTCTCTCTCTCTCTCAACTGCGCCCCACATCAAGGGCTTTCAGTCAGAAGTCTCCTTGGTGCACACTGCTAGCGGAGCGGCCAAGTTTACACTGTAACAGAAGCAAGAAAACTTCGATCATGCGGCCACAATATTACCAACTATAAGCATGCATGAGCAGAAGGCAGTTTAACAAACCTAAATACCTGCTATGGCGAAAGTGTGGATAATTTTTAACGTACAGTCATATACAGGGTGTCCAAAACGTTCGTTTGCACTTTAAAAAAATTATAACTTTATTTGTATTTGCGATAGAAATAATTTGTAAAAAGGTTTAGAACGAAGTAAATCTATCTTTTTTAAGGTTTTATTAGAATTTTATTGAAGTTTCCACATGTCCCCCATCATTAACAATACAAAGGGTAATACGATTTTGCATTTCACGGAAAGCATTTGCCAAATGATTTACAGTAATGCCTGAAATCACATTAGTTATTTTAGCTAGGTACATTAAACTTTATAACATTTTTGCAGATTATTTCTAATATATGTATATCTGTGCCTTAAACAATTTAGCATTTGCTAAGGCATTCGACTAGGATAACAAATACTCAAACGCAACACCTGCGGCTTACTAGCAATCAGCGATGTAAACTTGCTATTCATTTCGGATTATTGCTCATGATTCTCAGTTAATCGTATCTTCCCCCCTATAAGATAATTCCTGGACAAGCATTGATCGATATTGTACAATCCTTCTTGAAGAGGGACAGCCAGCATCCTGCTATTGATCTTCAGCAGATTCATCGAATTGCCATTTGCATCAATAACATTGATACAATTGGCAGTGTCCTGGAAAAGTTTCACATCAGTTGCTGGATGCTGCTGATACAAATGCAACACATGTATATTGAACTTGGGGAAAACGATGTTTGTCAGTAACTGGGCAAAAAAAGCTACAATTGCTCGCAACTCAATTTAAGGGGTCTTGATTATTGTCATTCAACGGCAATACTCGATTACTAGGTGGCATCTATTTTGCAGGTAGGTATACGAGGTAGTGCTGAAAAGTTCTCGGCTCAAACAAGAAAGAATTCCAAAATAATCTCTCAAGTTTTGGCATTCGGGGAAATTGAGTAGGGTGTAACATTTCAGCAACCCCCGTGTCTATCTCTCTCTCTCTCTCAATATATATATATATACATATATATATATATATATATATATATATATATATATATATATATATATAAGTGTGTGTGTGTGTGTGTGTGCGTGATAAAAATAATGTATTTATGGGCAAAAGTGCTCAATATCATAGACAGAGCGTATGCGAAAAATGCAGGCTGAGGACAACTGAGCAGCGATAGTCTGTTTCATGCCAGAACGCAATCTTCATGTCATATGTGTTGTATTTTGGTGCGACTATTTATATATGTTGGTCGAAGGTCTATTGTATTGTCCTAACGGTTATTTGGAAGGTTGTGACGGTTATATTTCAAATTGTTCTTGAGGCTATTGAGTCAATATAATTGTAATCCGAATGTTGTTATGTGTAGCGATTGTATAGTGATAGTTTTTACGAATAATTTATTATTGATTACTTAATTATTTGTGGCTGATTATATATATATATTTGTGTGTGTGTGTGTAAATGTGTTTAAATTTGTGTGTGGAGAGAGAGAGAAAGAGCGTGAGATTTATATATATATAGAGAGAGTAAACAAGAGAGTGATATATATAGCAAAATGAGAAAATGATATATATATATAGAGAGAGAGAGAAAGCGTAAGATATATATATATATATATATATATATATATATATATATATATATATATGTATGTATGTATGTATACATATATATATTTGTGTGTGTGTGTGCATTTATATATAAGTGTGTGTGCGCGTGTTTGTATACATATATAGAGAGAAAAAGAGAGAGAAGGGGCGAGAGATTAATATAGAAAGAGCAGGATAAAGGAAGAGAGTGAGATATATAGAGGGGGAGAGAAAGAGAGTGTAATATATACATAAAGAGAGAGACAGAGAGAAAAAGTGATATATATATATATATATATATATATATATATATATATATATTGAGAAAGGGAAAGTGATATTTATATATAGAGAGTTATATATGGAGAGATATATAGTGATATATAGAAAGAGAGACAGAAAGAGAGAGTGAGATACACACACACACACACATATATATATATATATATATATATAAATTACTATAAAGTTTACTATTAGGTTGGTGCAAAAATAATGACGTAATAATGTCGTTTTTTTACGTTTTTTTAACGTCAAAAAACGACATTACGTCATTATTTTTGCACCAACCTAATATTACGTTTATTTATCATCTCGCAGTTGCGTCTCTGTCTTTGGGCTTCAGCGGCAACTCCGTCAAAGGACAGAGTCGCAATTGATGAAAATTAAACTGAAAGGTGTCCAGCCCTGAGGAACAGCTGCCCGATACCTTACCCTCTCATTGCACGAGAGAGAGGGATCAGTGCTCGTACCGAGGACAGTGCAACCGACGCTAGGGGAACTTTTGTTCCTTGCCCGCGTGTACTCTCCCCGCATTAAACCACACTTGTGTCACAACTCGAGTCCGTGGGAGGTCGAGTAAATGCCATATATATATATTTGTAGGTCTGACGAATTGGATCGTGATTACCATTCCAATGTAATTAATCATAACCATGGAATATTAGAGTTTCAGCCTTTTATATTATATTCTTACTCTATCCTGGACATTAGAGTTCTACCTAGATTCTATCCTCTTGGGAATTTATATATATATATATATATATATATATATATATATATATATATATATATATATATATATATTGATCACTAATATTATCAATATCTATGTCTGTATATATACACATATATATATATATATATAGCGAGAGAGATCACTATACCTTTTTTTATCGCGTTATAAATTCTTTTCGAGCTCTTTACTCTTCATAGTAAATAAATGAAATTAAATTTGTCTCAGGAAGAACAAAGTGACTGACAGAATTCACTGTGAATCATTTTCAAAGAAAATTAAATAAACGCGGACTCATAACTAAGCTAATATTTAGACTTGTACAGAACAGAGCTCCGAGCAGAATCAAATTTAAAGAACTTAAAAACAGTGTAACATTAGTAAAGACACGGGAAAAAGAAATGTGCTTTTTTATGATCAGAATGCTACTAGAGGGATCAGTGCAAATACAGGAAGATCTACGTTGCATAGATTATACAGCGGCATTTTGAAAAAGTATGACATCAATCTTGACTTACACAGTAGAGATATTCAAATTATCCGTAACCTCTGCTGGGAGCAATCTGTTTGTAGGCAGATGTAGATCGAATTATAATCTCACACAACAGTGGAATAAAGATTACAGCAATAATGCCCTTTCTAACTGGATTTATTTAACATGTACTAGGACGTAGTTATAAGAGAACAAGAAGTTGTATTAGGATTTATTGTTCGAATGTATTTGAAATTCAAGAGCTATGTTGTACAGTATTTACATTATGCGGACCATTGTCCTCATCTTTGTCCCCATATTTGTCACAACGTTTCGGCCGTTGTACGCTCCGGCCTTCTTCAGGTGGTTGGAATTTCGAACTGAACCCTTTATTTCGATCCCTGGGGTAGTCTGTTCTAGTTCCACGTGCCATGTTTGATGGATGTCAGTTATCAGTTATCTCCTGCTAATTTTCCCTTTGAATTTGACCTCAAGGACACATGGCACAGTGGATAAAGGCGTTGGTTAGATCCAGTGACAAACCCAAAGAGTGTGAGTTCAATACCCGGTTAAGGCACTGGAGAACTTTCAGAGGGAAAATTAGCAGGAGATAACTGATAACTGACATCCATGGAACGTGGAACTAGAACAGTCTACCCCAGGGATCGAAATAAAGGGTTCAGTTCGAAATTCCAACCACCTGAAGAAGGCCGGAGCGTACAACGGCCGAAAAGTTGTGACAAATATGGCGACAAAGATGAGGACAATGGTCCGCATAATGTAAATACTGTACATAATACCTCATCTCAGAAATATAGACAGAGCTATGTTGTGGATTGTATTTTTGGTAGATGACTGAATTTTGAGTTTTGAGATTGTTCAACAAAATTACAAATATGTACATCACACGGACTTTCTAAAATCCCCTCTAGTCTCGCCAATGTAGATTTATATCTTGTGAAATAAAATTCTTTTTCTGATGACACTGGTCTATCGGCGAAAGTTTTCATAGTAGAAATTTGCCTCACGCACGCACATACACACACACACACACACACACACACGTATATATATATACATATATATATATATATATATATATATATATATATATATATATATATATATATACAAGGCGTATCAAATATAGTGACTGGAGAACCCTTTCAAATACTCCCACACGGTGTCGAATGGTTTCGCAGGACCTCATGACACGTTGATAAAGCGTCACTGAATTATTAGGTTTTTAGGTAGCCCCACAGATAAAAATCGAAAGGATTGAGATCGGGGGAACGTGCAGACCAGTGGACTGGCCCTTCCCCGCCTAACCATCTTTCATGGTAGATGACAGCCAGTGAATAGCGAACAATATAACTAAAATGTGCTGGGGCTTCACCATGCATGAACCACATGCGTCTTCGTATTAGCAGGTGTACATCCTCTAGGAGGTCTGGAAGTGTTTTCGAAATAAAGTCCCTGTATACAGCTCCTGTAAGACGTGCTGGGAGAACATATGGATCTACCAGACAGTCACCTACAATTCCAGCCCACACATTAATCTTAATCTGATGCTGGTTGTTGACCATGTTCACCATAGTCTATGAATAAAGAATACAGTGCAGTACGTAATCTGTTCAATTAAACAACGTTAAAGATTAACACTCACGAGTCAGACACTCTACTGAATCTGACTATATCGCCAATACCACCAGCAGCTGTTCCGTAATTCTTCAGTCTTCCATATCAAAGGCTGCCAGTGAATATTCGGGAAAAACATGGCCGCCTTTATACACGTTGCATTGAATATTTGAGCATTCTGATTGGTTAACCCTTCTATTGGTGAACTATAAAATGAGTCAGCTCATTTTGGCTGGCTCACTAGGACACCAGCTTACCCAAGAACTGCAACACTGCGACCGCCGCTGTATTGTACCATGGGGAATCCGATCTGCCCACAGATTTTTAAGGTGCATATTTGTTATTCAATCTCTTCCAAATGTTGTCTCATCCCGTAACTGAAGAGGCAGATAGGGAGTGTGTGGGATAACCAATGGCAAAAGTTCCCCCGTAGTGAGTGATCTCTGCATACGTTGCAAATGATACAGATGAATAAGCTGCACTTGGATTGCTGTCCATGAGATGTACGACATGCTAGGACAACTTGTCGTGTGTTAGCTATCTGGATCATCTCAGATAACCCGTAGAATGGGTTCTTCGTAGTCAGGCATAGAGCGGATCTCGGTCTTTCTCGACAATAGTTTGTGGTGCCGCCGATCATGTCTCAGCAATACGACGATAAACAGCAGCAAATATTGAATGACTCGGCTGCATTCGGTCTGAAAAAGCAAACCTGATACAGCCATGCAGACTCGCGTCTATTACCATCCGTATTTAAAAATCATATCTGACTGCTCACGATATGAATACCCTGCCATTGTTAAACGGAACTTTACTCACTACGACACGCGTTAGACGTTGAAGACAGGCTAGCCATAAATGTACACGAATGAAAAATGTAACTTAGTCTAAAGGCAACACAACACGATCTACAGTAATGTTCCTTTGAAATTATTAACTCAAAAACGAAATATTTGCAGATATATGTTTATATGGGCTTTTGTCCTTGTCTTGGTGTGAGGAACCAGCCTCCAAATTTTGTAAAAATATATTTCATACACCATATATATATATATATATATATATATATAATGAAACTTAGATATATAAATAAACATATATTTTTAATGAAACTTATATATATAAATAAGTATATATTTTTTCGTGAAACACACACGCATATATATATATATATATATATATATATATATATATATATATATAGAGAGAGAGAGAGAGAGAGAGAGAACTGGACAGTCAGCTGAACACCGATCGGCGATAATCTGTTTTATGCTTGAACGCCTTCACTCCATTAGAAGTTGACATCATTGACCTCTTTTATACTTATATACAAACTATTCCTGATATTAACCACTTATACCCATAAATAAAGCATACATTGAAACTGTATTTTGATTATTTTATATATATATATATATATATATATATATATATATATATATATATATATATATACTAGAGTAATTATTTTATCAAGATGCTTTTATTTAATCGAAATGCCAAACAATATGCAACTAATATTATTATTGTTATAATTATTTAATTTTTTTTACCTTTCGAATTTCTCTCTATATATCCACTGTATATAAAGTTTGAAGTAATATACACACGTAGACTTCCAATATATATATATATATATATATATATATATATATATATATATATATATATATATATATATACACACTGTATATAAAGTTTGAAGTAATATACACACGTAGACTTCCAATATATATATATATATATATATATATATATATATATGGTAAGTGTTTAACGAAGTGAAAAAATTTTGGTGTGACGAGTTTCGTTGTTCAGGACATCATCGGACTAAATTTGTTGTGTTGGTGTGACAACACATGCGCACAAAGGAGCGTTATTGGGAATTTAAGATTTAAAATCTTTTTCATATATAATCTAGCCAATTTCATCTAGATTCATTTTGTTTTTGTTATTAGATATCCCACACTATGATATTAGAAGATCTGCCAGGAATGGCGAAATATTTGAGTCAATAGATTTATATAAAAATGTATGTATCGTTATCTCATATATATATATATATATATATATATATATATATATATATATATATATATATATATATATATATATATATATATATATACTTTTTACTTTAAATTTATACGATAAATTATAACTTTAAATTATACGAAAATTATTGCTCTAGATTGATGTAGTAGTTTATTGACAAGAATTATTTAACCTATTCAAAAAAAAAGTCACTACTGAAACACATATATCATTAGGTTGGTGCAAAAACAATGACGTAATAATGTCGTTTTTGACGTATTTTTTAACGTCAAAAAACGACATTGTTACGTCATTATTTTTGTACCAACCTAATATAAATTTGATACAATTAGAAATAATACCTTTACAAAAATATATATTTATATACATTTGTACAATATTAATGAACTTAAAATAAAATTGGCAAAAATAAAAATAGTAGTGAATAAAATAAAATAATTAGTACCAAATAAAAAAGTCCAATTTGACAGACTTGATAGTGAGAAAAATTACAATTAGTATTTCCTGTCGAGCTCGATAACTTTTATCGGCTGAAGCGTTCTTACATATTTATAAGTCTACTATTCGTCCCTGTCTTGAAGATTACTGAGACAATATGGCCCGATGCTCCTTTGCCGAGAGATTTTTGATAAAATCTAAAGAAGAATCCTCAATATTATTGGTCCAGACCTTACGTCTCGGCGTCAGTTACTTTTCTACCGTAGCTTCCGTGTGTATTTTCTATAAATACTTTCATATTAATTGTTCGGATTAACTTTTCGCTTTGGTATATTGTAAATACTCATTGGGGCTGGTTTTTAGAATTGTTGTTTTATTTCCCCCTCCACAGACAATGAATTGTAAATATGGGGACTAGTTAGTATTTTCATATAGAGAGTGAGGTATTATGGTGGATGTAGTAAGAAAGATACGTAAGAATGTGCTGTTTTAGTGTAAGGAATGTGGTTTGTACGATTGGGTCAGTGTTTGTGGCTAGCTAAGTTATCGTTAAGACAGAAGAAGACCGTACTTTCTCCAATCTCCCTTTCGGCCTTGTGCCACATTTCTGTGTACATAACAGAATGAATATTACTTTGGTGCCTAAACTTTATGAATTCAAGCACAATACTAGATTGGCAGTAAGGTCTCATCGATTTACAGTTCAAATGGCGAGATGTAACTGTAATTTCTATGCTAACAGTTTATTTTCTTGCACTTCTCGCTTGTGGAACACGCTTCCGGATCCATGCTCTCCAACGGACTTTGTTCTTAAAAAAATTAAATGCAATTTCAATCATTATCTATTGTCGTTTTGATTACTCTTCTATTGTTCTCGTTCCATAATAATGTTTCTATATTTTCTTGTGTATTGCGGTCTCTATTGCTTTCTATGGTGTGATTTAATCTAAAATTAATACCTATTATACTAGGTTGTAAATTTTCATAAAAGAAGGAAGGATGAAGAAATTAATACAACAAAAACTGTTTATTACCAAAAATATGTAACGATCAAAATGAGGAAAAACGAATGTAATGTGGATTAAATTACCAGTAGCATTAACTTAATAGGGAATACTAATAAAACTTGGAGAGGATATCGAATTTGAAATTTTAAAATTACGATCTCTAATATTGCGCCCTGTGCACGAACATAAGCGTACGGGCGTGCGCACACGCACTCACGGAACAAGATGGTTGCTCTGAAAGTAATACCTACTAATTCAGTATTTTGTGTACAATGTCCAAGGAGAATCTTGCATTTTTTGCCTTGTTGCAGATAACTATATAATAGCAATTTGGCCAGATCGCGTATGCCATGAAAGCAGTAACGAAACAGAGGTTTGTCACCGAATTCCTTCATGTGGAAAAAAAAAACAACGATTAACCTTCATCGATGTTTGTCGATATCTATCTATCTATCTATCTATCTATCTATCTATCTATCTATCTATCTATCTATCTGTTAGATTTGTACTGTTAGGGATTTGCTAGCAAGCTATTTACCACCTGCACGTTTCTTTGCTATTTCAGTGCATCTCTCTCCACCTGAATATTATTAATATATAATAGCGAAATAATAACTATCTGGCTAGATAGCAGTTGGCATGAAAGCGTTTCTGAAGCAGTGATTTGTCATTGAATTACTCTATGCAGAAAAAAAACCCACTGACATTTATCAACATTAGTTGATATCTATCTATCTATCTATCTATCTATCTATCTATCTATCTATCTCAGTTCGTTTATATCTATCTATCTATCTCAGTTCGTTTATATCTATCTATCTATCTATCTATCTATCTATCTATCTATCTATCTCAGTTCGTTTATATCTATCTATCTATCTATCTATCTATCTATCTATCTATCTCAGTTCGTTTATATCTATCTATCTATCTATCTATCTATCTATCTATCTATCTCAGTTCGTTTATATCTATCTATCTCAGTTCGTTTATATCTATCTATCTATCTATCTATCTATCTATCTATCTATCTATCTATCTATCTATCTATCTATGTTAGAGTTGTACTGTTACGGATGAATTAGCAGATTATTTAGCACCTGCCCGTTTCTTTGCTATTACGGCGCACCTCGCCCAACTTGAATAATCCTAGTGTACATGTTTCTGTATTTTGCCTTTGTAAAACAAAAAAGGCAGAAATCGGAGAAATTAATCGATGTTAAAAAAGAGTTTTTCAGAAGGCAGCTTGCCAGGATTCTTCTATTTAATCGAACTAGTCTTCTTTCCAAAAGTGAGAAGCAATCAAATGTATATGTTCCTTCGTTCACACGAAAAAAAAAATATTAAGACAGTAAAATCAACGAAAATAAAAGTCACGAACCTCGACAACCTGACTTAATCAGAAATCGAATGCGCCGAATAGGTCGAACAGTCCCATATATCGTGTCCACCCCCTCCCCTGTGTACATTTGATTTCGCCCGAGGGCTTTGGTAGTGACACCCGTATACACAGAAAGACAAGGCACCACATGTGTCTGAATCATACATTTAAATCAGTTTGAACATAGCGTCTTTATAGCTATATAGTGTATGTCTTGTTACAGACTCCAGTGAAAATGGGATACTAGATTAAATCTTTTTTCTTCTGAAAATCCGTAATTGAATTTTATATTTTATTTGCTATCGCTGCTAAGTGAAATTGGTTTCCAGAAACCTCTAGATGAACTGAAATACCAATTTATCTTTGTAGAGTTTGTCACAGAAATATTCCGTATCAATATAATGAGATAGACTTGCAAAATAGTTACTAGTTTGACCGCGAGTAAACAGAATGCGTACGTTTAATTCAATTAGAAACATGATAATTTTGGGGAGAAATAAGGGATGGTATTTTTGTTGATATTACTTGATAATTTAGTCGTCACAAAAAAGAAAGAAATCAAATATACAACAAAATTACATACAATTAAGACACATGCCTGAGTAAACGGAATAAAAGGATACAAACTGGGGTGAATGAAGACGCTAATGTAAAGGTGTCGTCGTAGTTGGTACATATGTGCGACATTTCTACGAAAGATTGCGAGAGACTTAAGCTTGAGGAGAATCTTTTTATATGCTAGTGTTGTAGCATACCTACGGATGATAATGGGTATGTCCCCATTCACATAAATACAGTAGTAAATACTGTATGTTGGTCGGTATTTGGAGATTCATCTCCAGCTGTGCTGGTCAAACTCTGTACTTCTGGGCAGAGAGGATCCCCAGACAAGGCTATGTCGAAGGGCAGAGTTTCGTCTCAGAAAACAGCTACAACATTCCGTTCTTACAGGGTTTATAGGGAATATTTGTCCGAGCCTACGGGCTCGGATACCCCACATTGGGCGTTGTGCCACATCTGACGGCATGGGGCGGTTGGTAGATATCCTGCGGTTGGGGATTCGTCTTCAGGTTAGAGAAGATCCCCAAACGATGCTATGTCAAAGGGCAGAGTCTCGTCTAGGAAAACAGCTACCCGATCCCGTTTTATACAGTGTTTTAGCCGAGCCTACGGGCTCGGACACCCTACATTAAATTTAGCCTTGTGCCACATCTGACAGCGTGGGGCGGTAGGTAGATATCCTGTAATTGGAGATTCATTGTGGAATTCACTTGACTCACTTCTAGCAGTTGACTACTTCTACGCCCCGCTGGCCAATCTTATATGTGTTGTTCGTGTCCTAAGTATTAGAGTTCATTACTAACCTTCGTTTGATTATTCTATTCAGTAATATTCCCTAGATTACCACAGTTAGTTTGGGAGATAGGCATGTTGGCAGTAAAGTATACTCAAGTCATTATAGGCTGTGTTGTGCGAAAGGATATTTGCTGGGTACCACTAAGACTACCCCAAAGAGAAGGAGAGGTCCTATTTCTAAGATATCCTATGAGAGAAAAGAAGAGATTAAGTCTTTTAAGCACTTTTCTTACGAAATTGCTTTAGCAACACAATCCAGTTAGCAGAAGTTCTTTGACTGGCAAGTGAGAAAGTCCAGGAAATAAATTCCTTTAAACATAGCAGTCTCTGTATTCCGTAACGTGTTATGGCATGAAATAGCGAGCACAATTTAAAATAAAGGCGTGTTCAATTTTTTCTCGGATTTACTGACGTAGTCAGTTCAGTATTCCTGTAGATTCTGACCTAGAGTTGCTTAATCCATACTTTACATTCTTTATAGAGCACAAAACAGAATCCTTGAAGAAAACCTGCTCTAGTCTGGAAAAGGCTTGAGATTGGGACAAGGAGTTACCTTCCAGCAGGGCATAGACTCTAAATATACAGCCGGGGCTAAAATGAAATAGTTTAAATCAAACCACATGCGTTAGAAGAACCCAGTTAATGTACATTCCTCAATCCAACTAAAAATCTGAGACAAGTTTTGAAAATTGGTGTTCGTAGACAGTTTCCATTTAATCCAACTGAATTTGTTATTTTACAAAAGGAATAGGCAAAATATTTAGTCGGTAGATGTGCAAAGCTAAGAGATTTGATTTGGTTTGTTTAACGGCATATCAACACCTTGTGGGTCATTTAATGCCGAGATTTTATTTGCTTGTGAGTGAGGAACCAGAACCCCCCGCGAATAGTTAGAATCTGTGATAACTTGTAAATCCCCTAAAAGTGCTTATATATACCTATTTTGCTTGTTAAAACCCCATATTCCTTAAACTTTTATCATAAACAATTTAGGAACATTTCGGGCCCTTTTAAAAACATTTTTGAAAAATAGTATTGGTGACCATGCATTTAGCGACAATTTTCTTTCATAAGTACAATAACCGTTTTTAAATACATATAGATGGATACAACCATTGGAAATACTGTATAAAATATGTATAACAAGACATAAAATATAAAGTTTAAAACATTTTCTATAAACAGAACTGTGATGATGCCCCCAGACTTAGCATAAGCCACTTTTAAGAACCCAACCACAACCCCTAATAAAGAAAAAAGCCCAAGTACTACGCAAGTTTTTGCGTTTTTTTTGTTTTTTTTTACAATGAAGATGCATAATTCTGCCAATTTTTAACATAAAATTGACCCTTATACGTTTTACGAGCCTCGCGAAATGGGGTGGCTCTTGCAGCATGTCTCACTGGCGATGGTTCGTGGTAATGCTTTCTCCATCATTGCAGCTGGCAGAGGATAGAAAAAAATTGTTTATAATTACGTTGTTCTGGAATTGTCATCAATGGTCAATTGAACTTGTTTCATTTCAATAAATTTTGACTTTTTTTTTTAAGTCAGTTAAATATCAGGAAAATAATACAAGAATATTTTAAATATGTTCTACCGAAAAAATACGAAAATCGAAGGAATTCTCAGTGAATAATTTGTATATATGTTCTAAAGTAAAATCCGCGAATGTGTGAAGCTGTGAGTGCTTAAACGCGAATAGTCGGGGACTCACTGTAATTGAGTCTTTTATATTTATTCACTAATTTTTTGTTGCTATTAAATTTAATTGTGTTTATGCATAAATTTGTTGTTTGTTAATTTGTTTATTACTTACTTAGTTTGCTTATTTATTTATTTGTTTATTTATTTATTATTTTATTTTTCTAAAATATTGGCTTCTTTTACAATGTTACATTTCATGTTTTGGATATGGTACATGTATTTACATTTGTTTTGCTGATGTGTCACAAGGTATTCGTTTTTACTTTTCGATTTTAAATAGCGTAGTAAAAATTTCGTTTTCATGTCTGCATATTATATTTATATTTACAAACGCTCTATCCCTGGCATTGAGCACTTTTATCCAAACCACCAGCGTATATATTTAGTCCAAATGTTTTCTTATAAATTCTATCGCTTGCACAGACTGATAACAATGTGCAAGTTTGTGACATAAATTTCTGCGAACTGTGTTTACTTGTAAGACGCATTTAACAATTGGGAACAAATAATTATCTTGTTCTTAATTTTACGACGCAGCTTGAATCATAACTTTGTTTCCGAACAAGCTATTCTCTTGGCTTCTGGTCGGCCTCGATTGATAATCAGGTCTTACTCAGATCCCTCTGTCTTTTATATTGTATACGGAGATCCATTTATTCGATTCATTGTACTGGCTTGATAAAGACTCGTTCACTTGACACCTTTTAATGTTGTTCTATGGCGCTATGGGAAAGGACAAGTCTATATGGCCAGTCTTCCTACAAGTCAAGAGGAATTTAAGCAGAGAATCACGGAAACGCTGGCGAATGTTCCACAAGATATGCTACAGTTTGTTTGGCAAGAGCTTGACTACCGACGAGGTGTGTTGTGTCAAAGGGGATGCGCATAACTTTCTTTTGTAGAGAAAGCAAATTATAGTCATGCCATTTGTCCATTCGACTGTGTCTAGACAAAAGGACTTCTGTTTACCAATTAATTCAAACCTTCGAGAAACATGTAAAGTAAGGGACGAAAACAAAAATTTCATTTTTTTTTCTACTAAATAAAATAAGAAGAGTTAATTTTTAGAAGCTTCTTTGTAATTTGTTATCGAATCAGTCATGTATTATGCAGTTTTACAAAAAGAGGTTTCATCACTGATTTCATGATACTCAGCGATGTTGATATATTTTGCAAATGATATTACTGATCAATATCTTTTGAATCAGAAATTTCCAAGCGTACCTTGGCTTTTCGTTTTCATCTAGAAGAGGTTTATGCGTTTGTCAGGGCTCCACGTTCTGGTTTAAAAATTAACGTAAGCTCTAAATATTTTCTGAGCCAGGAGAGAATAATAGAGATCATGTAGTTTTTTTCATTATTATTTTGCCCTAAAGAAGGCAACAAAGCCACTGAGTTGCAAGGAGGTACTGAGTGTGAGAAAATATGAGGGGAAAAAACACTATTAACGGGAGATAACAATAAAACAACAGTGGCAAATAAGACAAACGATAACAAATGAATTGAAATCTTTGAAGATCAAAGTTGAATGGCAAGCAAGAAGCCGGAAGAGAATTACACAAGCGAGAAACGTCCTGGGTATGACGGTAAACTGCATCCAACAGCAAGGTCTCAGATAATGTTTTCAGAAAAATAATGTTGCCAGCTCTATGTTTTTGAAACAATAATGTTGCCAGCTCTACGTCTTTTCGTAAAGGAATAATGTTGCCAGCTCTACGTCTTTTCGTAAAGGAATAATGTTGCCAGCTATACATTTTTTATTCCATACAAAATAGGCATTTAAAATTCATATAAACTACATTTGGCATTAAAATATCCCACAGTGGTTGATATGCCATAAACCCCAAACAAACAAACAAACAAGCGAGAAGTGCGATAGAAGAAACTGTTAGCATAGAAATTACGGTTATATCTAGTCATTTTAACTATAAAATTATGTGACCTAGATATCATAGAGGAAAGTTCATCAGAACTATATATATATATATATATATATATATATATCAAAATTACGGTAATATAGGCACTTAAAATAGAAATAATAATTTTCTTTTTCAAAATTTTTATTTCATATTACTATATATTAAATACTCTGAAATGTTATTGTCATGGTGCCTACAAGACCGGCAGAATAAACTCTTCCTAACGCTATATATACTACGCCTCTCAAGAGAGACGGACGGTATTGAGACAGCATTGAATCGAGTCACCCGCGGTCTCTGACTGTGTGCAGCTTCTGTCGAACTCTCTGCTTTGGCAGAAAAGAAACCCGGACGAAGCTTTGCCGAAGGGCAAAGTTTCGTCCGGGGAGGCAGACAGGCCCTGAATCCGTCTAGGCGGGTTCAAAGGATATATTTTTGGATGAGACTACGGGCTCGGAGAAACACACATTAAGCTCGGCCTTGTGCCACATACATTCCTCGTGGGGGGACTGTTAAATATCGGTATTGAGACGGTATTGAATTGAGTCGAGGTGATAGTAGTTCACTCCAAACCAGTCTGACAGTTATACTAACACCTTCCACTTCTTTGTATTATTTTTCGTGTATTCTCATTCTTTGTCATTTCTACTCTTGTGTTTCGTGTTGTTCTTCCATGGTCCTAACCTTGTTCCATAACAGCTATATACATGAATTTTATAAATGTAAGTAAGACCTGTTTGCTATGTAAATTAATTCCCCTCAGTCGTAATTGATCTAGCGAGACAACCTTGATAAACATTGCACATCGTCGAAGTGCTCAGTTGGAAACGATATGATTTTTTCTAATAAAAAAATATTTGAGTGGCTTGCTTATTAACTCTTGGTGTGTTATTTAAAGTCGAATCATATGTTCTAATATAGTAGGTGGCGTACCCTATCCAGTGTTCCTAAGAGGATTTCCATCTAAGTAATTGTCGAATAACGTCAGTTGTATGTAGTTATAAATAAAAATATTTTTCTTTTGACTGAAACATTTTTTATTTTATACAATGCTTCCACAAAATTAAAATAATTTAAAATGTGACTATCTGAGTAACTCCATGTACCAGGCAAACTAAATTAAATAGTCTTCCTGTTGAACAATAAAATATACAGTGATCCAAATTCAAAAAGGTTATTCAAAGGCATGTATATTTTATAACCTATGTTACAAAGCTTCAAAATTTTGAATATGCGTACCCCCCCCCGTGACACAACACACCTCACGTCGGTAGTCAAGCTCTTGCCAAATACACTGTAGCACATCTTGTGTAACATTCGTCAGCGCTTCAGTGATTCTCTGCTTAAATTCCTCTTGACTTGTAGGAAGACTGGCCATATAAACTTGTCCTTTCACATAGCGCCATAGAACAGCATTACAAGGTGTCAAGTCAAGCGAACGTGATGGCCATTTCAACGGCACATTGTCATTATAACTGACAGGCTCAATTCATCTTTCTGGTAGATTCTCATTGAGATAAATCTGCACAGTGAAGTTAGATTTTACACATTTTCTTAAAGTTTGAGATCATTTAAGCAAGAATTGGCTGTTATTAGATGACAAAATGAGGTCAATAATTTTAGGACTCCCTTTATATTCATTTTCAAATAAATATAGGTCTTTATCCCTTCGAGTAATGGTGCGAAAGAAATTACAAACCTCTCATCAACGGAATAATAGGGGAAACGGGTTGTCCGTAAAAGCCGATTGTCCGTAGATGGGGACGGATTATATGAGGTTGGTGCAAAAATAATGTCGTTTTCTCAGATATGTTACTATGTGAGAAAACGACATTATTTTTGCACCACCCTAATAACTACTACTAGTTATGATCATAATATAAATACTATAAGCATGTATATATGGCATAAATAAATATATACTTGATATAGATATATTAATCAAAATAACAAAAATAATAGATTTCTCACAGATACTTTCTCACGCATGCTTTCCATCTTTGTTTACAACTGAAAGGTCCGTCACTGCCGCCAAGTCGTCACTTTGAAAACTAATACGCCCCGCTATGCGAAGCCCTCACATTTTGAAATACATCTCTGACAATCCGAGAGTTATTTTTTCCTGCAGATTTTTTTTTTTATTTTACCTGCAGATTTTGTTCGTTGCATCCGAAGTCCGTTGTTGGGGAGAGGGGTCTGTAGATAAGAGGTTTGTCTGTACCTATAAATTTTCCCGTAATGAAGCAAGTGATATTGTAAAAATTAATTGAGCGTTCTATTTTTATACGAAGACGAATTGAAATTATTTTTTCTTACAACCATAAGGGACAAAAACAATAGCAGAAGAGACGAAATTGGTAGCTGACGCAATATTATTCTTAACCAAGTATATCTGTTATTTAAAAAAAAATAGGTTTAACGTTAAAAGACTAATTTATGATGATAGAATGTGATCTTAGAAATGGCAAAGGATAATATAAAAAATAAGTTGTAAATTTCCCTAGGAAGTGTAACATGATTTTTTCTCTGGCAATTTCTCCTTACTTCTTTTTTTCGAAGCTCAAGGATGGCGGAATTTTTGCTGAATCAACACAATTTGGAATTTTGCCAGCTGATCGCAAAAAAAAAATAAATAAATAAATAAATAAAAAACAAAAGCCCAAAATATAACAAAAATAATCATTTAAATGTGAGAGCCGTAAAGAATATTCGTTCCCCAAGAGAAGACTTACAATCTTCCTGCAATCGTTTCTATTTCTCTTGGGAATAATAATTTAGATCCGTCAAGACATTGACATTTCGATATCTGGTTTTCGCAGAACTGATTCAAGTTAAGCAAAGAAACAAAAAAAAAAAAAGAAAAGAAAAAAACACGATATGAGAAATAAAAAGAAACAAAGAAAATGTCCAGGTATTTCTAAGATTGCTGATTTCGGTGTTCTGATACTAAGAATTGGACAAAGGATGATACTAATATTCGGTAACTGGATAAACGCTCGCTCACACATATAATGACACACAAACACACACAAGTGCGATCATCTACACACGAGACGTGATGTTTTTTTTATAAAGTAAATTAAGCGCTTTATATTTGGGCAACAGGGTTTCTGTTCAAGATATTTAATTCAGTTTTGTGAAATGTGTATTGACGAACTTGCTTACACACAAAGATACAGCTAAAAGTATGATACCAGGTCTAATAGCAAAATTGTCCAGTTATTGGATTAAGCTTTGAACCGTTGTATCTTAGAAATGATTAAAGACATCTCAGTGGAATTCTCTGAGGTTTTTATAACACTATTGGACTCTACTTTGAACAATAAGAATATATTTAGCTCTCAGTTAAAATGATGATCCCTCTTGCTGTAGTGACCCAACCCCGATCCAGTTTTCCTCTCTACTGTTCCCTATTTTATCACTTATTCACAGTTCTCTTGATGGATCTTTAATGAACTTTGAAGATGGAAACCAGAGTATAAATGTTGGTACCATTACTGAAGGTCTGAATCATCTTTTTCCTCACATCATTGCTCAGTTGGGAAAATATAGTGGGGCTGGGGCAAAACGATTTTAACCTGTTCTCTTTCTAGCTGAATAACTCAAAGGGTTTTTAAGTGATTCTTATGACAAATGGTATCAAGATGGCTAAATGTCTGGAGTGTTTTTTTTTTTAGGTATTAAACATTTTGTAGGATGGACTATGTACTATGTATATTATGCTGTAACACGATTTGGACAATTTTTCTGTTAGGCCCGGTATGTAGAAGGATAAGCGGGTACTCGAAATGGAATCGACGCCTGAGTTCGAATTCTGGTTTAGGTTGTTACAATCGCTTTCGCACTTGGGAATGGTTAGGATCTATCTCTTCTCTCTCCATCAATGTTATAAGTATGAGGATAGACTAGACTTCCTAGACTTGGGTGACAATCAGTCTAAGAGAAAGAAACCTCTGAATTCCAAACTTTGGAGAAGGCAACGGGAAGCCACTCCACTATATTCCAAGGCAATTCGTATATAATAAATAAAAGGGAATTTATGGAGAGCCATGATAATCTGACGGGTGATGGCATTTTCAAATGGATCTATCTAAGAATATAGTGTCATTTCAGTACCTACATATATTTTTTAGAACTCTTTGCAAGAACGTATTCACGCATACACACATACACCTATATTAGCAATAATGCCTAACGTTTGCTGGTCAAATGCTTTTACATTCTCCCGCTGGGCTAAGCGGTAGTTTCCAGGGATGACGGATTTGCTTATGGTGTAAAATGATATGAACTGAATTGACGTAACTGAATCAGTCCATTAGATTTAAACATTTAGCTGCTGTTTATTTCGTGTAAGTCAAGTTGTAATATCTATTATATTTACTATTAAAATGCTTTTTAGTTCTCTCTCTCTCTCTCCCTCTCTCTCTCTCTCTCTATATATATATATATATATATATATAGTGATTTTCCAAGCGTAGCTCAGATGTGGCACACGGCCGAACGTAGGGGGGCACCCAGTTAGGATCGAACTCATTACTCAGTCATAATTGTCTAGCGAGACAAGCTCGCTAACCATTACACAGCCTCGAGGTACCATATATATATATATATATATATATATATATATATATATATATATATATATATATATATATATATATATATATATATATATATATATATATATATATATATATATATATATATATATAATGTGTGTGTGTACTGTTTTCTTCCCACCCTTTTACTGTTGAAATAGCGAAATGCAACCGCCACTTCTACTCCAACAGTTTTCTTTTCTCGCACTTCCCACCCGTGGAACACCCTTCCGTTACTTTCTCTCATAAATACAATATTCTAAAATTTAAATGCAACGTCAATCATCATCTTTTGTCTTTCTCCGCAATCTTCCGTTTTCTCTGTCACTTTCACTCCTTGTAAACCCCTGCGTCTTGGTGTCATTCCAGGTGAAATGATTTAAAAAAAGAAAGAGAAAATCCACGTCATGGCGGGGGGAAAATGAATGACGTTGAGATGCCAGGTCAGGACCGACTACATTAGAGATCCTTCATTGTCTTTTGTGGAGAACCTTGAGATAAATAGCAGGGATATCAGAACAGATATGACAGCAATATTCATTGCATGGAATAATGGTATATTTCTAAATATGTCAGAGGGATTCTGACAGTGTATACTTAAACTGTTTATATGTAAACGTGCGTAGGCTTTGGGAAAATTCACATAGGCTTTATAAAAAAATAACGTCGAATCTACCAGATGGTTAAAGTAGATGCTTATTTGAAACTGATTTCTGCAGTCAGCGTTTGATTTTCAATGCTGATATTACTTTATAGCTGTATCTTTTTGTGTAAGCGAGTTCGTCAATACACATTTCACAAGACCGTATTAAATATCTTGAAAAGAAAACCTGTAAAAGCGCTTAATTTACTTTATAAAAAACGCCTGTCTCATTTGTAGATGATCGCACTTGTGTGTCTTTGTGTGCCTTTATATGTGTGAGCGTGCGTTTATCCAGTTACCGAATATTGGTATCACCCTTTGTCCAATTCTTAGAATCAGAACACCGAAATCAGCAATCTTCGACGTTTTTTTTTTTGTTTTTATTTATTTCTCATATCGTTTTTCTATTTTTTAGTTTTGTTTCTTTGATTTCTTTGCTTAGCCTGAATCAGTTCTGAGAAAACCAGATATCGAAATGTCAATGTCTTAACACAGGCTTTATAACAGATCACGTTGAATCTACCAGGTGGTTAAAGTAGTTGCTTATTTGAAACTGATTCCCGCAGTTAGCGATCGATTTTCAAAGCTAATATTATGAGCATTTAAGCTACCACCATTTGAAAGATTGCCGGATCACAAGCTTTCGATTTCATGTTTTGCTTCCATTTGAAATTTTGGACAAACAAAATTAAACTTAGTAAATATAAGATATACACATCCTATACTTTTTTAGCTAGATTTGAGGTAGTTGTAAAAAATGTTTTTCTTTCAAATTTTCAATTCATTTCTATATTAAATTTAGTTACCAGTGTATTTACATAATGTATTAAAAAAACAAAAAAAAACATAACGTATATAAATTACAACTCACCAATGAATTGTCACCATGTATTCGTCCTGGGCCTGACGATAAACTGCATCTGTCAGCAAGACCACGGATTGGAAGATTGTAGGTTTTTAGGAACGTAGAATCACCTCTTATATACTGTTATTCGCAGGTCTACCGTGACCCTGAATGGTAGCATCTGTTAGAGTCCCGTCTATGGGAAAATACTGAATTCCCGCAAAAAGTCAATCGTAATTTTTTTTATAATAAAATGACAATCAATAGAAGACTAAGAAAATACGAATATACATTTTTATAGTAAAATTACCAACAATACATTTTATGATCTAGAACACACACACACACACACACACATATATATATATATATATATATATATATATATATATATATATATATATACATATTTGTATGTATGTATTTTAATTATTTTTTAAAAATATAATTCCATCTACTTATGTATTGAGCACTGGGTTAATTAGTAAGACTTGTATCACTAAATATCTCCATTGATTGTATAAATTTACTCTTTAGTATTTCGAGATATTTTTTACGTAATTTTGGTGTTAAGATGAGATGACAGTATTATTGAATGAGTGGCGGAACAGGGTTTGGGGGAAATAAGAAAAAAGTCAAAATTTATTAAGAGCTACAAAGGACATGAAGGTCTGGAGAGTCATGAGAGGTTACATCTTGAAGAAGAAAAAAAAATTCTATTAAGTCTTTATAGTATTTCTGCCCACTTACCTACCAATGATATTCACATATTTTGCTGCTCCTTCCTGGCATATATATATATATATATATATATATATATATATATATATATATATATATATATATATATATATATCCCGTTGTTTTCAGTTCACATTTATCCTGTACCTGTCCCTGTCGCCTTAACTCTCTCGCCAGTGGACTCGTTGCTCACGAACACAATGAACAACACCCCTCACTTTTTATTATCACGGAGTTATACCTCTCCACTACTACCAGTGCACAGAAGAATGCAGCGCCTTTCGATGGTAATTTCACGTGATTTAGCTCGCCTGCTGAAGCGGTTTACAGGGATTGGCGGGTGGAGATTTAGGGAATGAGTGAAGACCAGTGTTGCCCTTCCATCTTAATAAGTTCAGCGACCGAGTAACAAAGGTACTACTTCTACCCACTGCAACTTACACGCATAGAACATACACTGGATGTCGGAGTAAACAGTTCGTCATCAATGTGCAATATATTGCTACAAAGTATAAATTATTGAAATATTCTCTTACACTTTATATATACATATATATTTAGCTCTTGAAAATATATTTCAATTAAGCACTGTTGAGTGATAAGCTAATTCTATAAACAACAGCCACGTGCACTAATGCAAGGCTCTTCGGTAAAATGGATTACTTTGCTTGATTGGCATTTGTTTACATTCGTAAAAACAATACGCTACATTTAGCTGTATAACTCTACCGAATGAGAGCTGTGATGATACAACGAAACAGTACTCTCTGCAAATGATATAATACATACATACATATATATATATATGTGTGTGTGTGTGTGTGTGTGTGTGTGTGATATTGTGTTTATAAACACTTTGACTGCATATGCGTGCGTTTTAGACAGAAATAACGACATAACTCTGTCGAGTAGCATTAACTTGGACTGATAGATAATGAAATTTAGTTCTTTGACAAAGATGTGGGTTACCCCACTTTGCTCCGTCAAAAAAAAAAAAAAAAAGAAGGCCGTTAAGCGGCGCTATTTAAGTCATTTTCTTCTGTTTCTACCTGATGTAGTCGCATGTAGGTACGGTGTCCCTTGCTGGGGCGCGTTCATATTCGTGGTCCTCTGGTAACTGAACTCTCGAACACACGCACATACACAGACGTGTACCACACACACTTTCCAACACTCTACACACAACAAGCAGATTCTCATAGCTAGTTTCAATGTGTTCTCGTTCCATTTCAGTTGTGTTTTAAATTCATTGTTTTGTGTTACTTAGTTTTATCCGGATACACATGAGTCAGTCAGTATTGTTTGCGGAGCAAGAGTGAAGATTGTGGGATGAGATCACTGTTAGATTGGCTGACGTTTTAGATCTTGCTCTCGCTTCTTGAAGACGATTCAGACAAGCATATTGAAAACTGATGAGTCCACTAAAACACGTTGATCTCCATTCTATCCACTCCAAGGCTAAGCGCTCGAGGGTGTTATGAGGTATATTGCTCTTCAGCTCGTCTTTGTATCTTAGCCATGGGCGGCGTTCATTCTTGTAGCCCTGATCTAACTGGCTGTCCATTAGGATCTTGGGTATCCTGTCATTAGACATTCTCAAGACATGACCAGTCCACCATAACTGAGACTGTATGAGAAAAGTCTCAATTCCTCCAATATTACACCTGTTAAACAGGTCTACGTTAGATGTCCTGTCTTGAAGGTTAACTCCACAGATTGCACGCAGACAGATTGTATGGAAAACATCCAGCTGGCGTATATGGTACATGTATGGGGTCCACGACTCTGAACCATACAAAAGTAAACGCGAATTTTCGTATCCAGTCGAATATCCCGCTCATTCCACAATATATATATGAACAATGGTTGTTTTTCGAGAAAAGAATCGATCGAAAAGAATATTTCAAGAAGATAACATTTTAAAGACAAAATACAGCGCACGATATCAAGAGAATATACCTCGTGTGTGTATATATATATATATATATATATATATATATATATATATATATATATATACAATTTGGTAAACGTCTATTTTGCCATGTTTCGCCGTTACTAGATACACACATATACATATATATTTAGAGTTTTAAACGGTATTATTAGTGGATATTCGTATTTGAGTAGACGCTCCGTTTATTTATTAAACACTATATTTTTCCTTTTCATCAACCGACCTGAATATTCTAGAAATAATATTAAAGAAAAATAATAAGATTTTTCGAATATTCAAACCAACAATATCGTTTAACGTGATAAAAATCTGTCTTATTGATAAATAAAATATCCTTACCATAGACATTTACTATATATATATATATATATATATATATATATATATATATATATATATATATACACACACGAGAGTAAGTAATAAATTATCTGTTCTTTCTACTTCGCTAGCAGTGTACTCCAAGGACGAAAAATGAACAGTGAACCGATTTCCCTCTCTGTCAGGGTCTGAAATTCACCGGAGGTTTTTAACACAATACGGCGACAAATATCCCCATGTAATACATAGCGAATAGATTCCTTTTTATATAGGGCATATGTCATTTCATTGAATATTTTGTATGGTAAATTTTATCTTTGAGAAGCCTCATAAAAGTCCAGATGTTTCTGTTCTGGTCTAATCATTTTAACTCAAAGCGTGGGTATGTGGTTTCGGGAACATTTTGAGAACGTTCGCTCTTCTTGCAACGATGTAAGAGATTCTCGCCATAGGTATAATCTTTATATAACATCATGATATACGGTTGTTTTGTGCGTGCATATCCTAAGTTCAGCTGGTATCACTTTATGTTCGAACACCCAACAACAGATTGGAGGACCGATTTCGTAATTAGTGGCTTTGAGGTCACCTCTCGGATATTTTATCTTTTTCGATTTCTGGAGAACTTATTTTGCTATCTCGTAAGCTGAATTAACTATATATTAGGGTCACCGAGGAACAACTCTATTTAGATCAAGTCTCCGCATGGACATTAAATTCCTTTGGGAACTCTGGTATTTCCAGGCGTTGATCTTATATGACACAGTTACTTTTCTTAAAGAATAGTTTCGTTTTTAAGCATTATTTTAAATCAATTACATCAGAAAAAGAACACATGTTTAGTAAGTTACAGGCAGAGTATAACCTTTTAGACACCCTGAATATGGGCTTGTGTATGTTTCTATGAACTAGATTATGTTAATAGTTTTTTGTATGTGTGTGAGTGCTCGTACAATTGCTTTGTCAAAATCATGTATGAAATTATATTCGTTATCCAAGAAAAAAATCGTTGCATTCTAAAACAAATTTGAGAATCCGTGTAAAGTGGAGAAGCTCGAAATAAATTTGTTTCCTCCATGCTGATTGCTCAATGCAATGTGGCAACGTTAAATTGCATAGATTAGAAAATGTCTTGTGTCTCATTGCGAATTCATTGGTTTGCCGCGTTATACAGAGTCGCATATCTAACCGAATTTCCCGGCGACGAACTTTTCTGAAATGAATAATCCTTCTGTCTTGATTAATTAAGCCGGTATCATTTAATATTTTTTGCCTTTTTGCAATGGCATGTGGAAAAAAAAAAAGGTAAAAGAAAAAGAAAGAAAGAGAAAAAATTCAAATATAAGAATTAAAAATGCAGTTATATTTTTTTTAATTTCTATCAGTCCCCGACGATCACACAGATATAAACTAGCACACGCACAGGCGCCTGAAAATCTGGCTTCTATTTGAAATACGGATTATCCACTATAGCAATGTTTGAAGTAATAAAAATATCGAATTAAATTAAAATATTACTAGTTTTTTTAGAAATATCTATCTATCTATCTATCTATCTATCTATCTATCTATCTATCTATGCGTTTAGATGTAATCACAATCATCCCCTGTCTAAGGAGTAGAGGTTTATCCCCTGTTTATTTCTTAGGATTGGGTTTCCGATTCCTTCTAAAGCATTCTTATTCTCTTTCATTAGCAGTAGACCATCGCGTCATCGCCGTTCTTGAGGTGACTTGATATATACACAAATTCATATCTATCCTAACATGCACAGGTAGATGTGTTTCTGGAACTATAATCTCACAATTATTGAACTTTCATCTCCACACTTATTATCATCAGTAAGTAATAATTACATATGCGGCGAACTTATACTTGAATACTTAAGATGTGGTTATTTAAGGAAAAAGTGTATTCATTTTTAAAGCAAGTTTATGCAAGTTGTTACCATATTAAATTATGCAGTATTGCAAAATCTCCCATATATATTCGGTGACTGCAAAGATGTTGAGGCACTGGTTCTTGTCAGTATTCGTCAATTTTGGTAATCCAGAGTGATTTTAGGGGAAGCCTCTATGTTTTGTTCAAACAAAACTGAATTAACTTTCTATACACACACACACACGAACAGCATTATTTTAAAGTTGTTTAAAAATCATTTTAACTCGTAATCACTAATTCTGCAAACCAGACAGACTGTAAGAGTGATATAAACACGGAAATGAAGCAAAAACTACACACACACACACACACACATATATATATATGTAATTGTGTATTTAGGCAATAAACCCCTTTTTATATAGGTTTGATTGAAGGCAACTGATAAGGCACGGCTTCAAGCATTTTATTATATTTTGGGGAAGAGGGTGTATAAGAACTGTGCAAATTATATATATATGTATACTATAATTGTTTTTTTTTAATATATTATATTTCCAAGTTTCAAAGCTGAAGCTTCAATTCAAATTCAATCATAAAAATTAAATTTAAAATACAAAGTTTCGTTCCATTATTAAGCGATGCTAAGAATAACTTTTTAGAAATTGATTTATTTAATTTATAAGTCCAGAAAAATTTGATATTTTGAGATGTTGGGGTTAAGGGAAATTCAATCTTTTTTTTATTTTAGGGGCAAGGCTTAACTTATTTCGTAAATATATGTATCTAATGTATTGTAGCTATCAAGTCGGTGAAGTCAAGGTGGGGGCTGGGGTATCTGTCTATTGGCACAAACTTCGTTTTTTCAAGTAGATATTTATGGTAGTATCTATATTCCAACACATCGTCTGGGTCTCAGTAGCAATACATTTACCAGGAAAGATTATTACCTATAGAACAACATTTACGTCTAGAAAAGCCATGCAAACCATGCAAAATTCACTATAATTGAAAAATAGAAATAGACAGGAAAGATATCCATAGAAAATACTAGAGGAACATGAAGACAAAGGTATTTTGCTTCAAAACAATTTGCCCAGAACACAAACTAAACAACACAGATAGAATTAATATATAATCCCATAAATCAAGCTATACCCATATTTTTCACCCACAAAAGACAGACATGCTTGAAGTGTTGTTGAAGTCTCACACATATACACACGTAGGGATTTCTGAGACTAAGAAATATCCGAGTCTCTATCTTAAAAACATTTTGAAAGAGGTCGTATAACCAACACAAGAACTCGCCCAAATTAACGATAAAAAAACAAAAACAAAAACAAGAAACAAAACAAATCAAATCAAAACGCTTTCTTCAGAGACAGTCATTCACTCTTGTAGTTCACTCTTACTAACAAGCAAGGATTTATTTTCTCCTGATGATGGGCATGCTGCCCGAAACCTAATTGAAATAATAAAACAAAATATATTATTATACAACAATGAGTCTGGAAATTTTATTTTTTAAATATTTTTTATTGTTCAACACACACACACACACACACACACACACACACACACACACACACACACACGTGTGTGTGTGCGTATATGTGGATGTGCGTGTATATATTAGGAAAATATATTACAAAATAGAAAAAAACAACTTGTGGATGCGCTTAGTTCCCCACATCGTGGCACGGTTGGTAGATATCATGCAGCTAGAGATTCGTCTCCAGCTGGTCAAATTCTCTGGCTCTGGGCAGAGAGGATCCCCAGACGAGGCAATATCGAACGGTAGAGTCTCGTTTCGGGAAACAGCTATTCGAACCGGTTTTATGCGGGGACTACGGGTAATTATTTGCTCGGACACCCCACATCTGACCACGTGCGGCGGTTGTTAGATATTTGGCAGTTGGAAATTCATTGTAGAATTCACTTGACTCACTTCTGGCAGTTGACTACTTCTTCTGCAGGTCGCTGGCGAATCGTATATGTATTGTTCTTGTCCGACGTATAATCATTCATTACACACCTTCATGTGGTTATTCTATTCAGTAACCTTCCCTACGTTACAAAAACGTGGAAAAAAAAATATAAAATTGGTCAAAAGGTTTTTTACCGTATATATCAGTCAAATAAAACATATTGGGAAGTCGGAACTGTCGTCCGAAGATGGTGTATCTAGTAAAAGGTCCTGAAATGGTGCACAAGAGGTACTATAATCAAATTAAAGTAGACATACAACTGAAGAGAACACTACTCTAGACGAGGTTGAACCTATGGATTTCTTTAATACTTTCGATGTACCTATCCCTCAGAAAGCTCCGGAGACAGGGATCCAAAAGAGATGGAGTAAAAGAAAGTGAAGGGAGACGGAAAAGATCGAAGTCAACTCCAAAAGAAAACAAAAATTGATTCTGAACAGAGCAGATCCAAAAAGGGGGCTGTTGGAGCATACCTACGGACGATAATGAATATGTCTCCATTCATATAAATACAGTAGTAAATACTGTATATTGATCTGCAGTTGGAGATTCATTGTGGAATTCACTTGAATCACTTTTAGCAGTTGACTACTTCTTCTACGCACCGCTGGTGAATCTTATAAGTGTTGTTCTTGTCTTAAGTATTATCGTTCATTACCAACCTTCATGTGATTATTCTATTCGGTAACTTTCCCTAGGTTACAACAGTAACCAGTAGCAACACTGAACATTACTACGTTTTGGCGCGCAACAGCTTCCGACCATTAACTTCAACCTCACATTGTGCAGATTTGGTTGAACCGCGCTTCAAGAGACCAAAAACTCTACTTTACATTCCCCGCTCTACTGCACCCTGTCAAATTTGTTGTTAAAAAAAAAAAAATTACATCTTGTTATGCCTTTTCTTATCTAATGGTGTCTGTCCACTTTTTACATTGCTAACATGTCATGAACCATTAATGTTCTAGACGAATATAAAAAATACTCTTGTACGGAGAAGTTTGGTAGTCTGACACAAGGCCATTCGCAAGAAACCGCACTAGGCAACCAGGCTCCTGCTATAACATAGAGATAAAACAATAGGATAAAAAATTTCTATAAAAATCAAACGCATGATAACTATAAGCAGGATGAATCTTTCTTTAGAGACCTTATACAGAAATATACAACTCTAGATAACAACAACAAAAAAAATTTACTCGTCTGCTATAACAAATTTGCTAGCATCATCATCAACCCCAATGATTAAGCTGCAAGATCGAAATTATAGAGAACCAATTTTAATTTAGGAATTCAAGCGTCCCTAAACAAAATCCATAAATAATTATATTGGATATAATACCACATGCTTAACAAGAAGATTCACATTACATCTCTCTGACCATATCTAAATTAGGTCTTATTTAAATACATATAGGTACCTATCAAACTCTCTCCGCAACATACTCGTTGATAATATACATATAATAGCCTCATCCATATGTAAGAAAAAAGCTAAAAATAATGGGAGCATTATTAATAGAAAGAAAAAGCCAACACTCAATAACATCAACTATGAACACGGCCACAATGTGCTGACCGTGTTTGGAAAATAAAACATTCTTATAACTAGATACATATATAACAAATATCCATACATTCAGTTAAAAGTAAAAATAAAATCATCCTTGATTAATGGCTAAAAGTATAGCCGAAAACGCTTTGACATACAGATACATTCGGGCAATCTCTACATAATTTATATTCTGAAAAGATGACACTATAACTTTCTTCTTGTTTCTATTTTCAAAATGTCTCCATCTCATTGCGAACTTGTCCTTTCTACCCAATTGTTGTATCAAAATGTAACTGAATCAGAAAGACATTAATTAAACATTACACTTGTCTAAAGAAAAAAGAAAACAGAAGAAATTAAATTATAGAAATGGCTTTTTTGACGGATGTAAAAGAATAAACGGATTATAACGCTTGTTGGAAGTTAATCAAAGCAGCACCTTTCAAGTCGAGCACGAAATCTGCATCTATAAATATTTTCTAGTCTTCATGGATCACGTGATATAAACATTTGTCTGCATCAATAAATACTCGATTACAAGTAACTGATTTAGAAAGTAAAACCCCTATTTGATTGACTGTTGCGCTGATAGCAAGATAAATATTTTGTCAGATAACTTTGGGGGAGACGTAAATATTCAATATGTCGTTAAATCTTGATAACCATCAGTCTTTTTTTTTTTTTTTTTAAAGAGTATTTGAACAAAGGTTGGCCGTTTCTAAATTAGTCGACTAACGTTCAATAGAAATGTTGATAAAAAAGATGATGCAGTGTTTTAAATATCTACTTTGGAAAAAATAGATGATTATCTGGGATGTTGATTTTGTTATATCAATGAGAAGATGTGTTTTGGTTCACAGCACATCATCGTCGATTTTTGTGTCGAGTCATATTATTTTGAATCCTTATAAATTTCTCCTTTGATTTGCCAATTACAGCCGTGATAACAAAGGATTATTATTGTTATTTTTTTTTGTTTTCTTTCTCAATCGGAGAATTTTCATTAGGGACGATTTCCATTAAGGCACGTGATGCCAGACAGAGAATAACCTTCGCTAAATATTTAGTGTCAATTAACGCAGATTTCGAAAGCGATGATATACTTAGTTTTATTTCGATTTTCTCAATGTAGGAATTTAATTTAGACAGATGTTGTAGGAATTTAAGTTTGTCAGTATAGACATTGTCTAATAACGGATATCGGCCCGATACCCTTGTGAAGGGGATACATCTAGCTCTTCCCCTTTAGCGATGAGTAAAGAAGCAGGACAGATTGGCACCTATAGCATTGGCTGGAAACCAGTCTAGAAGAAGGAAAACTGAATTTAAACCATTCTGACAGGGTTGGTCTCCGTCAGGCTGTCTTGCTCATAAAACGTCACTGCTGTTACGGCTGTAGTAGGTGCTGCCCGTACGAGACTGGAGGGTTATGGGATTTGTGATCAGTATAGACCCTAACACCCAATGATATGTGGGATAATATTCTGATAATTCCAGTTCGCAGGTCACAGTATTTCTTGAGCTTGTCAAATTATTTGACCTTAATATTATGACCACCAGGAAAAGCCACGTCAAAAAAGAAACATTCAATTCAAGAGAGCCTGTTTTCATGGTATCAGTCACCTTCGTTGAGTGTTTTGAATTAAAAGATAAGAATTATGAAAATTAAATTAAGAAATATAGTTCCTGGTTCTTTCAAATGTAAAAAAACAAAACACTATGTCTTATTTGGATTCATATTTACTTATCTCTGTTTGTCAATGCTTCCTATTTAGCATTACCATTTTCATTTTGAAGTTTGGAATCAGATACAGAATCGAAGCAGAAGCGATCGCATAAAAGCAATCTTATTGAAAGAAGAGAATATTATAGGCATTCCGGTTTACTGACACCCTCCAGTCATTCAGGCGAATTAATGTTTATTCCCGTACTTTGAAACTCTTGCTCATCGTCAGCGTTAATCTTTTAGAATTATTTTGCTAAGAACACAATGAAGAAGGCCAACACAATTCAAAATGACTAGATTAAGCTTGCTTTAAATCGTTCTTCCCAGAGTAAGGATTTGCAAAATGGTAAGGGAGTCTTTGAATAGAATCGCGTTGTTCCAGGGTGAGCTGAAATGTTCATAGTCTGATTATGAAGTAATGAAGTTAGAGCTGTGAAAACGTGCATGCATTAATTTTAAATCCTTTTATTAATAACTGCTTTTTTTCCTTCCAGGTAAACTGGCATTTGACTTTCCAAAGAACAATTCGAAAATAACGAGAAGCGAATCCTCTTGAAAATGGACAAAATTTGGCATGGTGGTGTCATGAAATACTTGCAGAAACAAAGGGTTTAGCCTCCTAGGATGTTCATGCTGACATGGTTGCTGCATAATGGGACGAGGCTCCTGCTTTATCAACAGGGAAAAAGTGGGTAGATGAATGTAGGAGGGGAGTCTTGAATATGACCAGTAACGGCCACCAGGAAAAAAAAACAAAACAAAAAAGAACATGTTTATCACATCGTGATGGATGACGGGCGACTGACTATGAATCAAAATAGCTAATACTATTAGCATATTCCATGAGAAAGAGATGAGAATATTCTGCACAATGAACTTGGCATGACGAAGGTTTCTGCTCGGCGTGTACCACGTCTTGTCACACCTGAGCAATAGCGCATCAGGCTGATCGAATCACGAGAAAATCTAGCCTTTTGATTTCCTTGAACGTTTCTTAACCGAGGATTCATCACTTTTGGGCCAGCGAAAAGGAGTTAATCCACTACATTAGAAAGACTTCTCACTTGCTCCAAAGAAGGTCAAGTTCGTCTCACCTATAGGAAAGCTGATGGCTTCAATGTTTTGGAGATGCAAAAGCATTGTATTTTGACTATCTTCAAAAGGGGCAAAGCATCAATGTAAACTTGCTGAGGCAAGTGCGAAAGACAATCAAGAACAAACACCCAGGAAAACTGACGAAAAGGAGTTTGCTTCATCAGGCAAGTGCTCCAACACACAAGTACTTGATATCAATGAGTGTTCTGTGTGACTATAGCTTTTATTTCCTCTATTCTACTGATTTGACCCCATCATACTATCTGTTTACCAACCAAAAAAACAAAACATTTGTCCAGGAGCCAGTATTGCAGTGATAGCATCGTCATGGCTGCAGTGTTGTTTTTTTTTTGTTTTTTTTTTTTTCAGGCGTTACACCCCAAGCAAGACGGAAAGCCACTAGGACGCAAGGGGTTACAGAAGATTGGGAGCAAAATCAGGAGTGATAGAGGAAAGGATGAAGAGAAGGATAGTGGATAGATCAAGGCAACTGGAGATGTCGATTGGCATTACTTTTGAATAGTTGGAGATTATAGCTCTCAGGAAAACTGGAATAGGGAAGGGAGTTTCATAGGCGAGAGGTGCGAGATATAAAGCTATTGGAGTAGAAGAGACGGCTACATTTAATAGTTCCGACAGTGAAAGTGTGAGAGCGGGATGCCAGCCTCGTAGAACGCTTGAATTCATGAAATCTGGGTACAAGCGAATGCAGCACCTCAGAGCAATTGATGACATTTTTGATCAACAGAGTGGACAGCGTTCTTTGAAAAGTCAGATGTCAGTTTAGCTGGAAAGAAACAGTGCAGTTAATAACAGGAAATTAACGTATGGAAGATTTCAAAACTCTAGCAAAAATCTAGAGCGATATGACTTTCAACGTTGCGACATCTGCGCAAGACAATGTTAGATACTAGCAGGACTAAAAAGCCAACCCCCCAGGCTGTCCTTATTTGAATATTGATCAAACAATGGCATTACTCGAAATCGAGTGGCAGCCATTATTTTTGGATTCTATGTTTAGTTGCATTCACCAGTTTTCTTAGATATGAAAAGAAAAAAAATTGGAAGTTTTCCTGGCCTGCACCAATACATTAGAAATAGATTAGGATTTGAACGGAGGTAAATAATAAATATATTTTCAGCAGTATGCTATATATGGTGGCTTACTCTACTGATTAGGTTAATTGTGTTTGCTATTGTTAATAATTTCGATATTCATAAATGCTCCATTATTATGACCTTTTGGCAGACGGATCTAAGCTTAGTAAATACGAGTAGTTAAATGCGAAAGAGAAGTAATAATCTCGAGAAATTTCAATATTCAAAGGAATCGAATAATCTGTTCATATTTAAATGAAATCTGTCAACGCCATGTAATCGCTCTTAGTGGAATATGAAAATATAGTAACGGCTTGAAAAAAAAGTTCGTAGTATTTTTCAATTGGCTGCATTTGAACACGTGGTTTGATGTCACGCGTGATTTCCATTTATAACATGTTTACATATTCAGCCGTAATATACACATTGAACAGTGATCTTAAGAGAACTATCAGTAAAATTCAAAAATTCCCCGTAAAAACTTTGTAGATCTTACAAATCTTGCACTAGTTCCATGAGTTAACCCAGGAAATGAAGGCTTAGAGAAGACTGATGAAAGAGGTTTAAAAAGTTAGCGAATAAAAGAAATGTTATTGATTTGTTATATGTCTAGGAGTCGAAACAGTTTTGATGATGACATATTTTTTTATCATTTCCCTCCAAGTAATGCGGGAATGCCACTAGTACGCAGGGGGTTACAGAGAGTGAAAGTGAAAGAAAAGACTGAGATTAGGGAGGATTGAGGAAAGGACAAAAGATGAACTGGAATAAAGAAGACAGAAGATGACTACTGACGTTGCATTTAAATTTCTGAAGGTTGTAGTTATCAGGTAAGCAAGTAAACGGAAGAGAGTTCACTGTCGGGAAGTGCAAGAAAAGAAAATATTAGAGTAGAAAGGGCGGTCGCATTTAACTATTTCAATAGCAAAAAGGTGGGAACTAGATGACAATCTAGTATCACATTTAAATTCATCTAGTCGGGGAACTAGGGAAAAAGCTCATCAGAGCAGTTGCCATGAAAATGTTTGTAGAAATGGCAGGGAGAAGCCACGCCGCGTTAGTGATAAAGTGACTGAAGTCGAGAGGCTAAGTTAGGGTTACAAGTACATTGCGGATCCTTCATTAGGTTTTTTCAAGCCTCTCGAGATGTATAGCAGGAGCACCAGGTCAGATATGACAGCAGTATTGAATACACGGACAAATGGTAGATTTGAAAATGTATAAGATGGATTCTGACGAGAAAGTTTTTTTGGCACGACACAGTAACTCAACTTTCCTTGCAGTAGATGCAGCTATTCTGTCGATATAGTCATTCCATATCAAGTCAGTTAAAAACGTGAGGCCAAGAAAGCGCAGTGTGCTGCTCTCCAGTAGTCTAGCGTCAGCCAAGCTGATATCAGACAGAAAAGTTTCTCTATGTTGGTTAAATCAGAGCTGTTTTTGTTTTGCAGGCGTTCTTCGGAAAGATAACACATCAACGCGTCTTTATATACGATTCGTACGTAGACTGTAAATTTTGAATATTTTATGCTAAAAGTAAAAATAGTGGAGAATAATAAACATTTTCGTCATTTAATAGTCCTTAATTTCCGGAAAGGCAAATACGCTGTACTGGCAGCAAAAAAGATATGTACTGTTTAGAGAGACGGTACCGTAGTAGTTCGTTAGTTTCAGAAGTGGAAGACTGAGAATTTTCTGGCGGGCCTGCCGTCGTTGATCATGACCAAGTCGGAAAAGTAATTGGAAATACTGCAGATGGCACGTTATGGAACATCATAAAGATACTCAAAATATCTTATATGAACATGAATCACTGCAATGTCTTTGTGCCTTGCGGTTTGTCGGTAAAAAATATGAATGAGCTGATGCAATTCTCGGGTCATGTGCAAAAAAAAAAAAAAAAAATAAAACGATCCATTTTTTTTCTGAAAAGAACCACCACGCTCGAACTGGGTTTGTTTACAAGAATGGGAAATGAAAAAGGGAATTGTGTATTACAAGCTCCTTTTGCAAAAAAAAAAAAAAAAAAAAAAAAAAATCAGACAAGTGCTATTAAAGGCAGCAATAAATGAAACTATTCCGGAATTAGTCAGTTGGGTGTCGTCTTTCATCAGGACAACACCCGGTCTCATGTCTCTTGGCAGGATGATCAAAAGTTGATGCAACTTGACTCTGAAGTCCCAATAAACTCGCTGCACTCACCTGACATTACACATTCGGATTGCTAATTACTTGATCATTACAAAATCCTCTTAACTTCATTTATATCGAAAACTTGTTCACTTACGCACAAATACACTTGGAAATGTATGAATCCATATTTTTTCCCCTAGCTATGGGCTAAATATTTGCGATTTTATGTACAAAAATAATAGTTAATGTTATATTCATTCGCAAAAAATAGAATTATTCTTACAAACCAAAAAATATGTTTCGGCTTTAAAAATACAAATTGGCTTGATAAGCAGAAAAAATAAAATAAAAAATAAAAAAACAAATCAGTCAATCAATCAAATAGAAACCCTATAAAAACCACTTCGACTCGTTATCACCCTGAAAAATGCTGCCTCTGAAATGTAATATGCTTTCACTAAAAGCTGAATTATTCTTACAAAGCAAAAATATATGTATTGGAATTAAATAACATATATAGGTTTGATAAGCTGTAAAAAATGAAAACACTCAAGCTGGGAGCCTGAAAAATCTACCTAGAAAGATGATGACAAAAAAATGCCAAATGGAAGGGGAAGAAGACGACATATCTGGTTGAATAAACCTATGTCAATATGTTAATATCTTCTTTGTCACGATCACCAGTCCCGTAGGGGCAACACATATATTGCAGCCGCAATAAAACTTGGGTAAGATAGCCCGACGGAATCCAAGACTCTTCAGGATGGTTTGAATTTAGAGTTTTCCATCTCATGGCCTAGCCGCCACCCAAGGCTATAGGACCCAACACTGTCCAGGATGGTTTAAATCCAGAGTTTTCCATTTCATGGACTTGTCGTCACTCAAGGCTATAGGACCCAACACTCTCCAGGATAGTTTGAATCCAGAGTTTTCCATCTCATGGCCTAGCCGCCATTCAAGGCTATAGGACCCAAAACTCTCAACGATAGTTTGAATCCAGAGTTTTCGATTACATGGCTACAAGGCTATAGAATCCAACACTCTCGAGGATGGTTTAAATCAAATTTTTCATCTCATAGGCTATAGGACCCATTCCAGCTATTTACCCATAGCTGGTGGTAATAGGCGAGAAGAGATGAATTCATACCTTTCCCAAGCACGTAAGTGGATGCAATAATCTAGACTGGAATTCGAAATCAGCTCTGCGTTTTACTCCATCCAAGCCACGATCCATTACTCCACCGTGCCTTCTTACACATCTTTGACATTCACATAACAAAAACACTGCGAATATTTACTTCGACCCTATAATAGCCAAGGAACGATGCAAACGTTTTCAGACGTTTATATTATATTTTGTATCAGATTCAGAACTGTCATACTTATTATTTTTGAAGCCACAAACTCGCAAGTAATTGCTGATTCCAACATTGCAGCATATAATATACATCGCACTTGAGAAAGCCATTACTAGAAACTCCAACTTTGTCGAATGGAAATGGGAACTCTTATGAATGTCAAAAGCTGGTAACAATTTCGGCAGGAAGTCAAGTAAGAAAGTCAAATCAAAATTAGTAATTGCTGTGAGAATGGGCGAACAGATACAAATCTTTAATAGCTGATGTCAGGCCTTTCAGCTTGTAAAGACGGTCTGAAATACTCTTCAAACGAACAGGTTTCTTTACTTTATCACAATCTCCAATAGCTATTCATATTATTAAAAGAATCCAGAATGAATGTGATGGTAAACGAGAAAATGTCCATGAAGAAAATAAGCGAAGTTAATTTCGTCTTGATGAATAGTCGGTTAATGATACGTCCAAACGAACAAGATGCGAAAATGGTTGGTTTTGAAAGTCACTCTGTTACTTTTTCCTTAAAAAGCAGCATTGATTGAGTATAAAACCTTAAAGAGGGAATAAAAATTGTAGAAGTCCTTATAGTGTGTGTGCGTGTTTGAGGGAGAGAGCAAGAGCGAAAGCGAGAGCAAAAGATAGAGTAAGTGAGAGAGAGAAGGAGAGAAAGAAAACAAATTTACCAAATGTAGGAAAATGAATTGCAGCAGTCGCTTATTCTACTGTATTGAAAATATAGACGGTATTCATTCTAATTTCTAGTAGAGCGGAAATTGACCTCAAATAAATCTTGAGGTAAAATATGCCTTTTCAATGCGTTTTTAATTAATTGCAGAATTCGTATTATTGCTATAAAATTCAGTTATGCTATTTACATACACTATGCATATGATGTCGTCAGGTGGTTAGAAAATTACTAGTCTGATAAGGTGGAGTAATAGATAGCGGCTCGGATTGAGGAATTCGAGAGCCGAGTTCGAATTCATTACGAATGGTATGTATCCTCTTCTTCACAGCTAAGGATAAATACCAGAATGGCAACCGGTCTAGGAGAAAGTAACTTTCTATTGAAAACAGTATGTATCACTGGCGATGATAGCGTACAGTACTGTCAAAAAACAGACGAAAAGCACATCACAATCTTTATGAGTCAAATCGTGAAGAAACGGTTCGGGCTTTGTCTGTGGTTGTGTCAGCATCAAGGCGCAGGTTTTTGCAACCGAGGGTTACAGAGTGTTGACCCTGTTTCGTTAATGATCTCCTTTGACTATGGGATCTCTCACAGAAGTTTTAACCAAGGTCTGTTCCACGATCTTCTGGTTTAAATCACAGCTCTGAACGTGGTAAAAAAAAGCAAAAGAAAAAAAAAATAGAAAACAAAAAACAACGACAAAAAAAACAAAACAAAAAAAACAAAAAAAAACAATTATGCTTAAGCAGGCATTTGCTGTGGAATCAAGTTGAAATCATAGACAAAGAACATCATTAGAAAATTCGTAAACTTAAGGAATCAGCACATATACTAGGCCACAAAAATCTCCTGAGCCGACCAAGCATAGAAATGAATACAATATGAGAACCAGTAATAAGGAGTGTCAGAGAAAAGCGATAACAACAAAAATTGCAATATGAGCTCTGGTAAAAAATTGAATGCTGAAGACATCAGATTTATAATACCCAGAAATTCATATAGAGATGTTTTCAAGGACACATGGCACAGTGGATAAAGGCGTTAGTTAGATCCAGTGACAGAACATAAAGAGTGTGAGTTCAATATCTGGTTAAGGCGATAGAGAGGAGATAACTGACATCCATTAGACGTGGAACTAGAAACGGTCTACGCCAGTGAGCGAAATAAAGGGTTCAGTTCGACATTCCAAACACCCGAAGAAAGCCGGAGCGTACAACGGCCGAAACGTTGTGATAAACATGGCGACAAAGATGAGGACAATAGTCCGAATAATGTAAATAGTGAACCCACAATAGGTTGATAAGCTGCAAAAAGTAAATCAATCAAATCAAGATATTTTAAGTTCTATAACTTTGATATCTCCAGTTTGTATTTCTTTGCTGATTCTCTTGCTGAGAATCATACATTATATGATTTTCAAATGACCACTATTCCTTTCTTCTCTCTTTCTTTTACTATATTGTTTAGGAGTTTCTGTAATTTTCGTTCTGTATTTACCATAAATACATTGTCATCTGCTTACCTTATTTTGTTAAGAAAATATCCACCGATAATTAATCCTGGTTATACTTCTGGTTCTCTTAACCCTAGAACACTAACCATCAATTAAAGTTACACCACTGCTAACCATCGGTATACCATACCCGATTTTGAAAATATCAAAAAGATATTAAATATAAATTTTTATTTGAAATATCTTACATGCAGGCACTTCAAACTTTGTAATTTGAGTAAACATTAATAGGAACTGAAAAACATTATTTAGGTAAGAAAATCAGATACTGAAAATTGTAATGAAAATTGGAAAACTTGCGCTGGATACTATATACCCATGGTTAGTGTACTAGGGTTTAGATATACGTAAAGGTTTATAAACGACATCTGATAGCAAGATTGGTGGTTCTAAGAAGCGTGGAACCACCTCTTAATTGCTGTTGTTTTCAAAGTCCACCCTAACTCGAGGTGATAGCACCTGTTAGGATACCAGCTATGGGATAATTTTTATGGTAAAAATACTAGCAATATATTCATGAAAAATGACTAGTATAATACATTTTTATAGAAAAATGACAATCAATACAGCACTAAAGTATAAAGATGCATTTTTATAGTAACGTTACCAGCAATACATTTTATCATCTACAAACTATATATCTAAAAAACATGTTTCCGCTGAAAGTATAAAAATCTGTACAAAATATCGGTAGTTGAATCTATAAAATTACGTGTAAAATATTTAGATTTTGGCATTAAATGACCCATAGAAGTGTTGATATGCCCCTAAACAACCAGATATCCTTTATGCCCTCTGTCCCCTCTCTACAAAGTCCTGTCTCTTGTAGTTCTTAATTGTTGTGGATTCCCAGATGAAAAATCGGTCTCCAATAAATGACAAACGCAAGTATTTAAGCTAAAAAATTAAATGTATTTACACAAAATACAAAAGGTAATGCTGTTAGTAAAATCCAGGAACGCCGGTTAGTATTAATCAAAGATCGCTATATACAGTCTCGAAGTAAACTTTCTTAGAGTCGGGCGTCCTTGTAACTGACTTCTAACGTCAACTCAATCACGGTGTCAATGTACTTTGCACTCTGTTTCTCCACCCTGTTCCTCTACTCTCAGACTCTCTGACTGACTGACTGACTGTGGCTATTTTATGGCAGCAGGACGAGTCCATTTATATCAGAAAAGGGTGGACCCCATAATACCCCCTCCTTAGATCCCTTTTTAGGGCGATTTAATATTGTGTCCATTGTTCGTTGAAAAATTGCAGGAGCAACTTTTACTCCGAATGGCAGTCTGTTGAATTTATACAATCCCTTGTGCGTATTAATGCAAAGTATTTTCGTACTCTCTTGTAGTGGAATTTGTAGATAAGCCTCACTAAGATCTATTTTTGAAAATATCTTACCACCGTTGAGCTTTGTAAATATCTCCTCTGGGCTCGGTAGTGGGTAATGGTGGTCTTTTACTGCCTTGTTGAGTCCCGTCGAAAAATCTGCGCATACGCGAATTTCTCCTGACTTCTTTTTTACTAAACCACCGGCGCAGCCCACCCACTAAACTGTTTTTGATAAAATCCCAGTTAGTTCAAGTCTCTACAATTCTTTGTCTATTTTTTCTATAGTAGCAAACGGTACATTTCCCTTCTTTCTGAAAATTGGTTGGACGTTTTCTTTTAATTCTATTTTGGCCTTAAATTTGTTGCATCGTCACAACCCACTGGAAAATACCTCAGGAAATTGCTTGTATAATTCTTCCTTCAATTTTATGGTATCTGATGGTTCAACCTCTAACTTTTTGCAAAACGAGTTGATTGGTAGGTCCCAAACGTTGAATTTCTGCATCCAGTCGATACCTACTAAATTTTCAGTATCTTTCATGACGTATATCTTAAGTTTTTTTTGTTTTGCCGTGAAATTTAACATTCACTATTATTTCTCCCTCAAATTTTATTCGTTTGCCTGTAAACGACTTGGCAATTTTTTGAGTGTGTAACATGGTAGGTCTGTTGAGTTTTTTCCATGTCTGTAAGTTGATTATCGGGAGGTCGGAACCTGAATCCAGTTGTAATTTAATCTTTTTGTATAAAATTTCCAGTTCTACATATTTCCTTACATTGGTGTTGTCATTATTCATTCTTGTAGCTCTTATTCTATTAGTATCTTTCTATTTCTACATTGGGATGCCTTGTGGCCTTTTTTTCCATGACAGTTTTTATATCTGAAGCGGCAATCCTTGTTCCAATGTGATCCTCCACATCGATAACATGCTGATGGAGGGGGCTTATATTTGTTTCGATATCCGTCATAATTTGTCCTGTATGTTGTATTTTTTCTCTTATAATATTTTATTTTTCTTTCCGGGGAGGGTGAGAATCTTTTTTCCTTGTCGTAAAATTTTAGTTTTTTTTCCGGGGAGGGTGAAGAACGTAGACTTTTATTTAACTTACGTATATGAGAAACAGCTGATTCTTCAATGTCCTCTGCGTCTTTCTTTATGCTTAAACATCTCTGACAATCTTCTGATAATTTCTGTAATGTTAGACCCGGTTCATTTTGTAATTTTGCAAGCATTCTTCTACGCATTTCGCTATCTTTTGTAGAAACTAGCCCTTGAACAAAAATGAGACATTTAAAATTGTCCGGTGTTAATTCTGCTAGTTTGAAGTCGTCACAATTTTTTTTATGATCGCGGCAAACTTGGAATAATCCTCATGATCGCCCTTTACCAGGTTAAGGCATTTCCACCTCCTATGGAAGAGTGATGTTTTGGGGCTGAAGAGTTCTTTAAGACATGTCACTGCTTCGTCAAATTTTAATTCGTTCGTCTTTTTGGGCAAGATATAATCCACGAACTTTGTATATTCTTCAGTTCCTAATTTTCTAAGCAATTGACGTAGCTTTTTGGCTTCTGCCCAATTTTGACAGTCTATGTTAAAGATGTCTTTGTGTCTTCTGAAGTAATCTCCAAAATTTTTGTCCTCATCTAGAGAATATTTGAAAATCTCTATGGTGTTCCACACTGCGTCTTGCGAAAATGTTGCTTCTTTTTCAATATCTAATTGCTTGCTGCCCGCTACTTTCAATATTAGTTCCTGGAGCTCTGTTTGTCTATCTTGATTTTCTTTTTGCGTTTGTAAAATTTGCTTTTGCCATTTTTCTTGTAGCTGTAACTGTTGATCATGTTGGTATTTCTGCATTTGTAATTGTTGCTCATTTTGGTGCTTTATCAGTTCTACCAACATATTTTTAAAATCTTCCATGATAATTCAATTTTATGTATTTTTACTCCTCGAAATTGTTTGTCGCTAATTTGTTGTTGAACGACGAGGGAAGGATTTTTCTTCTGTTGATTAGTTTTTCCGCGTGTGTTCGCCAAGTTATTTGTTGTTAGGCGTACGAAAATTTTTTCTTTCCGTGTGAGTTTCGAATCCTCGTTCGCCAAGTTGTTGTGGATTCCGCGTGAAAAATCGGTCTCCAATAAATGACAAACGCAAGTATTTAAGCTAAATAATTAAATGTATTTACACAAAATACAAAAGGTAATGCTGTTAGTAAAATCCAGGAACGCCCGTTAGTATTAATCAAAGATCGCTATATACAGTCTCGAAGTAAACTTCCTTAGAGTCGGGCGTCCTTGTAACTGACTTCTACCGTCAACTCAATCACGGTTTTCTATATACTTTCCACTCTGTTTCTCCAGCCTGTTCCTCTAATCTCAGACTCTCTGACTGACTGACTGTGGCTATTTTATGGCAGCAGGACGAATCCATTTATATCAGAAAAGGGTGGACCCCATAATATTAATGAATTTTATCTTTCTGTTATTTTCCCTAGATCCTGTTCCGCCATCCATTTACACAAGCTTGACAAGCATATTATGCACTTTTTTCCTCTGTTCTTCTTGCCTTCTGTCTCGAGAGTATCATATTTTCCAAGCCCTTCTTCCTTATTCCTCAATAAACTTCTACTGTCATTCCCGGTTTCATTTTTATTCTATTTTCGCTAAAACTTCGTCTTTTCTCACTTATTAGTTACATACGTTCCGAAGCATCTTTCTGTGGAACGACATTATTGTTGCTTCAAGTCTCTTATTCATCTTTGGAAGATTGTCCAGCATTCACTGCCATATAGGAGGACAGATATCATGAAACAGTTTAGTACACAGTTTCCTAGTTTCTAGCGTTGTTTGTTCTATTTCTTAGTAGTCAGCTTATCATTTGGAAGGCTTCTTTGACTATCCTAATATGTCTTCGGATTTCAGTGTCACACTTTCTGCCCTCTGTTAAAACACTTCCCAAATATTTAAATTTCCGCACTTATTTGATTTTAGCATCTCCGATTTTCAATTCATACTTTGAACTCATCCTTTTTCTAATAACCACACATTCTGTTTTCTTACAGTTGTTTAATCCTATCTTTTCGCTTTCTACCTTCTGTGGGAGATTTTATAGCTTTCTTTTTCTATTTCATCTGGATACCTGATGTTGTTTTGTTTGCGACTACCAAAGTGCCAGAAATCGCAGATTAACTTTTTTAAAATGCTGAAAGAGAATGAATTCGACCAGAGAAAATAATCGATATCTCTAATTCAGTCCTGATTTACTTCTCAACAATATCAACATCTCATAATCAGAATTATTTATTCTTTATAAAATCCAAACATAAAGTCTTGCACTTGACTGAATAGTGAGTTCGATCCTCACTAGGTTCTCCATATTTTAGTTCTTGCGCCACATCTGAGCCACGCTTAGAAAATCACTTTGCGCTTATTTTAACTCGTATAATTAAACCAAAATACTAATTCAAAATATGTCTCGTATTTTTACCCGAGAAAAATCAGCTAATTGAATCCTTTCTTTAATATGCGGAGGTAGATTGTTCTTACTTCCATGAGAGCAATCAGTCGAGTTGATTGTTGATTCGTGAATTTGGTGACATACGGTTCAATCCCTAGGTCAGGTAGTGTGTAGTTGAACTCAGTAAAAAACGCGGGCAGCAATAACTGAGCAGTACCTCACCCCACCAAAAAAAAAAAAAAATAGACATATTTCTAAGTATGATCAGTGGAACGAGAAAAATCTACGCCCGTACATTAAATAAGGTTCACACTACTTACATTGTTCAAACTGCTGTCCTCATTTTTACTGTTACATTCACGACGTTTCAGTCGTTGAACGCTCCGGCGTTCTTCAGGTGATATACGTTGGACTTTCGAACCAAACCCTTTATTTAGTCCACGTGGGTAGTCAAATTGTTTTAATTCCAGGTACAATTCCTTTGATAACTCTCCAAGATTTTGTTTTCTCGCCTCAGGCCACGGATTGAATTAAAAAACTCTTTGAAGCAGGTCACCTTTTTCGATCAATCAACCAACGTTTTTATCTATTGGGCCATGTGCCTTTTAGGACACATGGTTCCATCTGAAGAAGGCTGAAGCTTATAACAGCCAAAATGTGGTGAATGTGACAATAAAAAGGAAGACAACAGTCGGAACACTGTAAATAATTTGAATAGTTACAATATCTCATCTCAGAACTATAGACAGATGATAAAGTGTCCAGTTCAAAATTCCCGGAATATTAGACAGATCAACAAGTAACTGATGAAGACCGGAGAGTCTAAGGGCCGAAAAGTTGTAATAATAATAACAAAGATTAGCACAATAGTCTGCATGTAAATAATTAGAATGTCTTTCAGAGGACTACACCTTTTATTCCACAGTATTATATCTTTAATATAAAAACAATATGAAGGAATTGAAATTGATAGATCACCAAACCTAGATTGTGTGAATACAGTGTCATGTGTAAGGATTTCCGGGAAATAATGAAATATTTTGATATAGTGTCATGAAGCTTCCGACCATCTGATGGTAAGGACAAAAAAGAGACTCTTTTTTTCCCTTGGTGGCTGAAAGAAATCATGTTTTTATAATCCATTTTTTATTTGCGATGATAATCAGAGCCCCTGTGGTCTCATAGAGTCATCATAAAATAACTTGGCGCAGCTGTAAGTGAACTTCGGAGTCACTACATTGAAAAGAATATACAAATATTCTCTCTTGAGGGAAAACATTGAAGATACTGCCCAAGTCGAAAATTTAAACTCAAAGTCAGTTGTACGCGGGATTATTGTTCAGTAATTGTCTTAAGATAGAAATATTCTAAGAGTGACGTAGATATAAACTTGATTGGTTGTGACAATGAATACTGTTTGAAAACCAAAGCTAATTGACATGCTAAACTTTATTTGAAGTCCAAGAGCATAATGGCATCCGTTCTCTCGCGTGAAGGATCGATTATAAGAGAAGGCTGAGAGTGAAAAATTTTAAAAAAATCCTTATGAGTTAATTATCGCGGAAATTTAATTTTGGGGGGAGTATTAGTAATTTAAAAAAAAAAAATGTATTGCTGGTAACATTTAAAAAATTTTTTTTTTATTGTTATAAAAACGTATTGCTTGGAATTTTTTTTTACTATGAAAATGTATTGCTGGCACCTTCAATATAAAACCGTATTTCTACACTTTCATAGTGTTTTGATCCGAGTTAGGGCGTTCACTGTTTTGCCATAGGTGGGACCGTAAAATGTGCTACAACCCTCGGTAAGGAGAACCCTGGGATCAACATCAATTAAGAGGTGGTCTTCTTGTTCTTATAATGTTGTGGTATTGGGTCTGGCAAATCACAGCACTTAACTCGACAGAGTCATTCGTGATAGTAGTATTCAGTACTCAGCTAGACAAGTAATTGCAATAGTATTATCGACTTCGCTATTTACCTGAAGCCTCCTCACAAGGCGGGATGTAGCACAAGGCGGGACGTAGCACAAGGCCAGTTTTTAACGTAGGGCACCCGAGCTCGTAGGCTCGGGCAAAAATTGCCTTTAGATCCCGTATAAACGTGGTCGGGTAGCTGTCTAGCTTTCCAGAAGAGACTCTGCCATTTGGCATAGCCTCGTCTGAATTCCTCTCCGCTCGAAGGCAAAGACTCAAGTAGAGTTAACTGTAACAGTTAACTGGTCTCTAGTATTACCTTCTCTATTTACCAACATCCCCACAAGGCAAGGTGTGGCACAAAGCCAGATTTTAACGTATGGCGTTCCGAGCCCGTAGGCTCCGGAAAAAATTGCTCTTAGACCCCGTATACACGTGATTGGGTTTGTCTACCTCCCCAAACGAGACTCTGCCCTTTGGCATAGCCTCGTCTGATTTCCTGTCTGCCTAGATGCAGAGAGTCGGCAAGAAGAGTTAACTGTAATAGTTAATTGCTCTCTAGTTTTATTTTCTTCCTGTTCTAGACAATTACCCAGGACTATCATGAATGGATCAGTCCATTCATGATATTAAGGAGAGTAACTGGATCTTACCACAATATATAATTACAGTGTTAATAATAATAACATCCCCCCCATTGAACTTGCTTCTTAGTTAAGATAGTAAATTATTCATCATTTGAATTTCGAATACTGAATTTTAAGGTAGGTAGGCTCTCCTCATTTGGAATATAGGCGAAAATCTTTCTAGCTTATGATTATTTAAAAAAAAAGGACTTAATCTCCAGGAAATACAAGACCAGGGATTTACCTTGACTACCCACTAAGCCAGGTTGTGATACAAGGTCGGTTTTTAACGTGGGTACACGAGTAGTCTAAGCTGGTCAAAGCTTATCTAAGCTACTCATAACCGGTTCTCCCACCGCTACATAACAGATGATACGCAACGGTGAGGAGAATGCTAGTGAGGACAGAAGGCCTCCGGCACAGAACAGATACTACATCTGCAGTATCCATCCCGACGTGAAAAACCCTCTTCCCCTCCCATCCAAATACAAGGCCCAAGAGCCACTCAGTAAAGCGAAAATTGAAAGAGATTTTTGCATAGCTTTAAAGAACAGGACGTAAGTATAGATCGAGAGGATATGTTGGATAGATAGCGATTGAACTTAAACATAAAGAAGTTGTGATTGGGGGAGATATCCTTTCCGGAGACTGTTCCACAAAGTAGTGATTCCCGCGAAGAAGCCGGAATTTCATCTTACCAATGGAATACGAAGCGAATGAGGGTATATATATATATATATACACCCTTTGTCCGTCACGTGATTCAATTATTCCCAGATGAGGTCTACTGTGCTTGCTCTCTGGCAATCCGTGTTCAAACCCAAGTGTCGGCAGAGAGTTTCTTTTATTTTTATCATCATTTCACCCTAAGAAGACAATGAAACCACTAAGATGCAAAGTGTTATTAAGTGTTAGAGATCGAGAAAAGACAGCGTTATTAAGGAGAGAAAACACTAAACGAATGGAAATTAAGACAACAGAAGATAACGATTGACATTACATTTAAACTTTTGAAGGTTAAGGGACTTACACAAGCGATAATTGCGAGAGGACAAACTGTTAGCATAGAACTTACGGTTACAGCTAGCAATTTCAGTTGAAAAATGATGAGACCTTGATGCCATTCTGGTACTGCGCTTAATTTCATAAAGTCTAAGTATAAAAGAGGAAAGAACAATAAACATGAAAATATTCATAGAAAAGGCACAAGTAATCTATATTATGGCGATGGGACAGTGACTGAAGCCGAGATACCAGGTCAGGACCAGTAATTTTGTAGAGTTTTCTCTGGATTTTCTCTAGAATCTTTAAGTACCTAGCAGAAGTATCAGATCAGATGTGGCAGGAATATTCAATGTATGGAAAAATGGTAGATTTCTAAATGTGTAAGGTTATGGCGAGAAAAATCTACGAAAAAAGCATGTAAGAATGCAAACATCATAAAAAAGAATTGGGAGAAGGAAGTCGTATATATTTTTTCATGGTAACGAGCGAACACAATTACTGATAGCCAATAAAGACCAATATTAAATTTACTTCTGCTTCATTTAATTATTATTAATGGCGTTAATATATTGAGGCGCTTTTAAAATTAGAAAGGCACCCGGAAAAAAAATTGCACGATGCTTAATTATTTTTATGAATCCATACAGTTAAAGAAGCACTACGAAATAAACATGAATAATAATAATAATAATAATAATAATAATAATAATAATAATAATATAATATTAAAATTCATGCTATATTTTCATATCAAATATTTTTAAATAATATTTTGTATATTCTCCAAAGTTTATTTTCTAACTGCATTTTCTCCGACAACCTTCTCAGAAGAACTAGCGTACAAACACAGAATGGCATTTGACACGAGAAATCTTTTGGAATCGTTTTACGTCGTCCTCTTCGCAGTTTGGAATCCAGAATTTCCTTCTCTTAGATTAGTTTCCATCCAATATATTTACTCATCTATTTAACCCATAGCTGGAAGAGAGAAAAGTCGATAGGATTCATGCCTTTTCCAACGACATTTTTGCGAATATAAAACCAACATAATAGTGTAGAATTCGAAATTGAGTCGCCGATTCCAATTTCCGATATTTCTTTTTACAGTGAGGTTTACCCTATCCGAGGACCCCGTCCTGGGTATGACGATAAACTACATCCGCGGCCTGGGTAAGACGGTAAACTACATCCGCGGCCTGGGTATGACCATAAACTACGTCTATCAGCAAGGCCTCTGATCAGGAGGTTTTAAGGAGCGTGAAGCCACCTATTAATTGCTAGTGTTCCCAGGTCCATCCTGACCCGGAGTGGTAGCAGCTGTTAGGGTCCCAGCTATGGGCAAATAGTTAACCCCCAAACTTGGGTAAAATTCACCATGAAATTGTAAAAAAAAGGTTTTAATACCAGAAATACTTTGTAAAAAATTATTACCAACAATACATTTTTGAAAAAATAAATATTACCAGCAATAAAAATTTTATCGGCAATAAGTAACCGATTGAGGTTGATATGCTGTAAAACAAACCAAACCAAACCAAACCTATCCAAGGCCTGGTGCCACTCGAGACAGAGTGTTACGTTAAGAGGCAGTTTACGCAGATAGGAAGTCAAAATGACAGTTAACCCTAGACTTGAACCGGTTACACTTGTAGTTATCGGGGAAACATTCTCTTGGGAGTCGGTTCCACAGAGCAGCAATCCGTGGGATGAAGTTGTTAGAGTAGAACTTCCTTCTCACCAAAGGAATTTGGAATGAATTTGGGTGGTTTGGTATAATGTGGATGATATGGTGGGGCATGGTCATGAAGGTGGAACCAAGGAATGCAGTTGGTCCGAGCACTTTCCATTAAAGTAGCGATAGAACAGGGAGAAACTTGTCACGTCAATCCTGCAAGAGAGAGGTTGGAGGGTGGAAACTAATCTGTCACCTACAAGATTTCCGAGACGCATTTGGACTCTATCGAGAGCATTCCTGCATCTTTAGCGATGGATCGTATGTACAAATTCCACTTGAGGTTACGGACCAACTGTGTATCACATATATCACTTAACTGAATGACTGAAATACGAAACACGTCAAATACTGAGGTGTATGGATCAGTTATAACAAATATAATATTAGATATAAGGAAATCGAATATAGAATAATCCGTAAATTGTTACAAATCCCAAGAACTGTTAACCTAAGAAATCCAGTCATATTCTGAAATAATCTCATCAAATCGAGTTTATTATATAGATGTCATGCGTGGTACCATAACTCGTTCAAAAATATCTAAGATATCAGCCCTATATAACCGTTTTTTGAGATCACTGATTAAAATGGCTTAGAGCGAATACACTTTGTGGCTCTTTGCGGGAGCATCGTTCTTCGGAACTCGTAGACTGGCTCTGCAGAATTACAAACAAAATCACTGAACAAAATAAGAGAAATCACTTAACTTGAAGACTTTCAACAGGAAGCAACTGAGAAAATAGATATCACATGTAACTAGAAGAGAGATTAAAATTGATAAACCACACTACTCCAAATAACAAGTAAAAAAGGGAACATCCCCATCGACACTGGAAAGAGCGATAACAGCTACTGGACTTGAGAAACCTATTTTCCTGAAAAATTGTTTGAAGAGAAAGACATTATAAATTTTAACCGATAATAGCACGATCTGCGCGATAAATGAATGCCAAATGTTTCTTTATAAGGAAACGGCTAATAAACAGTTTTAAGTGCACTTTGTTTAAATATTGTTTTTTCATTTTCATAAGGACTAAAGCAATATGAAGGATCAGACGTTTTCTACATCGTCCGAGGTATAACGATAAACTATAATCCGACAGTAGCGCCTCTGAACAGTTTTCTTTTGGATTAATATCTAGACAGGATGGTGTGTACATTCCATTATTACGATGTCAATGAAACTTTTTTTTTGGTAAAGAGACTAATAATCTGGAATTAATATAAGATGATCTTAACATAACATGATATTTAGACTTAAGCTTAAAAAAAATCTGTTTTCCAAGAATTTACGATAATCTTCTATATTGATCTTCATCCGATGTTCAGCTTTGAAGATATCTATAATTTTACCGTCTATAATACTAGACCAAAACATTACTCCACATCCCTCAATTTATTTTCTAATTGTGTTCGTTGGCTATTTTCATGAATGACCCAGACTATTTCCCAGGCAACAGAGCCACGCCAAATACTGTTACATATATATAATTTTTTTAATCGGTATCACCACATGCAAAGACAGTAAGGCACAGGAGGTTACTGGGTGTGGAAGAATTAGGAACAGAAGCATTATTAATGAGCGGGAGAGAAAAGAATAACCAGGAGGAGAGTTGGCAAAGATTGACATTGCATTTCAATTTTTACAGATTAAAGTTGGCTAGAAAACCCGGAGCCAGAACGGAGTTCCACAAGCGAGAAGGACGAGTAAACAAACTGTTAGCATAGAACTTACGGCTACATCTAGCCAGCTCAACTGTGAATTGTTGAGATCTCGACTCCAGCTTAGTACTATGCTTAAATTAAGAAAAAAAATCTAGGAACCATAGCGAAGAGCTCATCGGAACAATTGCCATGAAAGTGTTTATAGAAAAGGCGCATAGAGGCAACCTTACGGCGGTGGGAAAGTGACTGAAGCCGAGCCACCAGATCAGGACCAATAATATTGCTGACACTTCTTTGGATTTTATCAAGGAGCACAAGGTAAATGTTAGGGGCACCGGGCCGTATGTGGCAGCAATATTCTAAGCATGGACGAATGATAAATTTATAGATATATAAGATAGATTCTGAAAAGAAAAATTATCTCGCACGAGACAGTGAACCAACTTTCTTAAGCTTTTTCCCCTGGTGTTCCGACTACAAAAATTTAAGCGTGCTACTAGTGTAGCATCTAGCTCCCACTTTTTTTTTTACCGTTGAAATATTTAAATGTAACCGCCAATTCTACTCCAACGGCTTCGATTCTGTGGAACTTCCGTCTACTTGCTTCCCTGATAAATACAATCTTCAAAAATTTAAATCCAACATCACTCGCTATCTTCTGATATCTTGAACCCTTTTACGCTTTTATCCATTTCTCATTAACTCTATAATCAATTTTTGTCTCACCTTTACTCTCTGTAATTCCATGTGAGTACCGGTGGCACTCCCGTCTTGCTAAGAGTGAAATGTTTAAAAAAATTACTCAGGAAATTACTTTTCATGTACTTCTTCGACCAACTTTGGTGTTTCTTGGATATTAATAAATATACATTGTTTTCCTTTTTAGTAGCACAGCTCCGAGTTCCATGCACGATGCAATCTTCAGGTGCTGAATTGTGTTTTAATTTAGCACCTGAAGATTGCTATTTGCATGAAACTCCGAGTCGTGCTACTGGAAATTTATTAATATATACATTTATATCACGGTTATTTTACATCGAGCACTATTTCATTAGCATCATCACTCAGTGTGCTATATATATATATATATATATATATATATATATATATATGCGTGTGTGTGTGCGTGCGTGTGTTTGTGTGTGTGTGCCTGTGGTGCATGTAGCATAATGAATATCGACGCAGGGAGTGGAATAGGCGTGTCGAGTTAAAATTCCGAAGGCGATAACTGTGCCTTTCACATGTTTATTTAAAGGTGTTAATTTGGTTGTTTCGAATCTCTGAAACCAAATTCTTAATATTCTGCATTTTTCTCTCTGTTTGCATTCACAACGTCAACTTCTTCAAGTATTTTATTACTCATCAAGCAACATTTCTCATTTATTTCTCTTAATCTTTTTCCGTTTTTCTTCTATACCTAATGTGTATATTATCTAATTCCAATAAGGAAACTTATATATCTACATATGTTACACATAACCGAGTACAGGACAACCACATTTTAATAGAAAGTTGTTCTTCTAACACAAAAACATAACAGGGTTTTTTTTATCTCTAGTGTATCATTACAAGATCAAAACGTGAATTATAAGGAATTATTTACGACTTAAATCTAAATCACTGAAAATCTCTCGACAAATATATGAATATGTTGCCATCAGAGGATCGATAAAGTTTGATATTGTTCTCCAAAGTCAGACAAACAATTAGCAGTATCAATTCAAGTTTATAAATATTTTCTAGGGATGTAGGGTGATATAATGAAATATGCATACACCTGTGTTCCCCCTCACTGGAATATGATTGGCTGGTGTCCGTCATAAATACAGACGAACGTGTAGGAACGACAGAGTGTAAGTCTATGACGACGCCCGCTGGACTACGCCATTGGCTATTCTATTGGTCTAAACTTATTACCTGCGACTACGACGAGTACCAGTCGATTACTGCTACCGTGTTCTACTTGATTACAGTAACTAAACCCACTTAGCTACTTCGATCAAATATATCCCTTTCCGGGATATATCATAGGGCTTGTGCTACAAAATAACAGGTAGATATTAATTGTAATGGCAATTTTTAGACAATGAGTAATATATGAGTTTCGATTAAAAAATATGAAACAATTATCAAGACCAAAAGAAGTCTCAAAACGGAACTGACCTCTTAATATTTATTTTACAATTTATAATTCTCTACTTCATATACGAGGGTCGGTTGTAAAGCTCATATGTTGACTAAGATACTCTTCCGAAATGTGACCAAATCAGGTTTATTTTTCAACATAGAATGCGGTTCACTTCTTCCATCGGTGCTGTAATGTTTGAATTCCAGTAGTGAAGAGTCTTTCATCCTGTTGATAAAAAATCCTCAATAATTGATATGACGTAATCCTGTTTCTCAGCCAATTGTTTTTTTTAATGTTGGGGAATAGATGATAATCAAATCAGGAGAATAGGCAGAGTAATCAACCAGTTCAAAGCCACTGTCACGCATGCAGGAGGTCCTGTCTCGAGCAGGTCTTACCAGCATGTTCACACTGCTCAGACAGCACAGAATCAGTTGGATAGGTAACGTTCACCGCATGTCAGACGGCCGCATCCCCAAAGACTTCCTGTATGGAGATCTGGCGTCTGGAAGGAGACTCGCTGGGTGGCCACATCTGCGGTATCGTGATGTTGTGAGGCGCGACGTGGAAGCTGTGGACATTAACACAGACTCCTGGAAGATTCGGGAAGCCATACGATCCAAATGGAGAGGAACCCTGAACAAATAACTCAAGTCAATGGAGAAAAAGCTGATATAAGACGCCACGCAGAGGCGGGCCCGTAGGCAGCTCCAACAGACCAGAGACAAAACACACATACGACTGCTGCAACAAAGATTGTCACCCTCGCATCGGCTTCTACAGTCACAGACATCGATGTTCCAGCGAAGCAGACAACTAGGATGCTACCCATGGTTAAACCTGACCGACGGAGGCCTGTTACTCTTCTTCCCTGATAAAACAAGACCAATTTCGTCAGTTTTCCTGGACGTTTGGTCTTGATCGCCTTTTGTAACTGACTTGGCATAGGATTATCTATTGATGGTGTAGCCCTTTTGAAGAGAATTAATAAACACAATTCGATTTTCATTCCAAAACTGAACCCATCACCTTCCCTTCTGATAAAACGACCTTTGAAGAAGGTGATGAGGGGTATTTCCACTGCTTGGATTGTCTCTTTGTCTCTGGTTCAAAGTGATGAAACCAACTTGGGTTAGGAAACATTCAAGGAAGCTAACTGGAGTTTGTCTCAAATAATGTTAGATTTTCCTGTGATGTAATCAGCCAGTTGCGTGTTTGATCAGGTTTCAGATAACGTCGCACCCATCGAGCAGAAACCTTCGTCATTCCGAATTTATTGTGTAGAATATTCTAATTCTTTCACGGGATATACTAATAGCATTACGTCCTGGGTATGACGGTAAACTACATCCGCGTCCTGGGTATGACGGTAAACTACATCCTCGTCCTGGGTACGGCGATAAACTGCATCCAACAGCAAGGTCTCAGATAATGTTTTCAGAAAAATAGTGTTGCCAGTTCTAAGTTTTTGAAACAATAATGTTGCCAGCTCTACGTTTTTTTTTGTAAAGGAATAATGTTGCCAGCTCTACGTTTTTTATTCCATACAAAATAGGCATTTAAAATTCATATAAACTGGATTTGGCATTAAATAACCCACAGTGGTTGATATGCCATAAAACCCAAACAAACAAACAAACAAACAAACAAACTAATAGCATTGGTTATTTAATTTATAGAAAAATGCAATTGTTAATAATAAAAAAGAGTTGAGATTAATGCATGCAGGATTTCGTAGTTCTATTAGGTTGGTGCAAAAATAAATGTCGTTTTCTCACATAGTAACATATGTGAGAAAACGACATTATTTTTGCACCAACATAATAACATGACGCCTTCTTAGTTAGCTTAAGAACTTTTTCAGCCCACTCTCCTATAATTTGAAAATTCTATTAATGTTTCACTATACCACTTCGATATTTTCTAATGTTTTCAGACGGTGAGATGATCAAACAACACTTCATATAATTCTTTTCTTTTCTAATTGTAATAGTAATATTAGACATTTCTTTATAAGGAATCATTCAGCGTTTATGGAGTGAGCAGCCAGTAATACCGTCGGTTGAAATTTATAAAATCTATCGCCTGTAGAATAGGTTTATCAAGTCTAGTAGCTGTTGTCTCTCTTTCTAGTCATTCTAACCTTATGTTGGATGTTGACTGATTAATGGATTCGTTTTACCGTTTATCAACCTTTTGCAAGATATTAGGTCGGTGCAAAAATAATGTCGTTTTCTCACATATGTTACTATGTGAGAAAACGACATTATTTTTGCACCAAAATAATATTTAAAGGCAACAAAATTTTTTGTTTCGACTGTAAGAATTTTTTTTTTAGTGTTACAAGTCTTACTATTAAATCCATAGCTGGGGGAAAGAGGCGGATTTATAAGATTCCCAAGTGAAAGTGAATATAACGAACCCAACGGGTTCTTCGATTAACAATTCCGAGCCATTATCCTTTACACCACCTGCACATCCAAGCTTACAGCACGTGGTATTCCCAAGGGATCAACCATCTAGGTACTGCAAAGCTCGACCTTGCTTAACTTCGGAGATCATAAGGGAATCTGATGTGACTGTCAAACTTTTTTGACGTAGTGTGGAAATTCAACATGTTGATTATAAATAGGCCCAATGCTTACGAAGCATATTTTTGTCGTGTCGTAGACGTTATGCCAAGAAGCTAATCTTGCATACGTATGTCAATATGAGTTTAGCCTAATTGATACCTTAATGTTTTGACTGTTTAGGAAACTCAACCCGACTCTGGAAAATTGTCTATATAAGTCTCTTAACTTACTAAACAACTTGACGTGAGTATTTGTGCTCTAAGAAATTCCAGTGTATATCACCTAAAGATGGCCGGACCGTACAACGACCGAAACCTCGTGAATATGACAATAAAGATGAGGACAACAGTTCGAACAATGTAAATAGTGTCAAAAGTTACAATAAGTCTATAATTTTATTTTAATCAACAAGAAGAAAAAAGATTCAGTTACAAGCAATCTATAAAGAAGCTACCTTCAAACTCATTATGTCATAAAGTCGCCCTATGGACAAGGAGCAATAAAAAGTGACGATGCAATAGGTGTCGTCTTTAAAATTTTCGGTGCAATTCGATATTGCAAACATTTTAACAGAGACTTTAAATAAGAAATGAGCCATTGTTTTTAAAAAGATTATTGTTGGGATCATCCCTTGTACACAAAATGGACACGTCCAAATATACTTATACTACGGAGAGCTAGCGTGACAAAAAAGGTCGACACAGGGTTTTCACTCAGAGTTACGAGAGTCCAGAAAGATAGATAATTACGGTTTTTATTACCGAGAATTGTAAATATACTTTTCTACTAACCCGCATTCCTGGACTACTAATCTTCATTTCACTTTGTATTCTTACGTTTAATACACATTTTTTCCTATTTCTATTACTGGTGTTGTTATTTATCTGTGCCGGATTCCATCCCCGGAATCCACAACAAAGATGATTTACAATGTTTCCCCCGTGACACCAGATGGAAAAAAATGCGCTGTTTCAAGCTTGATAACGCATTAACAAAATGGCAGATAATTACCATTACATCTTCATTAGGTGGCTCCCGTGCCTAAGCTAAACTATGCGTTTACTTAAATACCATATCTCTGTATAAGATTAGCGTGTAAATCTCTACATAAATCTCTCCACTTCATTATTTGTGAATTGCTAGGACTTCTTGGGAAATAATTTAGAATGGATTACCGCTACCTTTTCGATGTTTTGGTACTTTCAGTTTTCCTTCTCTTAGACTGGTTACCGCAAAAAGTTCGTGAGTCAAGTCTACCTTGATATTTAACGCATAGTCGAAGGAGGAGAGATCAATACATGCGTTTTTACAAGAGGATTTGCGCGAAAGTCAACGAAACCGACTAAGCCGGAATTTGAACCGGGCTCTACAATTTCAATATCCGCGCTGATAAACGTTAAACTAAAGGTAGGTACGCTAACCGCGCATCACAATATAGGTTTAGGTATCCATAGTAACAGAGTAGTAAGCAAAGATAAACACTAGTTATAACAGGTATATATATATATATATATATATATATATATATATATATATATATATATATATATATATAGATATAGATAGAGAGAGAGAGAGAGAGAGTTAGATAGGCAGATAGAGAAAGAGATTGTGACTCAAACTTCTCTCTTGAGTGTTTTGTGATTTTTCCAAGCCGCTTGATACTACCTGAAAAATCAATAAATATGTCCTCGATCCAATGTTTAGAGAATGTAGATACATTATTTGTTCTTTGAAAACCTTTGATATTTAGTTTCTAGCTTACGAATTGTGACCTATACCAATATATGTGTTATTTAAAGCATGTATAAAAATTCTCGGTTATTTCGAAGTTGTTAATTTTATTCTATTTGAATAAAATATTTAAAAATGCGTCTAGAATATTCACATGGAGTTTTAAAATGGAAGTTACATTGTATTTGGGTACATAAGAGTTTAAACTATTATATACTGATAGAAAATAAACCTATAGCATCGTAAATATGTTTCAATTTAATCAAGATTAAACATGTAATATTACTGGATTACAATAATTGATGTCATGCATAGTTTATAGGCGCTGATAGACGGAATATATAAAGACCACTTAGAGTGCACATTAATAAACTTTTAACAAAGGATTGTAGACTTGCATCCATTGATCGTAAACGTAGAGAGAACTATTGGTTGAAATCAAATTTCGTAGTTTTTAAGTGAAATTCAAAGACAGTATGTAGATATTTGAACCTTTAATTCACCACATACCGTAATTTCCCGTGTATAATACGCCTTCATCCATAACACGCACCCCTAAAATATTTCTGAAAGTATGGGAAAATGATTCTACTCACGCATAATACGCACCCTTTATTTGGTAATCAAACCCTATAAATTGTACCTCTCCAATTTCATTACGGCCAGCGTTTTCTACTCTTATCTCTTATTCAAGCTGTAATTGAAGATATTCATCAAAACTTCCGATCATCACGATTCTAAAAGAAAACGGAAATAACTATATTGTACCTACTGCGCAGACTCATTAACCTGTTTTCGTTCGATAAAATGTGCAATCTATCAGATCTGTATGTAGTTTTTCACAAAAATGGTTTTAAACATAGAATAATATTATTCTAATTTAGTTTTATGATAATTCTTATTTTATTTTACATTTATATTGTTAGGTACATATGATTGTATTTGACATCCTTATGGATCGCAGTCACCGAATGTTAGTGTCAAATTGTCGTATGTTTGTGGTGAGTAGACATTTCGTAACTGTGAAACGGCAAATTTTAAAGATTTTTTGTAGCTGTGGATAATACGCACCCCTAATTTTGCTTATTATTTTTTCGAAAAAATGTGTATTACACATGGGGAATTACGGTATAAACTATTCAAGTCAAGTTCATGATTCAATTTTGTCATTTTTCGGGGTGATGAACTCGCCTAAGAGTTTTGAAATGATGCCAGATAACTGAAATTCTTTTGTAGGGATCAAAATAAGTGTTAATCCGAAGGTTCAAGAGGTAGTTAGTATAATGGGTGTAGTAGATACCAGACATGCTCTACTAATTTCTGCTGGGTCTTCTCAGAGACATGAGATCTAGAGCTGTCCTCATAGAAGGCGACACCTGATTGGCCAATTCCGAAAGTTTTGTTTTTTTTATCCATTGCTGCTTTATGCAGTACAATTGGGAACAGCACTTAGCTGAATTCAACGTATGGGTTTTCAGAAAGAACTCGTAATACATAACTCGTAATACATAACTCGTAATACATAACTCGTAATACATAAATGCTCTTCCAGCCCCGTCAAATACACAGAATCACCATCAGATAAAGTGAGGACCAGTTTGAAGTGGTTAAACTTTTTCCGTTCCACATTGTTGTAAATAATCCATTTTCATCGTCCGTGATTGTTCTTTTAACAAAAAATGGGTCTTTGTTTGTGTTTTGTTTGAGCAGAGAACCACAGATGGAAACTGGGCTCATTATATATTTGCCGTTGAATCATGAACCACCCAAATATTCTGGTGATTTACGTATCCAAGTGTTTTTAAATGCCTAAACTTAATCCATATGAGATATACCGAGTATATTGCAAGGAACCGTATCATATGAACGGGATTATTTTTAATCGTTTTGATCATCATCAACGATTCCAGGCGTGACGGAAAATTCTCAGTCTTCGAGATAAAAATTTCAACTTCCGAACTTAACAAACCACTTACGAACAGTACCCTGAGCTATGGCACCCTCTCCATAAACGGCACATATATGTTTTGCTATTTGTAGAGTGTTTCTTTTTTCTTTCCGGAAATGAAAGAGCATCAAATAAAGAAAATGAATCTAATTTTCTAACATTTACATTTTTAATTAAAATCATTTAAAATTCACGATGCACACATGAATTGTATAAAAAGTCGTATTAAGAATTGTATAAAAAGTCGTATTAACATAAATTTCAGAATGTATATTGGTACGTCCCGGAAATTGATATATTTGTTCGAGTGGTTGTTGACTACTCTAACCGGGTAGGACAATCTAGCATGTAACCGTAATGAACTGGTCCTCGTCGTAGTGGTAGGCAATAGGCTTAGGCAATAGGCGTAGTCCCTGTACTTCCACATCAGTCTGTATTTATGGCTGACACCAGCCAATCATATTACTGTGAGCGGTAACCCAGGTGTATGCATATTCATTACATCATGTATATGCGTCAAGATTTTCAGTTATGTATGAAACGAAATCAAGCATTCAAATATAAACTATTGGGAAACGCTATGAACTTTATTCCAACCCATAATTTATTAGATTAGTGGCGCATTTATTAAAGATCTAGTGTAGCATTTATTCAATACTACATATACGTTTAATACTAAAATGTGAGAAAACAAAGATATATTGGAAAATTGGGAAAAAAGTATATTGCTGTATGTTTTACTGCTTAAGATATAGAGTAAAAAAAAAAAGTGGGTATATTTTACGTTAATGTTCAAGAATTTCACAGAATCCATTTTATTATGAAAAGCGAAAGAAAGAACCTGTCGACTGTAAAGGTCGTGCAACACAGAATTATCGCTTTTTTATTTTAATGATTATCTGATCTTTCGAGAATTACAGCTTACAAGCAGATTATATTAGAATTTCGATTCCTTTCCAAATCCCATAGAAAGATTTCCACCTGGGAATGTTTAAAATTGCGTTAAAATGTTTGAATAATTTCTTAAAGTGTTTAAATTGGTTGATGTAATTAAAAGCAAACGTTAAACGAATTTTGTAATTGCAAGGAATAAAGACTTAAATTAATTAGACCAGTAAGAAATTATGACACTGCTTCGCTATATGAAAAAAAATTATCCCCTGCCCCAACAACAACAAAAAAAACCCTGATAATTTTGGCATATATTCATATCGTCTTCTTCTTCTTCTTCTTCTTCTTCTTCTTCTTCTTCTTCTGTTTAAATATAAATATTAGGTTGGTGCAAAAATAATGTCGTTTTTTGACGTTCAACTTCAAAAGAAAAACGACATTATTTTTGCACCAACCTAATAAAAAAAAAAACAATCGAAAGTTGCCCTTCCGAAAATAAACAAATATTAAGGAAAATTTATCTAAAAAAAGTAAGAAAACTGTGCTGAACTGCTACGCAATATCTAACCTCTTATATAGCAGCAAGTATTAGGTTGGTGCAAAAATAATGACGTAATAATGTCGTTTTTTGACGTTAAAAAATACGTCAAAAAACGACATTATTACGCTATTATGTTTGCACCAACCTAATATTAGACCAGCTCCTCACAGATGAACACAACTTAAACCGTCAGAGAAATTGGTTCTAGCAGCGACTGCTGAGAATGGCCTGGATAGAGCATGTAAGCAACTAGGAATTTGAAGAAATATAGGAAGAATAAAGAAATTTAAGATTTAGATCAGAAAGAGACAGATGGAATTTCTGTGACATATAAAGAAACTCTCTATGAAGAATTAAACAATCACAAGACATTGAAGGCAAAAGAAACAGCGAGAAATAGACTTAAAGATTTGGGTGAATGGTTCGTAGAATAGGATACAAAGGCAAATGCCAGTGTGGCAAGATTTAAAAAAAAAAAAAAAAAAAAAAAAGTAGTGGATTAGTTTGATCGTCTACGTCCGGAACGAAAAAATATCAATAGACAAATGAGTATCTTTTTATCATCTTTTTTTTTTTTTTTTTTTATTTTTTTTTTTATTAAAGAACTATTTTTTTATTATTATTATTTTATTTTTTTTTTATTAAAAAATATTTTTTTAAAGAACTATTTTACTAATTTTTATTAAAGGACTATTTTACTAAAGAACTTGTTTTTATTAAAGAACTATTTTATTAAAGACTATAAAGTAAACTCTGGTTTAGAAAAATCGATACCCATTTTTATACAGAAACTCCATTAACACAGTTAAAATGACACTAAAATTCAGGCAAATTGGCAGTTGCTGTATATTGTCGCCGTTAGCATCGTAGTATTGGAAGCGCAGAGATTCTATCAGAGTGATACGCCCATATGTCGCCTACTATAGCTGCAAAGTACCGACCTGGGTATCGATATTGCATGTAGTAGCGTCTCCTAATGGTTTTCATGATATGGTGTTCAACTATCGGTATTTGTACTTGCTCCTTGTTATCCTAATATCTCTGTGAAGAACCAAATACAGAGATACAATGTGATCGGTCCTGACTGGCATCTCGACGCCAGGCGCTTTCTCACCAACGTAATGTAGTTTACCTCTGTCATTTCTCTAAATATTTTCATCTCATATGCTCTAACGAGCTATTTTTACTGGTGCCCCAAATGCATGAATTAAAGCGTGCTACTAGGTTGGCATCTCGGTCCCACCCTTTCACTGGCGAAATATAACCTCCTCTTCTATTCCAAGAGCTTCATTCGAACTTTCTTACAGTGGAACTCCCTTCCTTCTAATTGCTTCCCTGATAACTATAATATACAAAAATTTAAATGTAATGTCAATCGTATTTCTCTGTTGATTGATCGCCATTCTTCTTTTTATCCTATCATCAGTTCCCCTCTTCATACCCAGCTTTTCCCTTAGTTACACTCTCTGTAGCCCCTTGCATATTAATGGGACACCCGCCTTGCTTGGTGTGATTTGTTTAAAAAAATATATGTCAGCATCCCACTGCATATTGATTGATGATAAGGAATGTGGTGTTGAGGCATGTTTTCTCATGACGGCTTGTTTAATATATATATATATATATATATATATATATATATATATATATATATATATATTTATGTATGTATGTATGTATGTATAGATAGATAGATAGATAGATAGATAGATATGCCTGATGACTGTTGAACAAAAAAACAATGAGCTTGAGCGGAAAAGAGTGAAAGTTTTGTGGGACACCTAGGAACATCTTTTCTCGTCACTGTCAAATGGATGGTTTGGACACATTATAAGAGGCATGACAGCCTGTGCAAGACCGTTCTGCTAGGTACCGTTGAAGGTGGAGGTAGGAGTGAAAGGCAACGCAAAAATTGGTTGGACAATGTCAAACAACAGACAGTTATGACTGCACCAGAATTGCCAATGACTGCTTTTGATAGACCGTTGTGAAAAAGAGTTAGTGTAACTTCTGCATTCGGATCTGCCCTACGATTGCTAAAGTCGCGGGGATGCTGTTACTGCTGCTGCTGCTGATGATGATCATGATCATGGTGATCGTGCACATGAAACATCAAATACCATCTTACCGTAATGAATAAAGATAAACTTGTTTTAATATATAAAGTTGATGTGTTCTTTCATACCAAGCACTGTATTTTAACTCCCTGTGATTATATATATATATGTGTGTGTGTGTGTGTGTATTTCCATATATATATATATATATATATATATGTGTGTGTGTGTGTATTTGCATATATATATATATGTGTGTGTGTGTGTATTTGCATATATATATATATATATATATATATATATATATATATATATATATATATATATGTGTGTGTGTGTGTGTGTGTGCGCATTCGTGTATGTATGAAAAATGAATTGATTTATTTTTAATCCGTGCATACCGTAAACGAGAAAATTGAACCTTGCTGTTCTGTACCCTTTGTGACCGAGCGATGTAAGCCACGACGGATGAAACCCTGATTTCTCCTACAAAGGGGACAAGTTAGATCTCTACCGGAGAGCACTATTTAGATTTCTCGAATACGCAGGGATACAGAAGTAATACACCGTTTAACATTACGAATATAAATGGAGCGTCTATTCCAATCCCAGTATACACGAGAATAACGATTGAAATCATAAAAATGTCGGATTAAAATAAATATATTAATTCTTTTATTTTCTTATTTGATATATTTGGCTCCCTGTGCCTCGCCAGGAAATTTTTCTTCCAGGAATCGATCCTTCAGATCTACAAATCAACAATTCGCCCTTGCATGGAGTATTGCTGCCATCTGGAGCCCCTTCTGTTTGCCTCGGGGTTCTTGATAGGCTCCACAGGCGAATATGCAATATAATTGGCCCTGTTCTGGCATCTCGTCTACAGTCGCTCTCTCACAGACGCGCCGTCGCCTCTCTCTGTCTTTTTTACAAATACTTTCATGGCAATTGCTCCAAGGAGCTACATTCGCTGGTTCCCAGACTTCATGAGTTCAAGCGCCCTACGAGGCTGGCATCCCGCTCTCACTCTTTCACTGTCGAAACTCCTAAATGTAGCCGTCTCTTCTACTCCAATGGCTTCATGTCTCGCACCTCTCACCTATGGAACTCCCTTCCCTATTCCATTTTCCCCGAGAGCTATAATCTCCAACTATTCAAATGTAATGTCAATCGACAGCTCCAGTTGCCTTGATCTATCCATTATCCTTTTCCTCATCCTTTCCTCTATCCTTCCTATCTGATCTTGCTCCAACTCTTCTGTAACCCCTTGCGTCCTAGTGACTTCCCGCCTTGCTTGGGTTGAAACGCTTATATATATATATATATATATATATATATATATATATATATATATATATATAAGGTTTATTTCGGAAGTAATATTTTTATCAAATATGTATGAATAAGTTTTGTTTATCGCTTTTTTTTTAATTGAATCTTTCAAATTAAAGTTACCAAAATTTCTATTAATTTTTATTTTTTCTTCCGAGTACTTTTGAATAAAACTTCCAATGTTGATTTGTTTGATGGAATCAACTTCACTCTAGTTGAAGTTATAAAAAAGGTAAAGGTGATTTTTTTTCTGATTGTGTGTCTGTTTTTATATATTAAACATACTTCATTATACTCCAATGAACAAAGACACCATATTTAATGTTAGATGCCTCTTTTGTTAAAGCTGCTTGTTGGCTTCTGCTTCTTTTGTTAAAACAGCCTCCAGAATTTGCACTGTGTCCTGTATAAAATGTATATGCTTTCCGCCAGGTGTATAAATAGCGGTGTCAGGCTACTGACTGGTGTGATTATTGAGTGATTATTGAGTCGACCTATCCAGTCGAATTAGTGTGAATTATTGTGCATCGGTGATTTGGGTTTTGATTTAGGTTTTACCGGACGTTGTCGAGCCGTGCTGCTAACAAGGTATTATTCACTGAAATGGCTAATTATCTTTGGTTGACTTTTACTTCTTTGTTCTTGTTAAGTATTTATTTGTGGTTGTAACACACACACACACATACACATACACATACATATATATATATATATGTATATATATATATATATATAATTAAAACAGACAACTTTAAGGGTTCATTGGTTATAATTTATTTCCCCAGGGAATTTCTTTTTCCCTAGCTCATCAGACCACACTTTCAAGGGCGAAAGAATGAATTTAAATTTACATATATTTTTTACACTTTTCTGTGGTAGTATTAAGTCGATGTAAGGTGATATAGAGTAGTGAGAGAGAGTGTGGAATTATCCATACGGATTACGAAGATTTTCATTACTTAATTAAATATGTATATATATATATATGTAAGTCTGATACCACAGAGCTTATAGATAGTTTTAAACAGACAAAACCGCATATTTTTCCCTTTTTCCTTTTTTCGTATCCGAGAAATCGTTGGCGAATAGTATAATTTAATGACAATTGTGGGATGATAGACATACTGGGAGGGGACGAGGAACTACGATTAAAATACTTTAATATTTAAAAAAAAGAGGAAAAATGGGGGAATGGTAAAAAAACAAAAAATCCCCCCAAAAACCAGAATAAACAGTTCCAATGAGTAAAAAGGAATATATAGCCTGACATGCCACACAGTAGAGAAAGAGAACGAATAATTTTCTCCTTCTGTTGGCACTAAGACGGTTGATGCAATTTAATATAAACTGCTTCTCAGATGCGCAGATGCTTAGCTGACCGTGCTTTGGCTAAAAGGGAAAACCACGAATCACTGTATTTATATCCACACTCTGGATGACCAATTGCGAAATCCTGTGCCACCAGATATGTATTGCGGGTACTCATACCCTGTTTGATATTGCCAGGCACATGTTATGCAATACGGATAAAAATGAATACAGACAAAACGAAAATGTTTACTAAATAAGACTTTTTTGTTTTATTCATATTGTCTTTTTACAGAATTATTTTATTTATATGAATAAAATTGTGTCATTATAATTGAAGTAATATATAAGTATGTATCGACAGTACGGTCATAGGAATCAACATTGCATAATGACTGTCATTTTCACTCTCAATCCATCTTCAAACCACACTGTCATTATCTATAAAAGATCTTAAATATTCGTGGTATTTGTTTCAAAGAAACAAAGTACAACCTTGTTATCTTTAAAAAAGCGACTTATATACATCAGATATTTTTATCGTTGGAACATAAATTGTAATTTATTGCAGGCAAAAGTAAGTAATTTTGTTATATTTTTGTATAATTAAAAAAATGTGATGGCTAAAAAAAAACAAACAATTATGTATGAAGTCATTTCCACTTAAGAAATGATAATAATGCGCATTGTTGGTATATTTTCTAAATACCTTCCCATCATACCTTACGATAACCTTTTCGTAATTTCTTCATAGCGACAAAACATGTCTCATCCTTCTCGGCCTGTACATGTTAATCTGTTATAGAAAATCAATATTTTGTAGATACAATAGTAAGAAATTGGTGGTACTTGAAACGTTTTCGTGGCGCCAACAAATATCAAAGCCAATTGAATTATTCATGAATCCTTGCCCGGCCAATTAGGGAAATCACTCAAGTTGTTATTATTTGACTTTTATATATGAGTTTAAATAATACATGATTTTAAAGCAGTTAATGCCTGAATACGAAAATTCCAAATCTCCGAAAATCGAAAGAGGATGGCATATTTAAATTTGTAGAGTAGAGTGATTGTTTGGAGTTTAAATCGATTTGAAGCTTCGTAGTTTTCAAGACGAACTATGGAAAATATCGGAAATAAAATGCTAGGCTAAATGAACATATACAACATGTGGGAGCCTATAAAAGACATCCCCATAGCATGACGGAGAGAAAAAATATATCTATCGAATGGGTTTGTATTGTAGAATCGAAATAAGATCATTATATCTGAGATAATTTGTAGACATCCGTTTATCTTGTAAGATAAATGTAGCGCCCTGTTTGGCCAAAAGTCAGTGGAAGGGCAACTGGAGTGACCTCTTCAGGGCTCAGGCTTGGGCGATAGTATATGAAGGTCGTGTGCTTCCCAGATTACATGTCTCCACTGTCGGCCGTACCGATACGATCCAAAGGAATACAAGGCATTGCGTTTTGGGACGGCTTGACTGAAGGAGTTGCCGGATAGTTTTCAGTGTTGACAGCAAACCGCCTTCCGGGCTTCACTCCGGGTTTTCTGTCTGGATTCGCTTTCATATATAGGCGGCGGAAGTTTAAAATCTGCATTTTTCTTCCCCTAGATGGACTGCCTTCCTGATATCCATCTACCCAAAGCGGCTGGTTATGAGGCGCCAGTTTTCCGCTTCGACCATTCTCCCGCTTTGAACTGGACTTAGTGTCAGAGGCTATTTTAGATGCATGTTACGGAAGCATTTTATAGACAGTGCGATAATTAATCGTCCGGAATATGACCTTGTATAACAGACATCTTTTCAAGTGACAAAAATGTTTGGAAATGCTTAACGATCTTTGTTTACTTTTAAAATCTCCGTTTGAGTCTTTCTTTTTCTCCCTTTCTCGGAGAGTTGTTCTTTAAAAAAAAAAAAAACATTATGACACAAATTTTTACGGAAATGAGTTAAATATCTCCCTAATAATTGATGCGTTATTTCTTTTACAGGTAACATAAAAAATGCTTTTTACAAGTAACATAAAAAAAAAACTGTGAATATTATAAAACTGGTTAAAAAAATGTTCTGTAACAAACGTATAAACAGGTGTTGTTTACAAATTCTGATGGTGCGAATTGAAACTTCAAAACAGTTTTGATCTATCACGTCTATTTATTTATTTTTTGCTTTCACATATCCCGTTTGTACTATAATGCATATATTTATAATACAATGTGTTTATTTTATACAGTATTAAAAAGGCATATTACAGAGAAAAAACTTGGACAGATACAGAGCCCTGACAGAACAAAACACTACTATTATCTGTATAATACAATATACAAGATCATAGTATAGTAGACAGTGATGAGTTTTTTTTTTCCGATCTTGTTTACTTTGCCGCCATGATGCCGCGCAGGAGCATCGAACAGACGTCCCCTATCATTTGACGTGCTTTGATAGTTGTCTCTATCTACATAATATATTGGTAGAATCTTTTTCCATGTTCATCAATAACTGCTCCGATTTGGAGGGAAGAAGTTGAGATGGAAGTGGAAAAAGCGAAATTTGAGTGAAGTTCAGGGCCCCATATCCTCATAAGCTTATGACAACTTCTCGACACTATTTTGGTAATCTAGTGCCCATATGCTACCAAGAAAGCCATAGTAGACAGTCCTAAATGCTTCCGATGCACTCAGTTCCTTGAGGGTAAGAATCTTCTAAAATCCCTTATCCTTCAGCATTTTTCTAAGATCTAACAACGATGCAATCTTTGAGCTTAGCTTAACTAGAAGCTGTGAACACAGTGCACAGATGCTGGAAGGATACCGCCAGAGATTTCTTCATTAGACTAAGCTTGATATGAAGAAAGGGTGGAAGCCCCTAGCTTATGTCCACTAAAGATTTTTTTTTGGCTACAATGTTTCCCCTGTACGAAAGTGCTCCTAAACTTTCGGTCCTTCTTGTAGTGCTAGAACTAGTTAGATGCAACAGCGACTTGTACTCCAAGAGTTTCTTTTTTCTCACTTCCCACCTTCTTTCCGATTTCTTGCTTTCATGATAACTACAAACTTCAAAAATTTAAATGCAATGTCAATCGCCATCTTCTGTCTTCTTGAACTCTATTCCTTTAATGTCCTTTCGTCAATCATTCTCACTAATGTCTTCACGTTCTCTTTCACTTCCAGTAACTCTATGCGTCTTAGAGGCATTATCGTCTTGCTTGGAGTGAAATGATTAAAAAAAAATGTTTTTAAGACTTCGGTAAATATTTCGCACGGTTCACAACTCACAGGTGGTTGATTTTCGACTTTGCTTAATTTCATGTTATATCTACATAACACTTATTAACAATTTATTACGTTATATTGTGATTACAGAAATTCTGTCAAATAACTTCAGAACTTATATTATCGGTAGTAGATCTGAGATATTTACTCTATTATGACTACTATAATATAAATAATGACACTTACCAAAAATTCAGTCATAAAAGAAGAGAAACACTCACAACACACACATACATACACACACACATACATAGACAACTAAAATAAACTTGACATTTGGACCGTCAATGGACTGACGATATTTCCCCTGTTTATAATTGTACCAATCTGCTTATGAATATTTTAAAATATAGATAAATGTTTTAGAATTGAACATGTGTTTTATCTTTCTTTTTGTTTTCGCAATGTTATTCCTCTACGAAATTGGTGATTTACAATATTCTAAGTGTTTCCGTAGTAAACTGTTTATATTTAATTATGATCTAAAAACGTATAAAATCATATCGATATTACAAAACAATAGCAATAAAATAAAATAACATATCCGTCGTTAAGCGGGTCGCAAATGGCTTGTTAATTTTAATGCCTCCAAGACAAAACTTCTCTCCATTAATCATCTACGTGAATCCTTTCTAACTTCTATTAGCATGGTTGATGCTAACCTCCAGGAAAGTGACTTGTTGCGCCGTCTTGGGTCTCAGCTGATATGATGTGGGAAAACTATATTGAATTCATTTTTAGATCAGCTGCTAAGAAATTTGGTTCACTGTGCCGTGTGAAGCGATTTTCCTCTCCAAAATTTATCATATGCATCTATACGTCTATCATTCGTCCATGGTTAGAATATTGTTGCTACACATGGTCCAATTCTCCTGCTATTTACCTTGAGCTCCTTGATAAAATCCAAAGAAGAATCTGCAATATTATTGATTCTGATCTGGCGTCTCGGTTTCAGTCACTTTTCTATCGCCGTAACGTTGCCTCCCGGTGTCTTTTTTAATAAATGCTTTTATGATATTTGTTCAGATGAGTTCTTCGCTATGACCTATAGACTTTATAAATTTAAGCGCAGTACTTGATTAGAAACAAGGTCTCTTTTACTTTTGAATTGGCAAAATGCCAAAAAAGTTTCTTTTCTCGAACGTCTCGCTTTGGGATAGACCTTCTGGGTCTATACTTACCTGTCAACTTTGATTTTCAAAAATCTAAATGTAATGCCAATCCTTACCTGCTGTCTTCCTGATTATTCTTGTGTTGTCCCCTTTTTTTCATAATGTTTTCTGTTTTTCCAATTCTTTTACACTCACTAAGTCCTGATTCTTGATATATTACTTAGTTTCTGGAAGGCATGGCTATTTTAATGCCTCTTCGGATGTCTCTGTCACATTTTCGATTGTCAGTTATATTAGGTTGGTGCAAAAATAATGACGTAATAATGTCGTTTTTTGACGTATTTTTGAACGTCAAAAAACGACATTATTACGTCATTATTTTTGCACCAACCTAATAACACACCCCAGATAATTAAATTCTTGTAATTGCTTTTTTTTTTTGATGTCTCATATTTGTATCTCACATCTAAGACTGTCTTTCTTGCAAATAACAGATTAGGATATGCAAATTATATATTATAGTTCATTAACTTAAACCCCATTCGACAAAGTCTGTCTATATTTCTGAGATGAGGTATTATGTATATATATATATATATATATATCTGTCTATATTTCTGAGATGAGGTATTATGTACAGTATTTACATTAGTCGGACTATTGTCCTCATCTTTGTCGCCATATTTGTCACAACGTTTCGGCTGTTGTACGCTCCGGCCTTCATCAGGTGGTTGGAATTTCGAACTGAACCCTTTATTTCGATCACTGGGGTAGACTCTTCTAGTTCCACGTGCCATGTTTGTTTCAGAGGGAAAATTAGCAGGAGATAACTGATAACTGACATCCATCAAACATGGCACGTGGAACTAGAAGAGTCTACCCCAGTGATCGAAATAAAGGGTTCAGTTCGAAATTCCAACCACCTGAAGAAGGCCGGAGCGTACAACGGCCGAAACGTTGTGACAAATATGGCGACAAAGATGAGGACAATAGTCCGACTAATGTAAATACTATTCGACAAGAGAATTATTTTCTTTAAATGAGTAAGTTTTAAATGAGTAACTTCGTCCATACTTAGAATATTGCTGCCACATATAGTCATGTGCTCCTGCTATTTATCTAGATCTCTTTGATAAAATCCAAAGAAGAGTCGGTAATATTATTGGTTCTGATCCGGCGGCTCGGCTTTAGACACTTTCCCATCTCTGTCAGGTTACCTCTTTGTGTCTTTTCTATTAGTACTTTTATGGTAATTGTTCGGATGAGTTCATCGTCAAGGTACCTAATCATTTTTAATTTAAGCGCAGTATTAAACTGGTTTCAAGTTCTCATCAATTCACAGTTGAGCTGGCGAGATATAGCCATAAATTTTATGCTAACCGTTACTTTTCTCGCACTTCTCACTTGTGGAACTTTCTTCCCGCTGACTGCTTTCCAGCGAACTTTAATCTGCAAAAATCAAATGGAATGTCAATCGCTATCCACTGTCTTTCTGATTGCACTTTTCTCTTCCCGCCCATTATTAATGTTTCTCTTCCTAATTGTTCCACACTGTAAGCTCTTGTGTCTTAGTAGCTTTATTACCTTCAATGGAGTGATACGGATAAAAAAATAAAATAAAAATATTCAGCCAATATCTTGAAAGAAAGAGGTTTTCAAAATTGCAGTTTTTATTTAATTCCGATAAACTGTGGTAACAGCATAAAAATAATGTATATATTTCTCTCTATATCTGGATTTTAAGAGTGAGAAAACTGGGAGAAAAAAAAATTAGAAGTAAAAGAGAAATGACAGGAGGAGGTAACAAAAAACGGAAGTAAATACAACGGAAATAAATGAAAGATAGATAGATAGAAAGAAAGGAAAATTTGTCTTTATTTTCTTGCAGCTCAACAGTGAATTCAATAGAAATTGAATGGAAACGTTTGTTTGTAAAACATCTTATTTACAAAAAGAGTATAAACTTTAATCAAATGGAAAAGAAAGTTAAAACAAATTTGAAATATATTTGCAGAACTCAGAAAATAGAATAAAAGACATATGTCAATAAACCTGTCTTCAAAAATCGCAGCAGTGTCTGATCGTTGTCAAAAGAATAAATGCCGACGTATTTTATACTTTTATTAGTAAAATTATATAACAAAGTAGCCATTTTTTTCTTTTTGGAATTTCCAACCTTTAATACATACAGCGACCTACAGAAAATGGAGAAAAAAAAATATAGCGTTTCTTTTACATCGTTATCGTTTGGGAAATTTAAGAAAAAGCCAAGAATCTTTTCTTAGGTATAAAAAAAAAAAATGATATCAGACTTTCCTTCGTCTCAGCGAGACATTTTCTTACTCTTTATTGTCGTCTGCATTTGTCCTCGCCATTATTCCGTCTGTTCGCTCCCCGACAAAATATATGTCGTTACTTTAATAATCTTCTTCCTATCTCTTAGCTCCTCGTCACTAGCTGACGACGAAGTGTCATGTATGAAAGGGAGCTTAAAAGCTGCGTATTCTATTCAATATTCATTAGACGTGCAAAATATTTGCCTGGAAGATGTGAACACGACACACAAGTCACGAAACCAGAACCGCGTTAATATATTTTTTTATCATGCGTAATCCGGTTTGATATAAAGCATATTTTTACACCGCATTATTACCAGCGGGGAAGTGCACATACACATGTACGCACACACACACACACACACACACATGCACAAATATATATGTATGTATTTGTATGCATTAATGAGCGTAACTATTATGACAAGTTACATGCAGCAAGAATAACAGCTACTGTCTCGTAACAATTATGCATCGTATGGTAATTATAGCTGTTTTCTTACAAGGAAACATTCTGCATTCATTGATCGCGATTTAAATTTATAAAATGTTTTTATTAAAACAATTTTTCAGGAAAATAGTTTTTTTTGAAGTCCAGTAACTGTTATCGCTCTTTCCAGTATTGATGGGTGTTTCCTTCCTAACTTTTTGTTTGAAGCCGTGTGGAACGTCAGCATCTTAATGATGCTACTATTTGTTTTTCAAATCACATGTTTTATATATTTTAGTTGTTCTTGTTGTTGAAAGTCTGCAACTGATGTGGTTTTTGTTGTTTACTAGAGTTATTTGTTTGTGATTCTGTAGCGCCGAGGCTGGACGACAGATGGTCCTCGCCAAAATCTACAGGCTTAATTCTCTCAAAGTCATTTTAAAGACTGAGAAAGCGGTTGTATACAGCTATCAGTTTAGATAGATCTGAAAGAGTTTGGCGCCATGCATGACATCCATATGAAAGTCTCTATATGACGAGACTATTTAAGAACATGGCTGGAGATCTTACGTTAATGATTTCGAATTCGACCACACTATTTAAGAACATGACTCAAGTTCTTTGTTTATATGGGTCAAAAGAGGCTCGATAAAGAGATGTTATTTTTTACAATTCTCAAATTACCTTTCTAAAACCAAACAAAAATGGAAATATACAAACATTTCTTAAAAATTTGGAAATCAACAGGCATTTGTAAAGTATCCATTTGAAGGAAAGGAGAGTTTATATTTTCACAAATATACATTTATGTGATCACCAATAGAGGCTACTACTAGTAGTACTACTACTACTACACTTACGCAAGATAAATCATTGCATGTTTAATCTCTTATGTTGACCCCAGTTACACCAGTCGAAGTCTAATACAGTTGATTGTTGCAAGTTATGGTTTAACAATTATAAAATTCATCAAGTGAATTTCGTCTGGGATGTTACCAAATTTATCCGAAAACAACTGATAGAACAAATTTTATTTTCAAAGTTTTCTTTACAAGGTTTTCACTTTTGATGGGGGCTTTCCTTCCTAACCTTTTGTTTGAAGTAGTGTGGAATGTCAATATCTTCATTATGTCATTATTTCCTCTTCAAATTACATGTAGCCATTCATTTTAGTTGTTACTACCATTGAAAATTTTCAAGTGATGTTTCTGTTATTTGGTACAGTTCTTTGTTTCTGATTATGTCGCGCCAGTCCATGAGGTTTGAAAAAGTGAAGACTTCGCCAAACCCCACAGATTTCACTAGCTGAAAGCCATATTAACCATTGATGTGACAAATCGCTTGTCTACAGCAGATAGTTTAACTGAAAGTTTATCAAATTTTAACTTTTTTTCTGAGGATTTTACCGTAATTAGTAAAAATAGTACGATACATAACCTTAGCTTTTTTCACATCACTAGTAAAAATTTAATTATAGGTGAACAAAATTTTTTCTTAGAAAAATGATGAACCCAAAAATTTTTGTCTTAGAAAAAACAAGACACTGATGACATTGTGCTAATGTCGACAATACTTGAAATAAAATGAATATGCATCAACACAGTAATTTTCCTTCTTCCTTTAATAAGGATAGTAAGAAATTACGAGAGGATCCTATTAAAAATAAGTAGACAAAATTTCCTAATGAAACATGCCGCCAAAATATATGCACTACATACATACATACATACATACATACATATATATATATATATATATATATATATATATATATATATATAGAACAGACGTCATTTGCAATTTTAAATTTAAATTAGTAGCTGGTTAGTACTTTTATTGATTGGACTAATGCACAATTTTTATTAGCAAATAGCTAATTTAGTCTAGTATGTGATGGGACATTTCCTAAAGAAAACATGCCATTAAAATATACACACTACATACATACATACATTCATATATATATATATATATATATATATATATATATATATATATATATATAAAACACACTCACGTCAATTTCAATTTTAAATTTAATCAGTAGCGGGTTAGTCCTTTTATTGATTGGACTAATACGCAATTTTTATTAGCAAATAGCTAATTTAGTCTAATATGCGATGGGACATTTCCTAATGAAAACATGCCGCCAAAATATACGCACTACATACATACATACATACATACATATATATATATATATATATATATATATTATATATATATATATATATATATATATATATATATATATATATATGTATATACATAAATATATATATATATATATATGTATATATATATGTATATATACATATATATATATATATATATATATATATATATATATATATATATATATTAAGTTGGTGCAAAAATAATGCCGTAATAATAACGTTAAAAAATACGTCAAAAAACGACATTATTACGTCATTATTTTTGCACCAACCTAATATATTATTTATTGGACTAATACACAATTTTTATTAGCAAATAGCTAATTTAGTCTAATATGTGATGCGGACAGTATGGGGTCTGCTACTGTTGTCTTTACAATGCCTCGATCTTAGCGAGCGTTGTAATACGTAGTTGTAGAGAATTTGACGGCTGGGGTAATGTTCATTTGACCAGTATTGCTAAGATATACAACAACTCTCCGAAATGACCATCCTCTCAAAAATCCAATACCTGACCCTTCATAATTGGCTCTAATTGGACAGCAGGAGTGCGTGTGTACGGGGCATGGCACCTGCTTGCACTCGTCTGTTTCACTACATTGAGTGTTATCACAGCATGCGGCACCGTCTAAAGCTTAAGCACAGTTGGTGCACTGACGTGCGTTTTACGACGTCACGAGATAATTGAAGACTTTGAACAGTTAATAATTTATCTATTGTCTCTTTAGCATGTGCAGACCGTACACAGGTCAAAATCTGCACCGTTCTTTAGGATGTTGCAGTTTCATCCTCTCTTGTATATATATATATATCAATGCGTGTTGAAAATATCTCGGACTAACCTATTGCCCTAACCCTGGCCACAGGATGAAACATCAGCGTTTTTTAGTTGCACTGAGAACTTTCATCACGACCTGTTATATTATACATCTTCACATAAACAACAAAGTCGGTATTTATTGAAATACGCATTTTTTTAATCAGTTCACACCAAGCCACGCAATAATACCTCTTAAGACCCAAGGGTCTACTCAAAGTGAAACAGAATGAGAAAAGGAACTAGAACATTTTAGAGTTTAGACGGAGAAGGTAGAAGAAATGGGATACTCAATCCCAAACGAAAAACAAAGTATAACTTTTTATTCCTGTTCGAAAGACCGGGGAAGAGTGTTAACCGTACGATAGGGGAATCTTTCTAATTCTCTTGAAGATAAAAAATTAAAAAAATTAAATAGTAAATAAAATTTTAGAGTTTAGACGTTAGAAGTATAGAGTTGAAGTAGACTTTAGAAGGAATCGGAAATCTAGTCCTAAATGAGAAACAAGTGATAAAACTCTACTTGCTTTCAGAACCTATCAACTCCTATATGTTTTTTACATGTTTAAATTTAAAAGCTATTGATATGAAGTTATCGTCTCTTTAGACAATGTTTAAATGTTTTCAATATAGAAATATTTGCAAAATCAAAAATAAGTACAAGCAATTACTTTTTTAACGCTAAAGGAAGTCATTTGTTTCATTTTTAAACTATTGAGACTGACGTTTTTAAAATGCTTTATTTCATTTTATTCTCTAAATAGTAATTGTTTTTTGTGTGTACACATATGAGAGTGTGTATGTCGAGAAATGAAACTTATCATAGAATGTGTTTAAATTAATCCTGTAAGATTCTATATATTTATTCTAGACTTTAAGCGTCTCTGAACACCTGGAAGAATTACTGAGTAAGTCATAGGGTGAAAGACTGCGATTATAAGAGATTATAGGAGTCGGGAATGAATGTTTTATGAGAGCTACTTCCCTTAAAAGAAAATCTGAAAATAGCATAGTGTCTACTTTCCTTGCGAATGATTGTACACGCACTCATATACACAGACAAATACAGGGACGGCGAGATAGATATTGAAGGTGATGGCATTGATTTTCTTTTCGACACCAAAAGAATTTCGTTGAATAAACTGGACGGGAATGTTTTTGATTAGTTACTCGGCCCCCTCCACGTTTTAACAGAACAGCTCGGTCAACCTTTTTAGAAATGGCCAAACTTTTCTGAAATTCAGCGGCTACTTTTTGGCATATTTATGCAGACATTTCCTTCCTTGTTCTGAAGAAGCACCAATCTAAAATAGCAACCTTTGATGATTTGAAGAAGTGACGTCCTTAGCCTCCGTCCCCAGCTTTGGCGTTGCACGCTTTTTACACCTCAGCTCAATTCCCCAACCCAATGTTCTCTACCAAATCGAAGCATCCGGGCTTCTTCTCATGCTTACGATTTGATCTCTGTCTGAAAGCGAGTACTAAGGCCAGGTTCATGGTACATCAATAAGAAGATCGACTTTCTGATCAAATGCCTGACGAAAGAGAGAAAGAGAATGGGAAAATGAGAGAGAGAGAGAGAGAGAGAGAGAGAGAGATAGAGAGAGAGAGAGAGTGAGAGAGCGAGAGGGGGGATACAGATACAGATATTGCTGGAGAGGTTGTCAGCGTGACTCCAAACTAAAGTCGAAAAACTTTCCATTAGCCAAAAGCATTGCTTAATAACAATATAGAGCCAGTTCAGATTTTCTAAACTTTTCATAATATTTCGCCCAGTCACTGATCCAGATGTCAAAATTTTCTAGGGATATATATATATATATATATATATATATATATATATATATATATATATATATATATATATGTAAGAAAAAGCGTGAGAAAAACGAAAGAAGAAATAATCTTCAAATACAGCTCTACAAATTTAAATATATTTTATTATTGAGCATTTGCTTTCTTTCAAATTGAAAGAGACGAATTACAAAGATCCTCCCGAAATATTTTTTATAACATAACAGAATTTTTTGTCTTACTAGCTTAGCAGAAAAAGAATGTGTATATTATCGAAAAAAAATTTCGACACAAGGGTAATCAAAGTCGGTGCGGCAGTAAGTGATTGTGAAACACACCTAGTCTCGCGACCCAATTTTAAACAGGGATCAAATAGTAGAGAGAAGAGCGCGGGAAACGAATCTGTTCGCGTAATGTACTTCTCAAAAAACAAAAAAGATGGCGAAAAGAAAGTGAATGTAGACATTAAATAACAAAGAGTAGACTTGCACATCAGCCTTTCCGGTAAAAACTTTGATAAACCAGAATCAGTCAACCACTCAGTTTCAACGTCCGACGGCTGCCCGCTAAGCGCAGGTAATTTCATTTATTTTTCCACACACTCCCGGAAACAAGGAAAAGAAAAAAAGTAGAATTACGGAAAAAAAAAGAAATCACAAGCGCACCTCAAGTCCACAAAGAACGCATAATACTCCAACTGGCACCATAATGTTAAGCATGTCCGTAACCCTGATTGTGTACAAACAGGCGCTAGGCTGTCGTCACTTGCCACCTGGCGGTAACAATAGTTCGGGGTACTCTAATTCTGTTCCCTAGTTTTAACTCTACTGTTGTGTACAGTTTCAGGTGCTACTCAGGACCATCAAATTTATGCTGGAAGCAAACTGGGTCTACTACGTTGCCTTTTTCGCGAGGCGCACACAGGAGACTTCTGCCTCTCCGGTGGAAACCTGCCATTCCTACGCATCTGAAATGAAACCACTCATCACAGAGGTCGCAACCAATCATGTCCATACCTCCCTGAGGGGCGTTGCAGACAGGACAGAACCAAACAACAGTCTCGTCACGGGAAGACGTGCCCGAGTAAGCTTCATTCCCAGCACGCAGAAGAGAGAAGGAGAAGGCAATCAATTTCCAATTCACCTTCGACATCTGGAGACAAGGAGGGGTTTCAAAGAGAATAGATGTTCCAAGTAGGGGACCCGCACAGGCCCGTCTCCCTGTTTGATGCTAGCTGAACTGACGACACCGTCATCCCCCCTGAATAGTTCCAAAACAGTTCCTAGCACCCAAAAAGGTCTAGGTTTTTTTAGGGCTTCCGACAAGAACCAGGTAATTAACCTTTAGACTGTTTCTGAACGGCACCTGAGAGCGTCCATGAGACCTCTCCCTGAGGTTCAGGAGTTATTCCTTATACCGCACTTATATTCGTCCATCCAAACCATGGATTCTTCGACTGGGAGGAGCAGTAAGAGAAACATCACCTCCTCCTCCTCCTTCGTAGCAAAAATCCGGGGTTTCTATTTGATCTAAGGAACCTGTTCGGAGTTATTGCCTCCAATTCCCTGTTTGCAGATTCACTGTAAGTCAGAGGACGGTTGTTAAACTTTCCACTGAATATCCGAGATCATCATCGGGAGTGAAATAGTTCACTTTTCCTCTGTCTTGTATAGGCAAGCCTTTAAAGTCTGTATGCTTCTCTCGTAAGTACCCCCCCCAAACCAAGGAGAGAAGAGGGGAATGGTATTCAGCTTGATGTTTGCCTCTACCGAATTTCTTTTGGTACTCATGATAAAGAGAAAGACAGCTAATAGCCTACGACGGCCTCGAAATGACGTATTATCGCTGCAGAGAGCGGAAGGAATGCCATATAGGTTAGTAAACCGAACCGAAACTTGAAAAAAAGGACAAAGCCCTTATGTCAGCCACCACCTTTATATGAACAGTTGGGGCACCTAGGCAGGTGAAAAGCAGTAAATACACCGTTTTTTTTTTTGCAATTCCCTCCTTAACCCGAAGATGCCCTGTGAAGTCGATCCAGGATTCTGGAAGGAAACTAAATTATACGCGTGGAATGGGTAAGCTGGCAACATTGGGAAGTAGCACAAGTCTTGCATTGAATTTTCTGCACAAGGCACAGGATGCCAAAGCCTTCTTGACAGCCTACCTTCCTTGGGGAATCCAGTATCTACTGCGTCTTAATTCAGTCAGAGTCGACTAAACTACCAAGTGTGAGCATTGCGACTGGCAATCCCTGTAATCAACCTTGAGATGGGTGATTTTTTTCCCAGTAAAATGTTGTTTTTATACCGTAGATAAGATGGGAGGACCTAGTTAATCTACCACTGGAACAGATCAACCAATCCTGATCGAGAAATAGATTCAGTGCCGAGACGGGAAGGCAACGATTTCCAGGGGGACTCCACCAGGAATTCCAGCTCCTCGGCGAATAGATCGCGTCCTTCCTTTCCCAGTCTTCCTCCAGTCCTCGAAGTCTATTAATGAATTTAAAGACCAAGGTCGCAACTCTCAACATACGCACAAATCCCGAAAAACGATCCCAGGCGATGACGGAAGGATATTTTTCTTCTGGAACGACCGAAGTGTTCACGGACTCACGACGAGCGACCATTTGGTTGCGGCAAGGCAATTCCTGGGCTGGGCACGAAATACAGAGTATATACGAGTGGAAACATCCTCTCCACGCAACAGCTTCAGCCCTCTACTGATCTTCATCTTTAAGACAGAAATTTCGCTTGAGCAAGTCATTTTGGCTGTTCACCATATCGCCACACGGCAGGAACAACAATAAAGAAAGCATGTAACACGACACCAGTGGATTGTTTCGCAAAATGTCGAAAAATTTCTTCGACACAAGGTTAATCAATGTCGGTCCGACATTAAGTATTGCGAAACACTCTTAGTCTCGCGGCCCAATTTAAACAGGGATTAAATAATAGAGAGGACAGCGCGCAAAATCACATTGTTCCCGTAATGTCCTCAAAAAATAAAAGATGATGAAAAGGAAGAGAAGGCTTGAAGAACAAAGTGCAGACTCCTTTCGTATGTTTTTATCGTATTGTTATAATTTACTTTAAAAAGTTAATCGATAAATATATCAAATGCCGAGTAATTATTTATGCGAAAATTGTGAATAATCAGATGTTCACCAAACAATAAAACCGCGTCGTAGGTTTACTGAAAAACTGAAAACTAAACTTTGTGAATTTACGCGATCGTATTTATAACAGCGCATAGGCTCCAGGAAATAAAAATCAGATTTACTAAACTCAGAAGTTTTGTTGGTTAATAAATATTTTTCCCAAATTTAAATATATATTTTTAGGAGGGGAAGCATTGTTGATGATTTTCTAGAGTGAACTTTCAAATTTCTTTCGAGACATCAAACATGGTCGTCTTAAATTTCAAAGCCTTAAACGTGCTTGGTATAATGTCGCTGACTGGTTAATAGATGCGAATCTGAAGTCGACTTTGTGCATAAAAATAAGTCGATTACTGTGACAGCTGGTGTATGCACAGAATTGAAATTTTAGCGATATTACTTAAAAATATTGATTCTTTCTACAATTTTTAACAGGATTCCAAACACACACACACATACGCACACACACACACACACACACACACACACACACACACACACATATATATATATATATATATATATATATTATTATTACTACTACAAATGTTATTTTTAAGGGATACACGTGTTAGAGTAGACGCTCTGTTTTTATTTTGAACTGTATTTATTTCATTTGTCGACCAGCACACTTAAAAACTTATGAAAGAAAATGTTTAATAACTTTTCTGTAAGCTCTAAAGCCCGTCAGATCTAATGACAATTTCCTCTAGGGGGAACGCAGGTTCGAATCCTGCCAGGGAGACCATATTTTTCTCTAATAAAATTTCTTGAATATTCAAGTCAATAAAGACAATAAAATAAAAAAATTAAAGTCCAACGAGGTGAATGATGGAATAACCAGAAAATTTGTTACCGTCGAAATAAGTAATAAAAAAATAAAAATGCAACTCGACACTGGTTCCGACCTATGTATCATAAATATGCATACGTAGAAGAAGTTGGGTAAACCAACTTTAATGAAGACAAAAAAATCGCGAGGTCAGTGACGGGAGAAAAAATACAATTTATTGGCGAATTTCTTACAAACGTCACGTTAAATAAAAAAAAACGGGAAAAGCTAAACTATTTGTTATAGAAAATACCACGAACTTACTTGGTACGAATTGGATAACAGAATTCCAATTATGGGATCTACCGATAAATGCTTTCTGTTACAAGGTAGAACGTTTAAACACCGAAGCCCAAAAATTAGTAAAGAAACTTAAGGAAACATTTCCTACTGTTTGTTCTCCAGGGTTGGAAACGTGTACCAAGATGGAGGCAAAATTCCAGCTAAAAGAAAACGCTCGGGTGGTATTCAAAAAGAAAAGGAATGTGCCGTTTGCCTCAATTGAACAGATAGGTAAAGAATTGGACAGATTAGAGAAAACCGGTGTACTTAAAAAAGTTGAATATAGTGAATGGGCTACATCGATGGTATACGTGAAAAAAGCTCCAGAAAGTAAAGATGAAGCCGACACCGAGAAAAACTGGGAAGCGAGTTACCCGCAGCCAAGGACATGCAGTATTATTAAATGATTTAAGTCAACTGAAGTCACCACAGAAAATGTTAAGAAGCATACGATCAACAAAAGGGAAGCTAGAGGCTGAACAAATAGAACCACAAGAAAAACCTACAGAAACTGTGACTCCATCCTTAAGAAGCTCGAAGTGGAAGGTTGTTTCTGGTAACACTATGGAGGTACCAAAAAATAAAGAAGCGGATTGGCAATATGATGTACTTGGTGAAAGGCGAAAAATTCACGTGCAGTAACCAGATGAGACGACGTTTGTCAGACGTGGTTGACAACGGTCCCGCGGAAGAAACGCCGATGGAGGTGATTTTCGATACGTTTGATCTAACAACGCCTGCAACAATTTTACCTGAGGTACGCTGATCCAGGAGAAAAAGAAAGGCAACTGATCATTTAAAAGTGGATCCAAAACATAGGAGATACGCTATGATGTTGCTAAAACAATGAATTTTTTTTTTTCATATTTCCTGTAAAAAATAAATAAAGAAAACTGTTTACTCCTACGGAGTAAAGTTTTAAGAGGGGGTGTTATGGTGAAACACACCTATTCTATAGTTAATAGACTCTCCTACCTAATATAAGTAGGAGTAGTAATAGAAACGGGAGTCAGTCAGTCAGTTAGTCGATGTCGGACGACAGTTAGTCGAATACGAAGTATCAGCGACCACAACGAGATTACTCTGCGTAATACTTATTATATCAAGTTCTTAACGTTTTGTACGTCGAACCTTTTTTAGGACCGACTTTTTACAAATACAAGCCACCACTGCGAAATAACTCCACAACAATTATTGATGTTAAGTGTGATATCAAAATAATTAACTATTTTGAGGTTAGAGGAAATCTCAATTCTGAATTCTAGTAATTTAAAGATCCTAATGATATTCTTTTAGATCTTCGAGGTTAGTGGAATATTACTATTTGCGATGAACATGAGTCCATCATCTTTGTAAAGGCCTATTTTTTGGGATCGGCTATGCTACTAAGAGTATCAAAAATGTAAATAGCCACTAAATCAGCAATTAGTTAATCGGATGTCTACCACATTGATGAGCGGTGATACAGCGAAACAGTCTGTCTGTGGATGGCAATATATATATATATATATATATATATATATATAAAATTTATGAATCATTCATACAAAAACAAATATAGAGGTTAATGATTTAAATGGCGAGAATACATCGTCGCAAACTATATAAATAAGATACATCAACCCCGAACCTGTATATGAATGATATGATCCCCGTTTATAAATTTCAGTTGCATAAGGTCTTTTTAATTTTTACAAGCTTTCGTCTGTTCCTACAGACATCCTCAGGTATGGAAGTAGATTTTGTTCTTGTTTTTACTTCTCAGTAATAAAAGGACAACGAAAATAGAAAAATTATTATCTTTTCCAGTTAGATTTGTGAAGAAGTGTTGGATGAAAAAGGTCCATTTCAAAGCCATATATATATATATATATATATATATATATATATATATATATATATATATATATAATAGCTATCCACTTGTATTTGAGGATACCTGTCTACTAGGTCGGCTAGCCAATGCCTATTGCATTTTCAACCCCCCACCGAGCCAACCTGTGGTTTATACTGCAACTATGCTGAGCAGACCTTAGTTATAGTTTCTGGAAGAGAGCGAGATCAACAATCTGAACAAGGCCAGCACACTCAAATCCACAGTATCGATGACTTCTGACTTCGTGCTGGCACAGCTAGCGACACTATATATATATATATATATATATATATATATATATATATATATATATATATTTCCATCTGGCATATCGAAAACCTGAAATTTCACTGCATTAGTCAAGCAGTCATTTTTTGCCCTTTACTCTCTATAGATCTGAATCACTATTTATAAAAAGCAGGATGCGTGTGCGTAACGAATGCATGACCGCAATTTTCGACGGATTGGCACCAAAATTTACATGCACATGCTCCAAGTTTTTGGGAAGGCCAAAACCGACTTTGCATTTCCCAACTCCCATCGATAGTGGAAATAATCGATTTTATCATGCTTCTACGGCAATTTTCATGTAGTTTGCGGCCATTTTGTACTGGCCCGAGTGAGAGCCTATAGCTGGCTGCCACGAATAGGCAGGAAGATTCTATTGGCCAGTGTGAGAACCAACAGCTGACTGACACGAATGTTAACTAGCATGCTAGCATGCAAAAATATCGATAGCTGCATTTGTCGCAAGTGGGAAAAATTTAAATCTACATGGCACTTTACTCCAATTGGCTCATTCGTTTGCTTAAACTCAACGTTGATTCTTATTCTGCAGAACTGGGATAGGTGTGAAAATATTTGTTGTTAACATTCTTTTTTCATTCGTTTTTTTCAGTTACGAGTCCTTTTTTAAAGCTGATCGTTTTGTGTTCATTTTGTTTAGTTCTTTTTTCGTAACAGATTTAATGTTTAGTATAGAGCTTAGAAAAAATTCGCAGTGTGAGATAGGCAAGAAGTAAGGCATGTAGCAACATCAGCACGGCAAACGGCACTCCTTTAAAGGCAAGGAAGGGCAAAAATATTTTAAGTCAAATGATAGCGATTGCTGTATGAGTCGTACGATTTTTAAATCAAGCACGGGCAATGCCGGGTCATGCTGCTAGTAAAGACAAATTTTGGAAACATCACGAATATCGATGATGTGCAGGAAATGGATGCTTAGCAGCTCGTGAAGTGAAATCGATTTTTCGATTCTGAATTCCAGATGTGTTTCGTTACCTTTATTTTCACACAAATCACCTTGGGGAAGATTTTTTTTTTATAAACGTATCTTTAATACAAAACCTAACAGTCAATCAGCGCATGAGGTTAGTCAATGAAACTGTTTTTTGAGCGTAAGAGAAAGTAAATGCAAACTTCGAGGATATGTAAAATAGATAATGTTTGACCCTAGACTAGAAGGGGGTAAGATTGTAATGATCGGGAAAGCATCCTATCGAGAGTCTCCTCTGCAACGTATCGGTTCTTGGGAAGAAGCTGTTTGAATGGAACTTCCTGCTTACAAATGGAATATGTCGTAGATGTAAAGGCCTGAAACGTTGGTATTAAGGATTGTAGATAATCTTATCATTTGCCAAAATAAATGCGATAGAATAGTAGTAGGCTCGAGAACTTTCCTTGGAAAAGAAGCCGTAGGGTTGAAATAATTTTTAGCTTACGAGGTCTAGTAAGAGATTCTGGATAGTAAAAAAATGGGCCACATTCAACCCAGACCTGAATTCATTTCTTTTCCCCACTTACTATGGGTTAAATAGCCGCTATAACCTAGATGTCGAATCTGTTTGTTCCAACATCTATAGGTAAATTAAGAGAGTAGAATAAGCTGTCAAGCCGTGTTTGGCAACTATTCTAGGAGGGAAAGAACTGTGAATTCAGATACTGGGTAGGTAGTGCATGATACCGTCACTGAGAACAATATAGAGATCACAATTAATCGCATCCACAGGAGATCGTGTCCCACAAATTTGTGGTTCTTGGCAAGTTTAAAATCATGTAGTCGGGGCACCAGTTACCATGGAAATGTCTATAGAAAAGACAGAGGGAAGCCACGCCACGTCGGTGAGAAAGTGACTGAAGTCGAGATGCCAGGTCAAGATCGATTACATTATAGATCATTCTTTGGATTTTGTTAAGAACCTAGGGATGCATAGTAGGAGCACCAGACCAGATACTGTCACAGTATTTAATGCACGAAGGAATGATAGTTTTGTAAATGTGCAAGATGGATGCTGACGTGATAAACCTTTTGGCACGACACAGTGTTCCAACTTTCCTTGCTGTAGATGCAGCTACTGATTCGATGTAGTCATTCCACTTCAAGTCAGTTGAAAACGTGAGGCAAAGAAGGCGCAGTTTGTTTCCTTCAAAGAGTCTAGCGTCAGCCATGCTGACGGCAGGCAGGAAAGTTTTTCTATGGTGGTTAAATGAGACTAGTTTTGTTTTGGAGATGTTAAAATTTGAAAGCTGTCCCAGTTAACCACTGATTGGAGGTCCTTTTCAAAAGCAGCTGCCAAGTTTACTTTGTCAGCTGTGACGAATTTGCTATTAAAAGTGGAGTAAATTCTAGTGCCATCTGCATAAATACATAGTGTGGAGAACTGATAACATCAGGAAGATCATGATGTTAGCTTGGTTTATGAGATATTGCAAATTACAAGCCGTTTGTCTCCTGTTTGGCTGCTTAAGTAAAGTTGAATACGAAATCAGCTGCCAGGCTCTTCCATCTTGATTTTGGAGTGCTTCCGTAAACGGAGATATCATTTACATATATGCTTACTAATAATCTGAGAATTTTCCTTGTTAGATTGTTAATAAAATGTAGAAAGATAGTAAGATCGAAGAGAGAGCCTTGGGAAATGCATGCATTGACCACGTAATCTTAAAAAGTCTGCCTATAGTCGGATTTAAACCTCTGACACTTGCACGTATTGAATTTGCTTAAAGTATTGAAAAATAATTGTTATAATATAATGAAATATAAGATTGGAATTTAAAGGGCTTCTGAGATTTATTTATCCATAAATTTAATACTAATATGAATTTAGTTATCTTCTTAAATGCGGTATTATCGACAGGACACTTTTAAGTAGAAAGAGTCGGTTGAAATTTATGGAAATATCTGGAAAATTTTGGGACATAATGAGAAAAGAGGGCTTGGAGAATTTGATTTTTTTTCTTGAAACCTATTGTAGACAAGATAAGGATAGAGAGAAACACTAGCGCGTAACTTGCCTAACGAGTTTCTGCAAATGGATTTCAAAACAGGAATTGGGCGGGGTAGTAAAAAGAAAAACATTGCTACGAGAAAAAATGACAGGAAGTTGTGGAAAGCCATGGTCGCCCACGTTCTGAAGTGATATGGTATATAAAAAAAAGATAGGGCACCTCTGAGTGATGAAATGGTTAGCTAGAACACTTACGATTGAGTAGTGAATTCGATCCTCACTGTGTGTCCTATACTTTCGACCTTGTGCCGCATCTAAGCTACGCTTGGAAAATCTCTATAAAATGTAGATAGAGAATTATCAACATAAGTATATAAATTATAAACACGAGCATTAGCAATATAGTGTATTTTATCCAAATATAAAATTACAAATGGCTGTTCTGAGGACAACAAAATAGTCTGCTCGGATTAACGACTAATCAGATAACATTGTGATTTAGCAAAGTCTACGATGGCAGGACTCTTTCTATTTTATACTTCGCGCCTTTCAAATCATTTTGATAATGATCGGAAGGCAGAACTTCCCTCCCCATAATAATTTATTATCTTTTTTTTTTGTCGTTGATACCGCCCACTTTTTTTCGTTTTTTCTTAGCAAGTTTTCTTTTTTTTCTTTTTTTTTTTTTTTTATAGCAAAACAGATGACGCTCGTTCGAATTGACAATTCGGTTCCGTTTACATTGTCAGTTAATATGGAAATTTATGGCCGACAATCTAAGCGCTCTTCGCTTCATCCTGACCCTCATCCTGCTATTTATATATCGTTTTAATGGAATTCTGATTTGTTGCTTTCTGTAATTATGACTTCCGATAATCAATAATCAAGTTTATTAATATCTGTAATATAACAATAAAAACACGGCGAACGAACATTAAAAACCATTTATCAATCGACCTTTTCTTAAAAAAAAATAAAAGAAATCAAAAATTTCCATTTTCATAAAAGAAGTTAATCATGTGGAAAATTATTTAGAATTGTTTTGGCTTACTACAAAAGTTCACCGTTGCATTTCGGTTAGACCTTATTTTAAAGTGCGCTGTTGCATTACGGTTAAAGCTCTATTTTAAAATTCTTGTTACATTATGGTTTGAGATTTACTGTAAATATAACCTGTTAAATTATTGTTACAACTTTACTCTTCAAAACTTTACGATTATATTACGGTTATTTTTAACCGTCTCAAGGACTTTCTATCTTGGCTACCATTGACAAACACTTTACCTTTCGCAACCCACTTAAACTATATTTGCTTTAATATAAGTGCCTCATCAATTCAGAACTTCACCTAAGGATTTTTTCCAAACCGTTAATAACTTTAAAAGATGAAGTTCCTTTCTTTTCTGTGTCGATAAACTATCTGCTGTATACAGCCGCTCTTTCAGATCAGTATTTAAAATGACTTTGAGCGAATGAAGCCTGTGGGACTTGGCGAAGACCACACATATTCGAACTTCATCGACTGGCGCTACATAATCAAAAACAAAGAACTGTACCAAAAAACATCACTTGAGATCTTTCAGCAGCAGCAACAACTAAAATGAATGGCTACATGAAACTTGGAGAAGAAATAATGACATAAACAAGATGTTGATTTTCCACGTTAGTTTAAACAAAAGGTTCGGAGATATGAGATAATTGTTCTCATTAGTATATTTAAAATATACTAAATTCCATTCATATATCAAATTGATCATTACCTACCTTTGGTAATGTTGTGGTGTTCACCCATTAAAGAGTCTATGTTAGATTCTTCCATCTAGTATAAAATTAGTAGGAGAGTAAGAACAGTGGACAGTGAACAGCGAATGGGGGAACAGTCGACCAGGTTGTTCAACTGTCGAACTCTCTACCTTGGACAGTGAGGAACCCCGACAAGGCTTTGCCGAAGGGCAAAGTTTCATCCGGGGAGGTAGACAAACCCTGAATCCATTTATACGGGTTCTAAGAGAATATTTTTGGCCAAGCCTAAGAGCTCGGAGAACCCACAGTAAACTCGGCCTTGTGCCACATATATCTCTCGTGGTTGGGGTCTGTTAGATATAGCAATAAATACATTAAGCGCTAGTTCATTTGATACACTCTCACTAGTCGTGTAATACTCTTCTGGTGTACTTAACCATTTACTTGATCACTACAGGTAACATATGCCGACTATAAGTTTTCGACCAATATTTGTTTCTATCAGATAAAAATAATTTCACTATCTATTTCAATGTTTTTGTTTTGTATATTGAATTCATTTTTGTCATTGAAAATCACCCTCAAATGAGTTCTAAGTGGGCTAAATTGAAAATGTACGCTCGTTTTTGAGAATCTTGACTTATCACTACTGACCATAGCTTCTATAAAACCTCTTTTTAAAATTTGAGATGTGAATGTTTTGATGTAATCATCCTCTTTAAGTTCCATCAGAGACACCAAAATAAAAAAAAATCAATCATAAATTTATATATCTGGGAAGTGTTTTGACAGAGGACGGTAAGTGCGACGTTGAGATCTGAAGGCGTATTGGAATGGCCAAGGACGCATTCCTTGGAAGAATATTACGAGATAGGAGGATCTCTTTGGTAACAAAGAAGAGTACTGAACTGCTACGTGATATCTATCCTCTTTTACTACAGTGAATGTTGGACGGTCTCCTCAAAGGTGAAGAAGAGACTCGAGACAACGGAGATGTGGTTCTACCAAAGGATGCTGAGGATATCACGGACCGAGCGTGTGAGCAACGATGAGGTTTTGAAGAGAATGTAAACAAGGGGGAAGCGTATACTTAACATTAGGAAGCGGCAGCTGAAATTCCGGGGGCACGTAATGAGAAAGGAGGACTTAGAGAATCTGATACTCACAGGTCGAATAGAGGGAAAGAGGGACAAGAGAAAGCAACACATGACATACCCAGGGTGCTTAAGCAAGTGGGTGACAGAACATGGCCTCGGGGAAGGAGCAAAGAGACAAAACTTATTCAAAGCTACAAGTGATAGGGGATAGTGGAGAGACATGATCGCCTACGTCCTGAAGGGACACGGTACATGAAAAGAAGGAACGTTATTGTTTTGAGAATTTTGGCTTATCACTGATAGGTTTTAGATAGAGAAAACCTCTTTTTTTAAATTTGAAATGTGAATGTTTTGATTTAATCATCATCTTTAAGTAAAAATGGCATTAATACAGTTCTATAACTGATGTGAAAATCTTTCGGGGTGGAAGATTACAAATGTCCGCTTGGTTGACTTATACGAGCCCTGAACAATAATTTACTACTCCTCTTATCATATTTCGAAATGGGAAATCGGAGAGCCGTGTTCGAATTGTAGTCCGGTTCATTAGATTCACTTACGCGCAAATACCCTCTTCTGCCCAACTAATAAATAAAGGGTGTTTCATTAAGACGGATCAAAATCAGCAGTAAATAAATCCGTGTTATTGGTGAAAATTTATATATTTCCCTACTGGATCAAATTATTTAAGTCATCGCAATTATGTGTGAAAAATAATATCACCCAAATGTCCACCAAATCTGAAAGAAAAAGAAAAACATTACTAGATGCTTAAACTTAATTCACATTAAAATCGGTCCAAGTTATTGGAACCCCCTTTAGCAGGTTAAATAGATTAATAGCAGTATTTGTATCAGGAAAATCATTGTTATTCTAAATAAACTCTTACTGCAATATTCACTCACAAAAAAATAAAATAAAAATAAATGAAAAAGAATTAATCTTACAGTCCAAAATATGTTTTGGCACGAATGTTTGATAACTCGTGAAAAACAAATCCCTCAACAATTCATTGTCATATACAGGGCAGTATGAATTAACCTCCTATTCTTGCTACAGAGTGTCCCGCAAAAAAAAAGGATATTTTAGATTTACTGTATGATGAAAAGGAGGTACGGTGGAGTAATGGATATGTAACATTTGTGTTTTTATCCTGTTTTAAGTTACTAAATTTATACCCTTTGCTTTTGTTTCAGATAACTCTAACAAAAATTCGAACAATTAGATAAACTGTACGAAATTTCCTTTTTTTCATTCTAGTGGAATACCCTGTATATTTGTTGTGTTGTCTACAATATCTTGTGTCAAATACTATCAAATTCTGTTTTTTAATTCTATGTTACGTTTACCTTTGCCTTTTAAGTAAATATTTTCACATTATAATAACTATAATAAAATAGGTTAATGTCATCATTCCAGAAAAATGGAAATATTTGTCGTCTTGTAAACAAATGACAAAAAAAATTGCAATGCCAAGACGACGAACAAATATCAGTCAAGTCATTAAAGAAGACAAAGAATTTATCGGAAAATTTGAGAAAGTCTGAACACGTAGATTTTTTTCTTCTTACATATCAGAAGTTTAGCACATAATTTAGTAAATAAAAGAACATTATCTTATATTTTTTTTTATTTTTGTAGTTTTAAAATTTCTAATTTGGGCTTAATTTTGAACCCAGCGGGGTCGAAATGTTTTCACATGACATTAAACTGAACTAATTATCCAAGGGAATTACTTTTTGAATATTACCATAAGGCACCAATTTTTGAGATTTCATGATATTAATTAAGCGGTAGTTATTTACATTAAATATCTTACTGCTAATTATTTTTATAAAGAAATCCTTTCCATAAATAAATTGAGGCAACGATTCAGTAAGCGGAGAAAGCTTAATTGAAATGCAATTGTTACTTGAATTTCCATAGAATTTTAGAATTATCTTCCGCCTATTTTACAGAAAAAATATTCAAACACAAATATGCCCGTTTTTTATATATCAAATGAAAATAATTATCACAGAATTTAAGCAATTTCACTTTTTAATAGTTTTTGAAGACTGAATTATATCCGAATTAAATGCATTTTGGACCAAAAGGGTTTGCGAGTGTATGCACAGGGAAAGAATAGTAGATAGTATGTGTGACAGAAAAGGATAGGGGGTAGAGGGTGTAGAAGGAAGACTAAGTTAAGAAATATAGGTAAAAATCGAACACAGGCACATCTATCTATCTATCTATCTATCTATCTATCTATGAAGATGCACCAAGCGCATCTCATTTTATATATGTATTTAGATAGATGGATATTGGAAACGCAGAGAGAGAGAGAGAAAGAAAGAAATAGATATCAAAGCGATACATACTAAAGAGATAACTAGATGAACATCTATCTATCTATCTATCTATCTATCTATCTATCTATCTATCTATCTATCTATCTATCTATCCAGATAGATATATAGATATGAACGTATTTAAATATAGACTGCGATACATAGATAGATAGATAGATATATTTTATGAAAAGTTCACGTCTCCACACCGAAAAATAAATGAACGCGCTCCGTTATAATTATTAGGTTGGTGCAAAAATAATATCGTTTTTTGACGTTACGTCAAAAAACGATATTATTTTTGCACCAACCTAATAATTTAAAAAATTAACTGTTAGATCTATTATGTTTTTTATTTTTTTATGTTTTCATCTAAGGGAGGTAACTTATATAATTTTAATTTTAAAAAAAATTCAATTTAATGACAATTTAACTGTAAACATAATAACTTCAACAGTTTATTTTTAGATTATTTACAACGAGGCGCATTCATATGAGTTTATAATTATAACAGATCGTGTTTCATGCGCATTTCCAAAAAAAAAAAAAAAATCACAATTATCAATTATATTATTTTTTTATCTTAGCCTTTCACACCTGAAGATGAACCTGGTTGGGATTGAAAGTACTTGGGAAAATAAAAGAAATGAAAAAACTACGGCGCCTCCCTTAATGAATTTAATATTAACATTAAGAAGTTGATTTGAGAATTCGAGAGGATGAAAATAAAATAAATAGACATAATATGTCCAGATTATTGAAACACACACAACCCCCACCACACCTATATATTCTTTGTGAAAACATTTTAATACACAGGAAACAATGCAAAATAGTAAGAATCTAATATTATTTACGAGCACCATGAGTGATTTTTCTTCTATGTATTTCGATACAACGAACAGTTGGTGTGTATATAGGAGAAAGACGTTAAGAATGCATTTGTAAAAAGTATTTTGTGCAGCTGTACACCCGTCTACGTGTATCGATGTAAGAGAAACTGTGTCCAATGACTTTTGTCTTCCATAACTATCTCACTCTCTCTCTCTCTCTCTCTCTTTCTTTCTCTCTCTTTCTATGACACAATCACTTGCTTCCGGTCTTTTAGAGAATTCTGCCAGTTCACTTTCTTAAGTGTGTTGTTCATTACTTGCAGGCTGTCGTATCTGCGATGACTCTGTCATTGGAGTCGACAGCTAAATGGGACAAATCGATGTCAAACTGTCTTTGAAGTGATGGCGGTCCTTTTCAGATTCGGTCAAGACTTGCAGCGACCAACACTTTGACATCAGGACTGCAACGAGGGCGAATAGTCAGCCCAACGCCATATACAAACAGTTTGACTTTTTACTTCTCGTGATAGGTTAGACGATTGCATTGTTTTGTTTGAGACTTTATTTGTTTTGCTAAACGAGACAGCTATTGATTTTTAAGTTTAGATTTTGTGTTTTGTTTTATTCAACTGCACTCAAAAGCGATACCAAGTCACGTGTTCTATTATGTCGAGAGTAAAACCCAAACGGCTATGTAGCAATATGTACCAATAAATAATGTATAATCTCTCTCTCTCTCTATTTATCTCTTACACACATGTATAGAGAGACGCAAACACACCGCATAAATAGAAGCACGGACACAAATGTACGCATGCATACAGAGTTATGTATACAGAAACATGCCCTCTCCCCCACACACTCACATACACATCTAAAGAGAATCTGTCTTTAAAGTCCTCGTGTAGTTTAAATTGAAAGCTAACAAACTTTCTGTCTATGTGGCACAGTGGATGAAAGCGTTGCTTGAAGTAATTCACCCAAAGAGTTGTGAGTTCAATACCTGGTCACAGAAAAGGTGAATCTCTATCTATAAAAGGCAGGATGTGTGTGTGCGTAACGAATGCACGGCCGCAATTTTCGACAGATTTTCACCAAAATTTTCATGCACATGCTCCAAGTTTTTAGGAAGGCCAAGACCGATTTTGCATTTCCCAACTCCGATCGATAGTGGAAACAATCTATTTTTTTATGCTTCTACGGCAATTTTCATGTAGTTTGCGGCCATTTTCTACTGTCCAGAGTGAGAGCCTATAGCTGGCTGCCACGAATAGGCAGGAAGATTCTATTGGCCAGAGTGAGAACCAACAGCTGACTGATACGAATGTTAACTCGTATGCTAGCATGCAAAAAAAATCGATAGCTGCTTTCGTCGCAAGTGGGAAAAATTTAAATCTGCATGGCACTTTACTCCAATTGGCTCATTCGCTTGCTTAAACTCAATGTTGATTCTTATTCTGCAGAACTAGGATAGGTGTGAAAAAGTATTTGTTGTTAACATTCTATTTCATTCGGTTATTGCAGTTACGAGTCCTTTTTTAAAGCTGATCGTTTTGTGTTCATTTTGTTTAGTTCTTTTTTCGTAACAGATTTAATGTTTAGTATAGAGCTTAGAAAAAATTCGCAGTGTGAGATAGGCAAGAAGTAAGGAATGTAGCAGCATTAGCACGGCAAAGGGCACTCATTTAAAGGCAAGGAAGGGCAAAAATATTTTAAGTCAAATGATAGCGATTGCTGTATAAGTCGTAAGATTTTTGAATCAAGCACGGGCAACGCCGGGCCATGCTGCTAGTAAAAACTATGAGAGTTGAGTTACTAAAGGGAAATAGCTGAAACAGAGATATCCGGAAAAGGTATGACACGTGGAACTAGAACAATCTACCCCGGTGGACGAAATAAAGGGTTCTGTTCTACATTACAATCACCTGAAGAAGGCCGGAGCGTACAACGGACGAACCGTTATGGATATGACAACAAAGATGAGGATAACCGTCCGAACAATGTAAATCGTATAAAATGTAAACAAACTTTCATTTAATATGATGTCAAAATCGATAACAAATTTTAAAGACATTTACAAAATTTATCGATAACAATTTTTACTATTTTAGATGACTTTTTACATATGTAAATTCTCTAAACATTTTCTGTGTGAGAATAACAGATGTGAATAGCTTTGTCATGCAAGAGTAAATTGTAGAATGTTTTGGGCGAATTCATAGTATTAGGTTGGTGCAAAAATAATGACGTAATAATGTCGTTTTTTGACGTTAAAAAATACGTCAAAAAACGACATTATTACGTCATTATTTTTGCACCAACCTAATACTATGAATTCGCCCAAAACATTGGTTGGTGCAAAAATAATGACGTAATAATGTCGTTTTTTGACGTTAAAAATACGTCAAAAAACGACATTATTACGTCATTATTTTTGCACCAACCTAAAATTTGACACAATGCCACACTTATTTGACGCTCAGTTAGTCTCGATGTTATTACACTATTAATATCCTGCAAGTCTTAATACTGCTTTCCAGGTTAGTGATTTGCTATAGGTATTTCCTTTAGTCTTTAATTTCCACCTGATTAATGAATGGGGATATACTGAGGTATATTTAGGTATGATGGATCTGCTAGTACCAACCAATGTAGCCGGTACTTCGCTACGCTAAATTTCGTTTACCTCGGCAATAATAATAATTGAGACCACACATCTACCAAATTCCCCCAAACGCACAACCTTGTTTATATTTGTGTTCAGCTAATATAGTTAGGCCCACTTCCGGGAGTGCCGCATCATTGCCGATTGGACCCGGATAGGTCACGATGAATAGATGTTCCTTCTGGAGGACCAATGCCTTAAGCGACCAATGGCCTTAAACTAAACCCAGACCCTATGTAACTCGTACATACGATACATCGCTAAAGATACAGGAAAAATTGTCTGTTCTCTCTATCGCTTTAGTAAGTACGTGACTCCTGCTACCTTCTGCCTTTACAAGAACCAGATCAGACCAGAAATAGAGTACGTGACTCCTGCTACCTTCTGCCTTTACAAGAACCACATCAGACCAGAAATAGAGTACTGGGGTCATATTTAGGAAGGAGCTGCCCAGTCCTCACTTTCCAGTGTCGATAGAGCCCGATGACATCTTTGTGTTGTTGTGGATGACAAATTATTTTCCATCCTGCATCCTCCTCTCAGAGACGAGATGTAGTAAGCCTCTCACTACATTATCGCTACTCCTATGGAATGTGCTCTTATGAAGTACATTTCTTAGTTTCGCCATTTCTAACTTTCACGCCGAGGACCCGCCATGCCACTCACATTGGAACAAACTGTTGTTCATGATCACAGTCGTCTTTGAGTATAGAATCCAGAGGTTAGCAGTGAATATTTCGAAGACAGTAGGAAAGCGTTGTTCAGGTTAGCAGTGGATATTTTGGTAAAAGTAGCAGTCCTTCTGTTATCTCTTCGCCTGACAAGTTGAACTGGACATTCGGGTAGAGTAGACAAAATGGCCGCCTTTATACACGACGGATTGAATGTTCTACGTCTTCTGATTGCTTAACCTTCTATTGGTGGACTATAAAGTGAGTCAAGTCATTTGGGATAACTCACTAGTAGATAAATATACACAAAAAACTGCAACACAAACCACCCTCATTCCCTCCGTATTCCATCGGTGAGAAGTTCCACTCGAGATGCTTCTTTCCGCGGACCACTGCTGTGTGGAAGTGTATATTGCCCCGATCACTACAATCTTGGCCTTTTCAAGTCTAGTCTGTTATCTTCCACACATATCCGCAAAACTGTTCCTCTTACTCTGTAACCCTCTATACAGCACAATAAGAATGGTATGACCGGCTTAGTTACAAAAACAACACTACTATCAGTACTCCTTTTCTTTTCATTTGCCTTGTCTTGTCAGGACGTAGGCGATCCACTTCCTCTATCCCTTGCAGCTCTCAACAAGTTCCTTCCCTCTGCTTCCTCCCCCATACCACATTCTGTCATCCACTTGCTTAAGCCAGTTGTTTTTCCTTGTCTCTCTTACCCTCTATTCGACACGTGAGTATCAGATTCTCCAGGCCCTCCTTCCTCATTATGTGACCTAGAAACTTCAGCTGCCTCTTTCTGATGTTAAGTATAAGCCTCCTCCTTGTTTGCAACCTCCTCAAGACGTCATCGTTGCTCGCACTCTCGGCCCATGATATCCTCAGCATCCTTCTGTAGAATTACATTTCTGTCGCCTCGAGTCTCTTCTTCATCTTTGAGGAAATCGTCCAACATTCACTAGAGGTGGTGTCTCCATGAACCACCGGGGAGAAGGCAACGGGAAACTACTCCACTATCAATCCCAAGGCAAAGCATGGTTAACAACTACTACTACTAATATTACTAAGAAGAAGAAAAAGGAGCGGAAAGAGTGTAAATTCCAAAAAAAATATCCAGAAGAGTCTGATATTATTGATATCGAACTTGGGCACCTCGAGGCGGTGTAATAGTTAGCAAGCTTGTCTCACTAGAACAATTACGACTGAGTAGTAAGTTCGATCCTCACTGGGTCTCCAAAATTTTCGGGATTGTTCCACACTCTAAGCTACGCTTGAAAAATCACTATTGATATCGGACTCAGCATAACACGTTGCAAGTGAATCTGTGGAGGTTGAGTTAATTGATTAAATAATTATATGGGTCAATAATTGTTGAGTAAATTAGGCTGCGTGATGAAATTAACAATTTCCTCTCACATTAAAATTTCCGTATTCAACAAACAAGAATAAGAAACAAACATGAGAAACCACAGTTTTGCACAAAAATGAATAAAATATTAGGTTGGTGCAAAAATAATGACGTAATAATGTCGTTTTTTGACGTTAAAAAATACGTCAAAAAACGACATTATCACGTCATTATTTTTTCACCAACCTAATATGTACATAACGAGGAGGTAGAAACAATTGGAGTAAAGAGGTAGTTTAAAAAGTTTAAACGTCCTTTTATGTCTCGATTGAAATATTTATCAAAGTTCTGTTTTGATAGATTATAAGTTATTGATTTGTACAATAACGGGAAAAGGTGCTTGAGTATTATTGTAACTTAAAGCAAAATAAAGAGTTCAAGTTTGTATTTGAACTTGTTCACGACTTACTTTAATGCTTACGGAGTTGTCGCTCTTTGACTTGTCTTCACTTGTCGTTTGAAGAGAAAATTCTGTGTTAACAAGCTGTGCTTATGTTAATTTGTATGACAAAGATTTGTGTATCAAGTTGAATGTTGAAAACTTGAGTTGATTGTTCGTGATAAAATATTACTGAGTGAGTGAGTGTTCTTTTCAGGACGAAATCATGTTAAGGAACTTTAACGTAAAGCCTGGAACTGTGTAACGAGTTCAAAGGATCCCGATTGGCTCACTGTCGAGGATGAATGACGTTTCATATTTATTGCTAATTTTGGTCACGTGTTAGACTCACAGGGGATTGACAGATTTTGGCGGAATTATTTTTTGGTCAAGTCAAGAACTAGGTCGATGTTATTCGAACATGACTTAAATGTTAAGTGACCAATCAGAAGTTGAGATTTTCTGAAAATATATATTAGGCTGAATAAGCTCTGTGATCCACTTTTTGCACAGAAATCGACATTGATATTCGGGCATGTTTTGAATATTAACTGACCAATCAGAAGCTGACATTTTCTGAAAATATGTATTAAGTTTAATAAGCTCTGTGATCCACTTTTTTTGCACATAAATCGACATTGATATTCGGGCATGTTTTAAATATTAACTGACCAATCAGAAGCTGAAATTTTCTGAAAATATGTATTAAGTTTAATAAGCTCTGTGATCCACTTTTTTTGCACAGATTTGTACAAAAGTTTATATTGATAAAAAACGTGGTAGCAGGATGCTAAAAATCCATCTGTATTTTATTTCCTAGATGCGTCTTATACGCCGTCAAATACGGTATATGATCTGTGTAAAACACAATCTGATACAAGTAAGAAATGATTTTAAATGTCTAGTCAAAATGCCCAGCATCGTAAACTCAGCCAAGAGAGGAAGTTCTTCAATAATCTGTATTGACTGATGAGTTGTTTTATTTTCGTGTGTCTTTGCATTTCGAATTCATAGATTTAAAGATGAAAATTAAGTAGAACAATTAATAGTGATGAATGAATCAACAGAACGAATTGCTGTAAAAAAAAAAGGTTCTTTGAGTTTGTAAATAAAAATCGAATTTTGATCGAAATCAGAGAGAGGCTTTTCTAATCAAGTATCGATTACTTAGAATTTCGACTTTATTTTTTTTCGGGGGTTCAGAAATAATATACACAAATATTACCAACAACCTAATTAAAAAATAAAACATATTTTGCAAATAATCACGCCGCATTAATTTTTCTATGGGCAACGAATGAAGAAAACAGTTTTTTCAAGCAGTATCGATTCCAATTGCTCTGCCTGTAACTATCAAACCATCGAATATACTGTATAGAATTATATGGCAAATCTTAAGATTATCGAAAACATTGATGTTTTCCAGTTCGATTTATTTCGAATCGTTATTATTTAATGAAGAATCAATACCGATCGATTTTGTCCCAAAACTGATGATTTAACTATTCGTTAGAATCTATTATAATTTGAAACCCACGAAACAAGCAGATTTTTTTTACTTTCTCTGGCTCATTGATTTATTTATTTTTTAATTAAAGGAAATCATGAATTATGGGATTTAAGGAAACACTCCCCAAAATCTCATTGTATAAAATTTCAAATTTTCTAGATGTTCTTCGGAATCCATCGATGGTTCTTCTTGCACTTATTATTGAAAGCGAAGATTTGAGTGTACTGGCCTTGTTCAAGAAATCGATCATGCCTGATTATACGGCCCAGAATCCGTAACTAAGATCCTTTCAGTATATTTGCAGAATAAATCGCAAATGTGGTCTGTCGATTAACCAGGTGTCTATGATAAGGTTTAGCTAGCTGTCCTAGCAAACAGAGTAGTAGCTGGCCGTTTATATATACGGAGGGTTTGTCTTCGAAACTCTGGAGTCGGGATGCTAAGAGTAACATTAATAAGCTAAGTGACAAAGCTTTTTTTTGTATTAATTATATATATATATATATATATATATATATATATATATATATATATATATATATATATCAGTGGGAACTGAGATCAACATCCAGCGAAGGTAGTCTGTTTCATGCTTAAACGCAATCAAATTGCGTTTAAACTTGAAACAGGCTGTTGCTGCTTGGTGTTGACTTCAGTGCTTACTCTTATATTTATACATACACTGTATCTGTAATATTGAGCACATTAACCCCTGAATATGACATAAGTTAAAACTATATTTTCATCATATATATATATATATATATATATATATATATATATATATATCGTTTATGCAAAACTAGGTAATCCGAATGGGTAGACCCAAGGAGGATGATATCCAGAGAGCTCAATGCAAGTTCAGAAGAGATATGTTTGAATAAAAACAGACCACTTTAAGGTTCCATGTAATAAGTTATTTCACCACAACCCCCTTAAAAGAGCTCTGGATCACCAGACTTTACTTCCAAAGGTTGAAATGAAAAACGAAAAGAAATTTACACATTTTTGACGGACCGCACCAAGCATATTTAAAATCTTTTAAATTTAAAATCTTTTAAATATTTAAAATATGCTTGGTTCGGTCCGTCAAAAATGTGTAAATTTCTTTGATTAAATTATATTTTTGTTAAAAGTTTCGGTGTTTCATATTATTTTCTTGATTTCCGATAAAGATTTCAATATAAATTGTCTAGCGTCTGAGTATTTGGGGCTTTCATAAAACATAATCATGGCGTGTTGTTTCAGTGCTCTCTCGGCTTCATCAAAATTCAAATATCGCATCTTTATGCGCGATTTCAGTGTTTTTTTTTAAGTATTACATGTTAGCTCCCGTTGTCGTATGACATTTTTTACTGAGACACTGAAAGTGTCCCTTTAATAATAATAATTCAAGAAACATATTCATTGACCTTAAAACTGCTACATTATAGCGAGGATTAACGAGCCATTTATCCGGTATTAGTTAAGATAAAACGCATGTTACCAAGCAGCACAGCAACAAGAAATTCTAGAAATACTTACCAAATTGCAATATCGCATAAAACATAAAGAAGGTTTTCAAATACTAAAAATATTAACCATAAAAATATCATACAACCGAATATAAATAAGATATTTCCAAATTTAAGAACAAATACAGTAAATATATTTCATAAAATTTAAGTCATTTTTTTAAAATCTATAACACACTTCTTAATATATGTATATGTTCACAGAAACACTTTGATGATGTAGAGGATATTTTCCTTTGTCTAGACCAGGGATTTTTAAACAATTTGTATTTGCCTGGCATCTTTTTAAAAAAAAATATTTATGATTTTGCAAGCAAGCTAAATATATGATTAAGAAATTATATAAAATGAAACCATTTACTGCTAATTTAGCTAATAATTAACAAGAAAATAAACGATAAACTAAACTATCCTGGTCAATTATTTAGGAAAACTTTGGCCTCGGCAGAACTTTAAATTTGTTGAAATAATAAAAAAAAAATGGAGGTCATAGCAAGTAATCATTACACACGCATATGTGAGTTTCTGCATCACATCAGCCTTTACGTCAATTTCGTGCAACGAAAATTAGTGAAACTCTTGAAAGGAAATCCCTTCTCACAAAACAAAATAAGAAAGAGTGCTATCAAAAAGTGGTATCGAGCTCCCGTGAAATTATGAAGAGTAAGTTGAGGAAATGGAAGAAGTTGGCAGTTTTCATCATGTAGTAACGTTTGGAAAAAAAGACATTTATTGGTGATGTGTCGCCTGGAACGCATTATCTAAAGACAGTTTCATGCTGAAATCGTGGATGATGAAACCAATTTTATGGTGTAATATCACGTCTGCATAAGCTTATAAAGAAGGGTCGATATCAGCATGCCACTGGTGAGCCATATGAATACTTGAGCATAAAACTGACTAGAAACACCTTATATATCACATATATTTAAAAAAAATTCTCTGCAAGTAAGGCAAAAAAGCCACTAAGACGCAAGTGGTTTACTGAGTGTGAGAGAATATGAGACAAAGTAAAGCCTTATTATGGGAGATAGAACAATAAAAAAAGCAGAAATTAAGAAGACAGAAGATAACGATTGATATTGTATATAAATGTTTGAAGATCAAAGTTGATTGGAAAGCCAGAAACCGGAAGAGAGTTCCACAAGCGAGCAGTGCCAGAGAACAAACAACATATAACTCACGCTTTACATCTAATCATTTCAACTGTAAAATGATAAATAACCGAACATCTAATTCGTATTCTTGCTATTGTTAATCATATTGTTCCTAATGACATGAGAAAGAAGTCACCGAGAAAAATGTAAGAATCAATATATACGGGCTGGAGCGAGCTAAGTGCATAAATCGGACTTATACTGATTTTTACTGCTTAGCAAAGTAGGTGTTAAATAACAAAGAGTATAAATTGTAATCTTGTGGGTACTAAGTGTACTTCGTCTTATGTAAATGGATTGGTCCTGTTACTATATAAAAATGTATGGATGTAGAAAACGATTATCTCCCTTTTTACTGGATGACATTACTTCCGTCCTAAGGGACCCTAGTGGTTAAGAATTTACTTCTGTCCTAAGGGGCCCCAGTGGCTCAGAATTTACTTCTCTCCTAAGGGTCCCTAGTGGTTCAGAATTTACTTCCGTCCTAAGGGTCCCTAGTGTTCAGAGGTCAGTCAGATGGTGAGGTTCGTTTACTTGCTGTTTACCTCCTAGTTTGTTTTGTTTTACGGAATATCAACCTCAATGGGTTATTTAATACCGACAAGACTTTTATTGCTTGTAATCTTTTCCCAAAAATGTATTGCTGGTAATATTTTTTCTTCAAAAATGTATTGCTGATAATAATTTTTCCTCAAAAAATTTATTACTGGTATTAAAAATTATTTTTACACTTTCATAGTGTTTTGATCTCAGTTTTGGGGGGTAACACTTTGCCCATAGCTAGGACCCTAACAAGTGCTACCACGCCGGGTCGGGGAGAACCTGGAAACATCAGCAATTAAGAGGTGATTTCACGCTCCTCAAAACCTCCAGATCAGAGGCCTTGCTGTTGGATGTAGTTTATCGTCTTATCCAGGACGCGGATGTAGTTTATCGTCTCACACATGACGGGTTTACCTCTTGTTGGAGGCAGACGCGATAGATAGTTACAATTCGACGAACGACAGAATACCATGTGTCTTATACAAGAACATAAAATGGCATAATTATGGCTGTACATGTGCCTCTCAGGGTAGTTACAAATAAGAACTTTTTCAACTTACACTTGCACATGCTGTCTTCTTTTTTCGTATATGTTATGATTTATATGTGATACAAATTGTGATGAATATGCATGATATATGTGCATATTTAAGTGTTTTTTATAAAATGTTTTCCTGTAGAACTAACTTTTGGAATGATTCCAGACCTTCCTCCGTCGTGTTAAGGTGTTTGCATATTATGGATATACTAACGTTTACAGTGGACTTTGGAGAGTGGGGAAAGCTAAGCGTTTCTTCTCCCTTTGCAAGAAACCAATAAATGGTCAATTTTCAATCCCCATTTATTTGCTTTTTCTATGAATGAAGAAGTTTCTTTCTTTTTCATCATGAAATAATAATGAAGGGTGAAGAATCGGTCTGTCTAGACGCGTCAACAGCAGTAAGTATATGAATGGATTAAATTATCTCTGATTGTCATATGCTGTTTCCATGCTCTTTCCATAATCTTTTCTACGATCTAATATATCCTCTCTTTCAATGGCGATTTTAACTTTTGTAATAAAACAGAAATAACAGGCAGCTGAATATGATTTTTGAGAGTTTTACTGAATTTCAGATTGGATGCCTACTTTATGATCTGTCTGTGGAATCGGTAAATCTTCTAATTTTTGCGCTATCAATCGCCAATTTCTCTTGATTGGATTACGCATACTTTCAACGATCTCTGGTATTCTGCACATTGAAGACCTGCAAATGACCTGTTCAATGAATCCCTTACATAGATTGACGCATTAATATCAAAATTCTATATGGGGTCTGCTCATCGAACAATCTCCAAACACATCATTTGACCATTCGAATATATACTTCGATCGATCTGGATGCTGATCTTCCAGTTCAGTCATTGAGATCGCTAGTCATACAGTACGCAATTTCAATCAGTGTCTTCTCTTTGCCGACTGACTCGCCCTACTAGAGTGTCTTTTCACGCAAGCTTAGCAAAGCTCTTTTCGATTCACAGCCAAATCACACCAGGGTAACCCAATAACATAACCGGCCCGGAAGGATCCGGGGTCCTTTCCATGCTGCTCAGCACTTCAGGTGGTCAACTGATGATTATCTGCTGACCGCTTCGGCTCTTCATCTGCTTTGATCCACGTTGTGTTCTTTGTGCACAGAGCAATGAAGATCAAATTTTCGTCTGTATTTAACCGCTGAATCCAGTTGTGACGGAAGCGTGCTACGAAAAGTACAAAGACTGCTTCCGCTGGTGAAAATACAAATAACGAAGAAGGTTGTTTCATATGTTTTATATAGTCTTAATTAAGCCTTCCCGTTAAACTCTATATAGCGACACTGTGTCTCTTGTTTCTAAAACTTGGGATGGGTCAAAACGTTCACACAAGATGGTCGTCGGGAATTCTCGCCAGCTGATCACCTGGATTTTAGCAACTCCTTCGTTTGACAAGTCTCAGCTCCCACTTCAACTGCTGGCCTCCACTAAGCGTTCGGTTTACATGGATTTCGCTCGACTCTTTCCGCACGTCAGAAGTCATTAATTAGTCATCAATTAATTATTTACTTCAACCGCAGAGACATGATACCGACGCTCAAACAAAGCGTCCAGCTATTTGAAAACAATAATCCCTTCGCCAAGAAACTTTGCTTTAACATTCCTTTTGACATTCGGCGGTTTTACCCAAACAATAATTTTGTATTTAAAAATGTCAGTTTGTTTTTCGACTTCTAAAATGACTAATTTAGAATGCCATTGTTTACATTTTGACTTTACCCAAATTCACTTTCCGGCCGACAATGACAAATAAAAATGACAAATAAAAAGACAATGACAAATAATGAATAACAAATAAAAAGCGGTCAACTATTCAAAACAATGATTTTTCCAGATAACAATTTTTTCTGTTTTTGAAATTTATTTAAAACGGCAAAGAAAATTTCCTTGCTTGACAACTTTTCGAGATACGTTCCGTATCATTCTCAGTACATTCCAGAATGTTCCAGAATGTTCCAGAATGTTCCCATTCCCTACCTGGCAACTCTTTTCTCGCTTGCATCTTACATTTATCAAATGTCAGTTTGCTTACATCACTAGCCTGGTTATCAACAAGAAAAGAGAAAAAAAAATCACTTTTTCTCTCTCTCGTTTCACATTTCAGCTCATGTTTTCACCATAACGATTTTAATGTTTTTCACTCTTCCAATTCTCCATTTCTATAGGAGGTGGGTTAAAACATGAATCCTTTTAAATCCTATTTTCATACTACCAGTGTCACAAGAGGGTCTCAACCCAAATTGGTTGGATACTTGCCGTACAGGTTTCGTACGACATCAATCATTAATCGAAAGCAGCCGAATTGTTTGCGTTCCCACTTTTCCTCTGTGCAGCTCTATACCTGCAAGTGTTTCAGGAAACAGATATTGATCTGTTTACAGAAAATATTTTCTCGATCGTCACGAAGACTGTAAACGTGCAGACATCAATAACTTGGCATTTCGTAACCAGCTGGATACAAATCGAGGCATATAGCCACATCACGTTGAAATACAGGTTCCCATACTATCATCGAAGTTAAGCAACAACGAACCTGGTCAGTACCTAGTTTAGGAATACCAGGTGCTGTAAGCTTAGATGAGTGGGTGGTGTAATAGATAATGACTCGGAATTGTTAATCGAGAAGCCGAGTTGGAATTCCACTTGTGTTTATTATATTCACATAATCGCAAATACCTTTGGAAAATGTATAAATCCACGTCTTCTCCCAGAGCTATGGGTTAATTAGTAAGATTTGTATCCCCAAATCATTATTATTTCTCCGTCGCCACCCCACCTTGTCTTATAATTTTAAAATATTTGCCGACTTTAAATAAACAACAAAGAGTTGATAAGCTGTAAGAAAACGACTCAGTTGAATCAAATCTAAAATTTCGATCTCGAATGTTACAGGAGGTGGGAGTGTTTAGGGACCTTAATGTTTTTTGTTGCAGCAAAACAAATTAATTATTGGAAGTAAAATGTGAGTCACTTAAGCAAAAAAAGAAAAAAGATAATAGGTAGTGATGGTGATTGTATCTAAGATCGTAAGAGAAGCCAACATTTAGTTTTGGAGCAAAATACATTTATTTTGCTGTTGGATGTGCGGGTGGTGTAATGGTTAATGTCTTGGAATTGTTAATCAAAGAGCCGAGTTTGAATTCCAGCTGGACCTGTTATATTTAACTTACGCGCAAATACCTCTTCTCCCTGCGGTTATGGATAAATTAGCAAGACTTGAATCACTAAAACTATTATCATCTACCCCAAAATAAAATAAAATAAAATAGCGTAGAAAATACTTAGATTTTTGTATTAAATGACCTATAAAGGTTGATATGCCGCTAAACAAAAACAATTATCTGACTGAATATTGATGCAAATCAAATGTAAAATGTTAAAAGTATGCAAGATCAAAATCAATGCTCCGTTCCGATTTAGAGGAGTTCAAACAATAATCGAACCTGTGTGTTCTTTTGGAGAATAATTTGAAATAAAGGCAAAATTCAGATCTTAATGAATGCCGAATTTTATGCAATGATGATTATCAAGCAGAATAATAGATCGGATATTTCAATGTTATCTCCCTTTAGAACGTAGTGTGGGATTATAGATCATGACTGATTTCTTTTCTTTATTATATGTGAAGTGTCATGACTTATTTGAGCAAGAAGTAGAGTGGTTATCCATTGCGGTTTCCACAGTTTTTAATTCAGTGTTTTCATCCTCATAGCTAGGGATTCTTACCTTTTTCAAGAGAATGCGTTGTGAATGGAACAAACTAGACTGGAATTTGAACCCGTCTCGCCGATTACACTTTCCGCGCTGATAATTTTTATGTCACCTGCACAATATAGTGTATACAGGTATTAAATGGAATTTTGTATTTTAGTAAGAATAAAAAAAGAAATATTAAAGGAATGATTAGATCATATGCTCTGTTTTGGTTGTCAGGTGGGATTTGGAACGGTTAGTTTTAATTAATTCATTTAAAAAAAAAAGATCGCTTTTGATTTTATAATGCAATCTTGCCGTTTTCGTTTTAATTATCAGATTCTGTTTTATTTTAGTTTATTACCATTTACGATGTAAGTAAAAAAAAACATAATGTTCGGGATATTCATTTTAAATTTAAAAATGCAACGGAAACGCAACAAACGCTGTTAATGAAGAAGGTTCTGTAAATGATCAAAAGTGTCAAAAGTGGTTTGCGAAGATTTGTTCTGGAGATGTTTCGCTGAACGATTCATGGTTGAAAGCGGTTAAATCAATTATAAATATTTGATATAATCAATATTATACAGTGTGGGCAATCGCCAACATATTCAAGTCAATTGTTGAAAGTATCTTGCATCATGTGGCTTTAAATAAATGGTAACACAAATTAACAATATTTTACAAAAATCTCGAATAAATTCAGAGAGCAAATAATTTTAATGTCAACTGTCGCCACAGTTGGTATGTTAACGGCTTGTTATTTTTAAAGAGTTTCTGTCAAGCTTGTAGTCTTAATAGTTTTTTTTAACCGTTTACGAGACCTTGCAGGTGATTAATTATCTTACACCCTACCACCTCTTTCCCATAGACGAAAACGTCAGAAGCTTATCGCTACTTTTATGGTAAATGTCGAGCTACACTCATTAGTTCCAACAGATCAGACGTTTATTTCTAAAACCAACCATACCACGATTCATCCTCATTTCCTTCGTGAGAAGGAAGATCAACTCAGATATTCCCGAGAACCGGTAATTACGGAAACATACTCCCTAAAGAATACTTCTACAGAACGCTAAAGTCTAGATCCACGCGCTATCTAACATAAATATCCTCATAATCTACACTTACATGCTCCTCTTGCGCCCATACAACGTCCTCACCCTATCCTTAACCCTAGCCTTCTAACCTACTTAAGGGCTCTCAGGTTTCGCATTTTGGAAAGATTTAGTAAAAAAATGTCAAACAAGAACCCCCCCCCCAAAAAAAATAGCAACAGCAAATATCTCTTTCAGTCAAGCATGACAAACAGTAGCAGCAAGACCCCTCATCAATAGGGAAGAAGGCAGCTTAGGTTAGGTTTAGGCCTCGAACTTTTCCACTGATAATTGTCCTACAGGACAATAACCTAGTGCATTAAATCATTGTTTCGGGAATTTGGAGTTTAATCTCTGTACTTGGGTTCAAAGGTAACTAGGCGAGAAATAAGCGAGAAGTACCAAAAATGAGACAAGATATCCATAGATATGGTCAGTGCGACGAGAAGAGTCTATCTCCGTTTATTAAATAAGTTGTTTCAATTCGGAATTCCCTGGAAATTTGACCGATAATACCTCGATCGATATGCCCCTGATGAAGGCCAGGAGCGACAATGATTGAAACGTTGTTTATAACATAAACAAAGAAGAGGACAATGGTCCGAATGTAAATAGTGTAAATAATGATAATTTATCATCCAAGAACAAATCTTGTTTTGTCATTTATTCTGACTTTCTTGACACTCGTTTAAGTGATAGTCTTTGTTTAACGTAAACTCATTTAGCAGTACTCTACATGGAGTGACTTTTGCGCCTTGTATTTCAGGAGCCTTTACTCAAAAAGGAAAAAAAAAGTGAAAAATAAGAAAAAAAAATGCGATGAAAATTAGAATTAAGGCGTAATTGTAAACTTGGATTCAATTTAAAGCTGTGTCTATTTTTGAAAATATCGGACAATAAAAAAAGAAGGAAAATCCTGGAGCTAATTAGAAATGTAATAGGCCAGCCAATAAGTGGGTGAGAAAGTCGGAAGAAAAACATTGGCTTTCAAAAGAATTATAATCGGAAAAAGTTTTCGCTGGAATGAAGCGTTATTTTTGACATGATTCTTTGTTAATGGATCATTCTCTGAAGAAATGAGATACTGGTTCAGTGTGCCATGAAATAATCAGGTCGTGCCAGTCCTGTTCAATAAATATTCCTTGGCAAATTAATCACAACTATAGGTTAATTCTTTTTCTTTTATGTGGACTCACTCTCCAATAATTAGGCGTATATGACCGTCCACAACATTCTATCTTTTTTAGTTATAGGCAATATTTGTCCTCTTGCTATCTCTTCCAGTCCTTGCTTTTTCTGTCTCCCTTTTTGTTTTTTCTCTCTCTTTCTTTCGCTTTTTCGTTCTCTCTCTTTTACTCTTCCTGTCGACAGGCCGAGCGAGAGACAAAGTCTATAGCTGCTTTTCTCTCTCACTATCTTCCATAGTCATTCAACTCTACTCCCACATGCTTATAGGTATAAAAATTACACTCTTTTTAAAAGCATTTCAACCCAAGCAAGGTGGAGTGCAGCTAGTACGTAGAGGGTGGTTATACAGATTGAAAGTGAGTGAAAAGACTAGATATAGGGGTGATTGAGTAAAAGGTACAAGATGAACCGGCATTAAAGCAACAGAAGATGACGATTGACGTTACATTTATTTTTTTGGAGATTGTACTTTGATAAATACAATCTCCAAAAAAATAAATAAAGTAAGTAAAAGGAAGGGGATTCTCTTGTTGGGAAGTGCGAGAAATAAAATGTTAGAATAGAAATGGCTGTAACATTTAACTATTTCAACAGTAAGAGGGTGGGACCTAGATGCCAATTTAGTAGCACGCTTAAATTCATGCAGTCGGGACACCAAGGAAAAAAGCTCGTCAGAGCAGTTGCCATGAAAATATTTGTAGAAAAGACAGACCTTGGTTGAAATAGATCTATTCCCATATGAGATAATTTTGGATTTTGTTCGATAATTCGGTATGCTCTGTTATAATAAATTTGTTCGGTAATTCGTTATGCTCTGTTCGGTAATTCGGTATGCTCTATTCGGTTATTCGTTATGCTCTGTTCGGTAATTCGGTATGCTCTGTTATAATAAATTTGTTCGGTAATTCGTTATGCTCTATTCGGTTATTCGTTATGCTCTGTTCGGTAATTCGTTATGCTCTATTCTGTTATTCGTTATGCTCTGTTCGGTAATTCGGTATGCTCTATTCGGTAATTCGTTATGCTCTGTTCGGTAATTCGTTATGCTCTGTTCGGTAATTCGTTATGCTCTATTCGGTTATTCGTTATGCTCTGTTCGGTAATTCGGTATTCTCTATTCGGTTATTCGTTATGCTCTGTTCGGTAATTCGGTATGCTCTATTCGGTTATTCGTTATGCTCTGTTCGGTAATTCGGTATGCTCTGTTATAATAAATACATTGCGCTTATTTTGTGGCTCAGTTTTAATATTTGATATTACTAGGATCCACTTGGATTATATAACAACCGATTTATTACATGTACTATATATATATATATATATATATATATATATATATATATATAGGCAGCATATGGGTGACTTTCGTTGGATTTCGCAATTGATTTCCATTATTCACAAATTAATTTCCAAGTTATAAAAATTATTATCGTACAAAAAATTCGCCGCAAAATATCACATAAAAAAATCACCGAAAACAATTGCAGAAATAAAAACTTGGGGATCCAAAATTTCAAGACTGCGGGTCCGGATTCGGTCCGAAATATTTTTTAATTTGCTCACGGAGTCGGCCTGATTCCAAAATGGCATGATATGGTGGGCAATGATCTCTCTGAGTAAATTTGAAAACATGGACATTTTTATTTTGAAACACCGTAATTTGAGAACAGTAATTTTTTTCATTTAAACATGAGCAATTGAAAGTTAGAGAGTTATGTCCCTTTAATTGCTTTTATCAGAAGGCAGTATGGTGGGATCCGAAAACAATCGCAGTAATGAAAACTTGGGAATCCAAAATTTCAATATTTCGGGGCCGGATCCGGTCCGAAATGTTTTTAATTTTCTCACCGAGTCGCCCTGGTTCCAGAATGGCATAATATGTTGCACTACGGCCTCTAGGAATAAAGTTGAAAAGTGTGACATATTTGCACACTGGCATTCGCAATTATTATATAGAAGGTGAAATCATAAATATATTTGAAATATACAAAGATTAACTGATATTCCTGACGTCTCAGTTATTTATTTTTGTTTTGATTTTCTTCAATTCATGAAATTATCTAGTCTAGTGGGCGAAATTAATGTGCCAACGAGTTAAAAATCAGTTTTGACTAAATGCTATTTTGTTGTTCAACAATATATCTTCAGGAAGAGTATATGTGGTCATTCCCGACTGTAGTCTATATTGACGTAGGCATATTGATACAATACTAGGAAAGACAGAGAACTGAATGCATGAAGATACTTAAAATTGCACATACAAAAGTTAAGAGTCGCAATAGTTAAAGTAGCATTGAACTTATTTGCATATATATGAATATTAATGCGATTTACAAACAGGAAAAATCGTTAAAAACAAAGACATCTGAGCTGCTATGTAACATGAATAGTCATATAGTGAATGCTGGACAATTTCTTCACAGATAAAGCGTAAACTTGAGGCAACCGAGATATGGTTCTACAGAAGGATATTGAGAATGCCATGGAAGGAACATGTAAGGGACACTGAAACAAGTAGGACAATTGAATTTAAAATCAGAAAACGACAGTTGAAAATTCTGAGGCGCACAATGAAGAAAGCTGATTTGAAGAATTTAACAGAGCAGTGAAAAACGGTAAGTAAGCTATTTAAAGATTTTGTATGAGTGAATCCCGTTGCAATGAAGTTCAATGTCAACTCGATGAAGGACGGATACAATGTTTTTGGACAGGCCAAACTTGTACCACCTAATTATTTATTAGTAAGGTATTTGTTTCTTACATGGAATGTTTTTTCTCTAAGTTTAGCTCAGATATGGCACAACGCCAAAATTATTGGGCACATAATGAGGATCGAAATCTCTACTCAGTCATAATTGTAATGATTATCCAAGCTTAGATGTGGCAATTGACTGGAAGTATGGGGCACCCAGTGAGAATCGAACTCACTACTCAGGCGTATTTGCTCTAGAAAGACAAGCTTGCTAACCATTTTACCACGTCAAAAGGGACAAACCGTATATGAAAAATGAGTCAATTAAACCGGTTCTTCTCAAACTAACTGATGCGGCGGTTTTTGTCCTTCAAATATTCTTTGAGATATTTCCGATTTCAGAGTTATTTTTAGACAATCTGTACTAAACATGATATCATGAGGTTTCATTCATCTAACAAGTCTTCCTGAGATAAGCTTACTAAACATTACACTAAGTCGAAAAACACCCAAAATGATTTTCTAAGCATTGCTTAGATGTAGCCAAAGGTCGAAAGTGTGATGCATGCAGTGCGGATCGAACTCCTTACCCAGTCGTAACTGATATAACAAAACAAGTTTGTTAACCATTGCACCATGTCGAAGCATGTATAGCAATGTAATCTGTTATGACGGAATATTTAATCTCTTGCTATAGTATTCCATCGATTTGTATCAAAATCTTGAATAAAATTTAAAAAAAGAGCGCCAAATTATCACGGGCCATCATCATCCTCATCCACATTATTATTATTATTATTATTATTATTATTATTATTATTATTATTAATAACAATAATCCCATGACAAATAGTGGCGGTAGGGTCGCTGCTCAGCTGAGCACCGGAACAATTCCCTCCATATGTCTCGGTTGCATCTCTCTGAACAAATCTTCCAGTTCACTGCAATGTTTACCAAATTTTGTAGAATAGCAGTAGAAATTATTATTTCATTATTCGGTCAAGTTATCTAGAACATTCATGAGTCTATCATGCCATCCATCACGGTCCTGCAATCATGGTCAGAAGTTCATTAGGGTGGCATACTATCATAACATAGCTGGTTGATGTACGTGGATTCTGGGCGACCAGCCCAGCTTGTGCCAATGTTAGATGTCCAGAGCAGTAGATCACTCGCATGTTCTTGTTTTGGTCGCCATCAGTGTCCAGCTAAGTACATTCTGCGTTCACGTAAGATTGTCGAAATATCAGAGGTGGATCCATACAGCTGTGCTTTAGTCGGATGTTATCTTCTAGAGATGTTACGTATAGTTCTCAGCATCCAAGTGTAGGTTCCATCATGTTTATACTCTAGGGTTTTAGTTAATGTCCAAGCAATTTCCCCGTATATTAATACCACCTCTGTAGTAGTTTGAAAGAATTTCTGTTTGAGGTTGTCTGGTACATCAGATTTCCAGATTACATCCATTGTATTCAAGGCGACCCAGGCTTTTGCTATGCGAATTTTCCTATAAGTTTCACTAGGATGTATTTCTCTTTAAACTCTGTAAATTTTTTTACATACCTTGGAAACATGTCCATACTATTTCAAAATTATTTTCTTGGGTGTGGATATGAAGCCTTCCAACGAGCCTGTTTTTTTTTATTTTTTTTTTATGGTGTGTCGCAATGTGTCATTTGTGATTCAGGTTTCATAGTGGATGGTTCTGTAACATCTCATTTCTAATACCTGAGCTATTCACTCAATTTCTGCTGTTAATCTCCAAGATCCACTGGCTTACACTACGCAACAGTCCGAGCTTTGAATTCGGGCAGTAGTTCTTGTCTTTCCAGGCAGTTTTTATTTTTATGATAGTTGCCATTGTTCGTTCTTCTCTTCAAATTATTTCTCCGACAAAGAAATATAGACAACCTTGATCTTTAGTGTGCAAATCAAAACTGAACTACATTCTAATGTATTAAAGTTTGACTGATGCATAGTTGGAAATCCAAAATATATAACTGTTGTGGTAGGATCCACCTAATTTGCACAGTGGAGTACCGACCATATAAATATGGTTGGTACCGGGAAGAGAGAGGAGGAATCAAGAGATTCAGAGACCGAGAGACAGACTCTCGGCGACTGTCGAACTCTCTGCATTAGCAGAGGGGAACCCGGACGAGGCTTTGCCGAAGGGCAAGGTTTCGTGCGGGGAGGTTGACAGGGCCTGAACCCGTCTAGGCGGGTTCAGAAAGGCCATATTTTTGGCCGAGCCTACGGGCTCGGGGATACCCACATTAAAACGGCCTTGTGCCACATTCGATCCTCGTGGGTGAATTGATAAATACAGGAATCAAGAGATTCAACCAGAGACTCTGCCTGACTGCGACTCAGTCAACACATTCTCCAGGAACGGTCTTCCCAGGAATATACAAAAGACTATATGTAAATATTGTGTACACTTTCTTGTTTCAATACATTTTGTTCTAAGTACATTTTGTGTTGCATTATTATTCCATGCATTAGTCAAGTTTCAACAATAACGAAGACTATAATTCGGTAGTGAGACTTTAATGATTTGAAATTATATCATAACGGATAGTACAAACATTTTGATAAAAATAAAAAAGAATTCTAAGCAGCGTGAAATATAAGGTTGCACCTATAATCGGCTACAGATTGAAACATTCCAAAATAACGGAGAAATTTCACATAGTTTGCAATAAATAAGTTTCTCACTGTAGAATAAACTGCAGTGTTACAAGTTTAAATGTCACAAACTCTAATCCTCCCCCAACCCATGTCTAGGGGAGACATTGCATTTACTGCTAATGTGATACGTACGAAATATTGATTATGACCTTCAATGTCCCTCAATATACAAATAACTTCAGGCCCACATCTCTACTGCCTCATAAACATTTCATAAATTATTTACAGTATCGTAAATTTACATTTGTATCTCTGACATATTTGGGAAGGGTATCAGAATAATGTGTATTGTGGTGTAATGGATAAAAGAGGGATGAGTTCGAATCCCAGTCAGGTTTACTTATGCGAAAATGACCTTGAGAAATGTATGAATCAATCTCTTCTCTAACTTCCGCCATTGGTTGAAGAGCAGGACAGACTGGACCCTATAGTCTTGGTTGGCAACCAGTTTGTCGTGGAAAGAAACAGCAACATACTGCTGGGAAATCCCTTACACAGTCAGCTATGAATGAAAAGAAACATAACAACTCAAGCGTGTATCATGTATGGCACTTAACTGACTGATTAGAATAACCCATTACCTATACTGAGAGCAAACAATCTGCATACGGAGAGAAAACAAATTTTGTATATACACAAAAACAGAAAGGTGAGTAGGAAAGGAATATACCTTCTCATAAGACTTATTTAACCTATACATTGAGGCAATTCTGAGAGAATTAGAAGTCCTACCAGAATTCATTATTCGCAGCTATACTCTTAACAACATAAGAAATGCTGATGGCACTGTGTTAATAGCAGACACGGAAAGGAATCTTTAAGAACTCCTACGAAAGGAGAAGAAATGATTAAACATCAATTGCAAGAAGATAGAATGCCTTTTTCTATAAAAGGAACAGCTTAACTTCCAAATTACAAAATGGAGATACCAAAATCAAGCAAGTACCAAAATTTTAAATATGTGGTAAGTGTTTTAACAGGGGATGGAAAGCAAGACGCCAAAATCCGAAGGCGCATTGGAATACAAAAAAGATGCTTTTGAAAAGCTATGCAAAGTATTAAGAAACAGGAAAATTTCATTCAAAGCAAAGAAAGGAGTTCTGAACAGTTATATAATATTGTTTTTCCTATCTGGCAGTGAATGCTGACAAATCTCCTCACAGATGAAGAAGAGATCTGAAGCATCACAAATTTTGGTCTGCAGAAAGATGCTGCGAAGTTTTAGAGAAAATGGAAAAAATGGACACTTATACTTGAAATCCTAAACAGACAGATTATAAAGAAAGAGGGCTTGGAAAATTTGACACTCACAGATCATATTGAAGACAAGAGGGACAGAGAAAAACTGCATGAGCTATCATACGAGTTTACGATAGATAGAAAAAAGAAAAATCACTCAGAGCTGCAAATGACAGGAAGTTGTGCAGAGGTGTGTTCGCTAACGTCCGGAAAAGATACGTGGTGTGTAAAAAAAAGAAGAAAAATCATTCCTCGTACTTTATCATCGGGAATGTAAAAATATACCCAATAATAATGAAAAAAATACTTGAAAGTAAATTGTCGGACATTTAAATGTGCCAAGTAAAAAAATTAAACATTGATTTTTTTTTAGATAAAATTCTTTCCTTTTTTACTCGGCTGAGTATGAAGCAGCTGGCGTATTTGTTCGTAATTCCATTTATACGGATAACGTAAACATAAAAATTACAGTTTTTATTTAGCCTATAAGCACTGGGAAATCATGTAACTATCAAAAATCTATTGATGATCCCAAGGAATTATGAAATTGCCATAGCACAAACACTAGTAAGGATGCGAAACTTGTGAATTTATAAAAAAATACATTAGCACGTATCATAATCTGTCTACATTTCTGGGACGAGGTATTATGTACATTATTTACACTATTGTCTTCATCTTTGTCGCCATATTTATTACAATGTTTCGGCCGTTTTACGCTCCGACTCTCTTCAGCTAGTTGGAATGTCGAACCGAACCCCTTTCGCTGGGGTAGACTGTTTTAGTTTCACGTTATCTCCTGTTAATTTCCACTGCCTTAGCCGGGTATTGAACTCACACTGTTTGGGTCTTGTCACTGGGTCTAACTAACGCCTTTATCCACTGTGCTATGTGGCACACAAAACTTTTTTCATTGTGCCATGTGTCCTTAAATAATGTACATGTCATAATGTTATTTAGTATTTTTTTTAGTTCAATTCTTTGTGGGGATTCTTGTTTTATTTTCATGAATGACAGCTTTTATTCGATTCTAAATTTCTAAAATTTCGGCCGACGTTTCCAGTTCAGTTCTATTTCTGGCAAATTACTTTCGGTTATCCATGGACATATTTCAACCTTTTTTAATATAAAATTGTCCTTGTTTAATATTCTGTAAGATACTGTTGACCGATATAATGTTTACTCGGAAAAGCACTGATTTTGGAAAAACTTGTAAAAGATATTTTCTTTTTAAATTTGACCTTAGAGAGATTCTTGTCGAGTATTATACATTGCGAAATTTCATTGCAACGCATAGAAAGTTAAGCAGAAGATATTGTTAATAACTAGCATATAATTACCTCGAAATTGAGACATAGAGCATCATGTCAGGGACTTTATTCCTTGTTAAATTCTTTTGTTCTTGGTTTATTTCTTTTTTGACTTTTATTCGAAAAACTATTCATTTTCCATTTGTTCTCTTTGCTTCGTTTCACGGTTTTCGCATAGTGATTTACTAAGCGTAGTTCAGATGTGGCCGAACTCTCTACTTATATAAACCCCTCTCTTCCCGTACACGTCTCCTAGTTCCCGCTGGTCGAGTCCCGCTTTCTGTCGACGTGCAGCCGCTTAGTTCGGACCCAGCTTGTTCCGATATCTCAATCTTCGTACGGCTATGGGATAAACTGGTACCAGTATAGATCGTCGATCGTCCTGTCTTGGTTCTTCAAGTGTTGGGATTCCTACTGACGCAGAATGTTGCTTTTCTTCTTTTATTCAATAAGCTCTCGTAGGATTCTTGTTGACGATTGGGCTGACTGGAAATAAGACCAAACTTTCACCGAAGACATAATAATGCCGGTTTTGGTTAAATATGGACGATTTAATGAAACAGAACCAAAAACACATGCTCTGACCTGTCTAATTCGAGGTCACATCTGGCTTCTCGAGAAATATTCCTGCCTGGGAAATTAATAAGGTCTAGAATAACATACACCAATCCATTCCAAATCGTCGCCTTGTAGTTTAAAATCTACGATATCTACCTATAACAAATTTACTCAGTCGTATTTGTTCTGGCGAGATAAGCTTGTTAACCATTGCACTACGTCTAGATGCCCAAATGATTTGCTAAGCGTAGCTTAGATGTGGCCCAAGGTCGAAAGTATTGTGCACCCAGTGAGTAGTGGTGACAGTATAATTAATTTTGTAGACGACATTTAGGTTTCCTAGTGCAATAGTAGTGGTGACAGTATAATCGAAAGTTTAAATTCGGACGGAAGGCCTTTTACGATAATGGCTATTAGCAAGCTATTGCTAATAACTTCTCCGGAGCTTTTTAATAGAGTTGCAGCATTTTCACCTCTCATAATCAGTAATACTTTCGGTACTTCCTTTGAGCAGTGAGATTAATTCATTATATAAAGACATTTGTTCCGGTTTGTATTTTGATAAATAGTACTCTCAAAATTTGCAGTGCTTTTCTGCCATTACCATGGGCTTCTCTCATAATAAGAGACAAACTTCGATCAGTGAGAAATTAAATTAATTCGGCAAATGCGTTTGAATTCTTTTCGCAGTATACTTTTTCATTGGAACGATCAAATGATGCCAAGATTGTTTCGAGTAATTTTTGGATTCTCATGTATCCTGTCATGTTTCATATTTTGATTCGTCACCGTTGAAACAGAATCTATTCTTGGGCTCATAACCTGTAGTCATGGTTAAATGTAAATGGCAGAACTGCCCAAACAAACAGAATTGAGAAAGTTTGTAATAAACAATATCAAGGAAAAGGAAAGAAAAAGATGAGACAAAAATAATACTGAGCAAGCAAATAATATATGCAATGGCAAAGCAACAGTAATAAGTAAAAAAAATTCACAAACCAAGAACTGGTGTTGACACCCAAGAGCAAATTCGAATAAAAGAAGTTAGCATTGTTGTTTCAAGAGACCGGGACTGAGTCAGATGAAACCGAGAATTGACGTATCTTATTGGATAGGAAGAAATCCCAGCATGTATTTACGCGTTTCATCCATAAATTGGGGAGGGGGAAGTAATGTACAGTCATTCACAGTAGAAGTAGAATCGGCAGTTGTTGTTTTAATAATAATAAAGCTAATAATAAAGCTAATAATAATAATGATGAAGCTAACCACCCAGACATTGTTATTAGAGACCGCAAACAAAAAAGAGCCTCCTTATTGATATGGCAGCCCCTGCAGACTGCAATGTATCTTTGAAGATCTTCAAAAAGTTATCAAAATACAAGGACTTTGAAATCGAAATCTCAAAAATGTGGCACATGGCAACATCAACAATCCTTGTAGCCCTCGGATTGGTTGGAAAATATTCTAGTAGACTCACTGAAGGAATCCCTGGAAGCCCATGCCTTAAAGTAATACAAAAATTGTTCTCACGAGTACAGCACCTTATGACGGGCTTTATATATATATATATATATATATATATATATATATATATATATATATATATATGTGTGTGTGTGTGTGTGTGTGTTTTTTTTTTAAATGGTCAGTGGAAAATGTCATGGTGCCATTTGTAATCTTAGGCCTCTGGGCGGGACCCGGAAAGAAATGTGTACACACTAGAAATCAAAGGAAATTAAATAATAATAATAATAATAATAATAATAATAATAATAATAATAATAATAATAATAATGACGACTTACACAGCGAACGAAAATATTTAATTTCTATAAAGCTCGATTGCGAATGTTAGGACGTCTCTCGACAAGACGCCCGAGACCACACGTTAGAATGTGCAGTCCTTCTGTCATTTTTCTATCTAATGTGTATTTTTTTCTCAGAATACAGTTTATGAAGTATTAGGTTGGTGCAAAAATAATAACGTAATAATGTTGTTTTTTGACGTTAAAAAATACGTCAAAAAACGACATTATTACGTCATTATTTTTGCACCAACCTAATAGGAAGAAAGAGATAAAAGATGTACATGAGTTTATTAGTACGGCTGTATTGTCAGAGAATGAAATTCAGTTTTTCCAAGACTGAATGCAGCCTGAAGCATTTCATTCCATCCAATGCGTTTCATTTTTTTTATTATCTCTTTCTGCTCTTTTTATCTCATTGTGCGTTTTTTTCCCCTTTCTTATACTTAATCTCATTTGATATGCGCACAAAAACTTGGTTATTTACAAGAACGTATTCCGACACTTAACGTCTGATAGTTTATATACGGCGTAGTAATTAGGTAGCGACACAAATGTGCCTGGACTACAACACATTTAACACATGGCAGATTTAACGCTGCTAATTAAAAGGCTCTGTAAAGAAAGCCAGTTTCCGAAAACATTGCTTAAATAGCGAGGGAATGAACAAAACGCAAAAAAGGATAAAACGCGAATTTACACGGAACAGAGTTGAATATAAAGAACAAAAAAGAAAAAAAAGAAGAAAAAAAGCCTGATGCAAATGAAAGGCACCGTAAAATCCAATTACGGAGTTGTTTACTTATTTCTATTTTAACTAAGATGTCCTTTTTTATAAAATCTTCCGTGTTAATAGAATAATTATGAACTGGAAATACAATATAAACGGTCCATTGATTAAATGTTTGAAACATTTCCTACGTTTTATCAACCCTTTGCAGATTTTGTAAAGCCACAAAATATTTTGATATTGTAAGAATTTTTTTTATGTAGCGACACCAGTCTTATTAATTAACCCATAATTTGTGGTACAAGAGTTCGATTCATTTCTTTCTCAAGGGTAATAGTGCGTAAGTGAATATAACGAACCTAACAGAAATTGGAACTCAACTCTCCGATTAACGATTCCGATCCATTACACCACCGGCACATAGAAATTTGCATCATATGCTACTCCTAAGTGGTCGCCCGTCTAGATACTGATCAAGTTCGACGTAACTTAACGTCGCTGATCGTACGGGAACCTGTGTTTCAACGTAATGTGGACTTAAGAGAAGGAAAACTCTGATGTACCACCTGCTTTTTGAGAACATCAAGTGATATTGGTTGTTTATTTTTCTTTTTGGGTAAATGCTGTTTTTGCTAAGAGGCTGAAATTGACCAACTGCAACGTCTTCGTTTCTTTTAAAATTTTAATTGCTTGATAATGATTAATTGACCGATTCGAAATTTACGGTTTATCAACCCTTTGCAGGTTATTTAAGGACCGAAAATATTTTTCGATTGTAAGAATATTTTTTGAGGTAATAAGTATTAGGTTGGTGCAAAAAAAAAATAATGACGTAATAATGTCGTTTTTGACGTTAAAAAATACGACAAAAAACGACATTATTACGTCATTATTTTTGCACCAACCTAATATTTAGTGTTACAAATCTTACTAATCAGTCACTAAATTCAGTCGGGGTGGGGAAGAAGTGGGTTCATGCCTTTCCCTAGAGTATTTGCGCATGTGAATATAACGAACACAACTGGAATTGGAAGTCGGCTCTCCGTTGAAAAATTCTGAGGAATTATCCATTACATCACTCATACATCTAAGCTTACAGCACCTAGACCCAAAGGGGTCATCCATGTAGATATTGACCAGGCTCGACGTAGCTTAACTTCAGTGGTCGTACGGAGACCGGTGTTTCAACGTGAAATGACCACGCGTCTATAACCGGTCCAATTTCAAATCTGATTACAAAACGAATAAAAACAGCATTAAGTTTAGTTGTAGTTTCTAAAAAATACTATGATAAAGTAAATATTAGGTTGGTGCAAAAATAATTTCGTTTTCTCACATAGTAACATATGTTAGAAAACGAAATTATTTTTGCACCAACCTAATAGATAGCAACTTCCTTTTAAAATATTGCTCACTCCAACGTCAGCTAGCAGGGTACGTTCTATTTAGACTGGGAGACATATGCCGTTGGAATCTATTATTTTCCGAACGCCAGACTGACCACACCTGCATTCTAACATTGTCACATTGCTAGCATTTTGAAATGCTGTGGTTAAAAAAACCGAAAAACAAAAAAACAAAAAAACAAAAAACAAAAAAACAAAAAACCCAAAAACCAAAAACCAAAAAACAAAAAACCAAAAAACCAAAAAACAAAAAACAAAAAACCAAAAAAACCAAAAACCAAAAAACCAAAAAACAAAAAAACAAAAAACAAAAAAACAAAAAACAAAAAAACAAAAAACAAAAAAACAAAAAACAAAAAAACCTTACTGGTACAATAGCAGCAGTATAATATTTCTTTACTTGGCAGTATTTATAGAAAGTATAAAATTTCTTTCCGTATTTTCTATTTGAGAATCACTAACTGACATGATGAGTGCACATTCTAATACCTGAAACATATTACCCATTTTCTGTTAAGTTAACATTGCAGTTAACGTTGCAGGCACATTGTGCAGAGTTTTTTTTAAGTGTCTGCAATCACTATCCAAAGTTGCAGAAAGGTTGCAGCAACGTCATTTTGTTAGCTGAATGGTTAAGAGACTTGTCTGAATAATATAATTGTTAGTGTAGTGGGTTCGATCCTCACTAGGTTTTCATTACTGTGTTCCCATACGATCTCCACAACTTCTTGCTTATTGTGGATCTTGGCAAATTTGTTTCTTTTTTGCCATCCTTCGGAGGGACGGTGGATAGCGGTCCGGATTAAGAAATTAGAGAGCCAAGTTTACATTCCAGACAGATCCATTGAATTCTGCTAATGCTAATATCCTTGGGAAAGGTAGGAATCATCATCTTCTCCAGCTATTGGTAAATAACAGGGCAGAGTGAGTTCTATAGCTTTGGGTGGCAACCGGTCTAGGAGAAAGTAACTCTAAATTCAAAACTGTATGTAACCTTGGCGTAGCACTTACTATACAGGATCGTTCGCAAATGTTCGATAATCCCGGTTACGGTCGACCAGGATGGATGGTGTCATTCATTACACAATCTTGTTTTGTAGGTTATCTACTGTTTCTCTATCTCCACTTGCCTTCAATATGTCCTGAGAATGTTAAATTCTCTAAGCCCTCTATTCTCATTATGTATTCTAAAAATTTCATTTGTTGCTTTCTGATTCTATTTGTTAGTTTTGATTCCACGTTCATTAAAACTTCCTCTTCCTTTCATTTTCAGTTCATATTCTCATTTTCTGTAAAACTTTGTCGTTGTTCGCATTTTCGGTTCATGCTATTCTCAGCATCCTTCCGTAGAACATTATCTGTAAGGAGATTGCCGGGTATTCACTGTCATTCACCACTCATTTCCTTGTTTCTAACGAAATTATCTTTTATTTTAATACTTTGCTAAATTTTTAAAGGTAACTTTCGATATTCCAAATCGCCTCCGGATTTCGGTGTCACATTTTCCGTTCTAAGTTAAAACACGTTTTAATTTTCGTATTTGCGCATATTATTATGAGTAAAGCTAGCGTGTTGCTGTAGTTAGCAATCTCGTTTCGTTAGCCAATTGTTTTGACGCCAGTATTTATCATAAATAAGAATAAAATTGTAAAGCATACTTATACAACACTAAACAAAAAAGTATGCTACACAACGTTATATATATATATATATTGTTCAAGCCGTTTGAAGATCACGTGAGCGTAAAACGAGTTATGACTAGGGCCATCTTTTCATATATTTAACGTTGGTAAGCGTTTTTGCTTGGTCTAGGCAATCTAGTCTTTGACACTTTACTGAGTAGGAAGTTTTCCTTTTAGGCCTTTTTGGTCTTTTTTTCAGTATTGTCGTTTTTATTCGAGACTATATCCTGGTAAGTGTTTCAGTTTTTTGTTTTTCTTTAACACACACACACGTATATATATATATATATATATATATATATATATATATATATATATATATATATATATATATATATCGAAGAAAACGGCAAATTTTCCCTCCTGAAAAAAGGATACGTATTCAGCATGATATACTGACGACGGTAGATTGAAATTTGAAACAATTCAGTCGCAGGAGTCGCCATAAACGCATTTTGATATGCTATTAGTTTGGTGCAAAAATAATGACGTAATAATGTCGTTTTTTGATAATAATATTGTACTCCCTCTCTCAGTTGTCGACGAATGAAAAAAAATGCTCCGTTGATAAAAGCACTTGGTATTCTCGAATCGGGAAGAAGAAAAAAAAGAGAAAATTCGTGTATTTAGCGACTGCTGAGACCGAGTTATTTTTGACTGGTTACGTGCATTGTGACTTGTGATATAGTACCTGCAAATCGAGATTTCGACATTTTTTCTGTCCCTGATCTCCGAATCTGAACTGACAGGAATTTGTATTGTGGAAGTAATCTGCGACAAATACAGGGTGTCCATAATGTTCGTGTGCATTTACAAAAAATGATAGCTTTATTTGAATTTGCGATAGAAATAATTTGAAAAAAAGGATTAGAAAGAAGTAAATCTATATTTTTTAAGGTTTTATTGAAATTTTATTTAAGTTTCCGCATGTCTTCCATCATTAGCAATACAAAGGGTAATACGATTTTGCAGTTCACGGAAAACATTTACCAACTGATTTACAGTAATGCCTGAAATCACATTAGTTATTTTAGCTATACTTAAAACTAGGTACATTATACTTTGTAACATTTTTTTACAGATTCTTTCTATCGCAAATACAAATAAAGTTATAAATCTTTTAAAGTGCACACGAACTTTATGGACACGCGGTATTTTCCTTTGCTATCCAAGTACTCTTACACTATATATATATATATATATATATATATATATATATATATATATATATATATATATATGTTGTGTGTGTGTGTGTGTGCAAGATTAACATAAATATAAAATTTGTCAGCTGATTGATGTCATATCCAATTCTCAATTGTAATAACAGTTCCGGAGTAAAATTGCTTAAATTAACCACTAAAATATTAACCCCATTTGTTATGATTTCTGTGGACCCGAGTAATATTGCATGGCCCTCAGGGTCCATATGGAC
>OZ010594.1:66280897-66340897 GCA_963932145.1 Acanthosepion lycidas | reverse complement strand
AGATTGTCTTGATTTTTATTTCTTTCCCAAGAAGTTATTTTGTTCTTTGAAGATATCATCTCAGCAATCTTTTCCACTGTCCCGACCCTTTTCATTTCTGTCTCTTTCTCTCTCTATGACTTTCTCTCTTTCTCACGCGCATATACATATCCCTCTCGTTTTATGTTATCATTTTCTATCTCCCTCTCTATATTTCTTTCTTTCTTTCTTTCTTTCTTTCTTTCTTTCTTTCTTTCTTTCTTTCTTTCTTTCACACACACACACACTCTACTCACCCAAGTTTTTTCTTGATTTTCTCTTACAAAAACGGCTTTAATTTTTTCTTTTCTTTTCTTTGTTTTAACAACTCTGTTTCAATTCTTTATGTTTGAATCCCTCTCCTGTTTGTCATACAAAAAAACTTTACATTTGACATTCACTTATTCTTTTCTGTTTCTTTTTACATACAATAAAATATTTCTTTCGATTACATTAATTATCTACTGATATTAATTCTTCTGTGATTTTATCTTCCTCCATTTTCTTTACTAATAATGCGTTTTCTACATTTAGTACAAACAAAAAGGTATGTATATTTTAGTATGCGCTTCCATCTTGATAAATTCTTTAAAAAGTAAGTCTCATCTAAAAAACTTCTTTGTTTCTCGTACAAAAGAAGTAAGTAAAAAATTATTAAACTCATTATCAAACTTCATTTGATTTTATAATGCCATATTTCTTCGAGATCATAGATCTCTACAGGATTCAATCTTTTATCATTTGTGAACTGCAAAACCTTCTTTGGAAAGATCATTTTACAGTTTCCCATTGCCTTTTCCACGGTCCAGAATTCGGAGTTGGTTTTCACCTGGGCAGGATGTGCGTGTGGAGTAATGGATTGCCATTCGGAATCAGAAATCGTAGAACCGACTTCAAAATTCAAGCCGATTTAGTTGGGAAAAGTATACATCCATTTCCTCTCCCCTCAGCTATTAAATAACAGTACAGACTGGTTTCTATAACTTTGGTTTGCAGCCATTCGAGAGACTCCATAAAATCCCATCTACCAGAAAGGCTAGGCGTCTTGTGGCAATGCGTCGGCTCATGAAAACATAAAAAATATTTACTCGTATTTCTCCTAAGTTAGGCTATCTACTTTATTCTGATAATTAACCCATAACTGGGGGTAATGATCAAGGGAAGCTGTGTAAAAGAGAACGTTGCTGGCTGTGCGGAAATTTGAAATCGGCTCCCCAAATGCCTCTATTCACACCATAATTGTTACCCCTTCGGCATATCCAATTTCACGCGTTGACATTCTTTGCTGTTTTTCTTAACTATTATCTTATTTTCATAAGTTTGCATTTTTCTAAGTCTATTTTCTATCATTTTGTATATATTTTCAAGTTCTCTGCTTTATTTGTTAAGATACATACAACACTTTTCTTCTAAGTATTAATATATATATATATATATATATATATATATATATATATATATATATAATACTAGAACTCTAATCTTCTGTATATATATATATATATATATATATATATATATATATATGTCTGTATGTGTGTGTGTGTGTGTGTGTGTGTGCACGTTCCGGAGATATATCCTTAAAGACACATGATACCCCAACCAATTTAAAAGCATACTGTATCTTTGAACCATTTCATTAAAATTAAACAAGAGATTCTTGAACTATATTTTTTTCCTGTTTTTACGGAATTTTTAACAAGAAATTCAATATTTGTTTCAATATAGATTCTTATATCAATCCCTGTATATAAGCAAACACATGCATATCATATTCCAATTATCATATGAAAAATGTGAAAAATAATAAGAATACATAATGCATTATATTAGGTTGGTGCAAAAATAATGTCGGTTTTTGACGTATTTTTTTAACGTCAAAAATCGACATTATTTTTGCACCAACCTAATAACAACATTCTTAAATAAATTTAAATATATATAACACGACATACATTTAAAGAATTCACTACACTACATTAGAACTATTTTATAAACAAATATCTCTGATGTTTGGCAGTTACTTGATAGATGAGGATGCTATGTGGGTGTGTCATTGTTAAACGTAATCTGTATGGCTGGATAATGTTGTCACGTGATTTCATAGTAAACAAATACATGAATGCTATTTTTGCTGCTTTACGTATTTTGAAATAAATGACAGGATGAAGAAGTATGTATAATAAAAAATATAATTGCGTGCGATTCAGTTAATATTGTAAAATGTGAGTAATAATAATTATTGCAATGACTTGTTTTACAAATACAAATTAAACTATGTGCAATGAATAATAAAATTGATAATATTGTTATTCAATATTTTGTATCGGGAACAGTTTTTAAAAAGTACCCAAGGAGTTAATGGGTGGTCTCGTAATATCTTTAATACCCCAAAGAGTTTATGGGTGGTCTCGTAACATCTTTAAAAACCCAACGAGTTTATGGGTGGTCTCGTAACATCTTAATTTTCTAACTAACATAATCTGCACACTGGGGCCTTGATTGATAGTCGACGCAAATAATTCCCACTGGAGGCATTGGTCAGTTTTCAACTTTAGGCTGATTTTCGGAAGAAATTCCGACAAATTATATGGTGATTTTCTAAGTGTTGCTTAGGCATGGCACAAGACACAAGCTATCGGGAACTCAGTGAGGATCGAACTCACTACTCAGTCGTAACTGTTCTAGCGAGACAATCATGCTAAACATTAAACCACGTTGAGGTGCCCAAAGATTTTCTAAGCGCAGCTTAGATTGGGCACAAGGCCGAAGTTTTGGAGCACCCATTGATGGCCGAACTCACTTCTCAGCCATAACTGTTCTAGCGAGACAAACGTACTAAACATTAAAACAAAATTGAGGTGTCCAAAGAGTTTCTAAGCGTAGCTTAGATGGAGTATAATGCCGAAGTTTTGGAGCACCCAGTGAAGGTCGATCTCACTACCTAGTCGTAACCGTTTTAGCATGCCGAGGGTGCTCACCATTAAATCACGTTGAGGTGCCCAAAGTTTTCCAATTGTAGGTTAAACGTGGCACAAGACTGAAAGTATAGAGTAGTCGTAATTGCTCAGGAGAAACAAACTTGTTAACCCTTACATCACACCGATGTGCCTTTGGACATTATCAGTATGAAGGCTATTGTGAGTTGACTTATCGGTGTTAAAATAAGCTTAATAAACAACTTTCTAACTTTGATAGCCTCTTATTTTTCTCGAAAATTCTATTTTATAAGAAATGTTTACTCGTTCTGCTTTAGGAACTAAACCGAGATCAGCTAAATGAAAGCTCTATGAGTTTGTTTTTTTTTTTTTAATTTCTTGGGCCTGTATTCCCGGTGAATATACCAGATTGCTTTTCCTGTTTAATTACCCACTCTGCCTTTCAAGCCTTATTAAATTTTCGGTGAGGAATTCCGATTCCTGACAGAATCTGTTCCGCATGTGGTATTCCTTAGATAAGCAGCGAAGAAAGGAATTCTCTGCTCGCTATTTACATTATACCTGTTTAACGATCATGTATTTGTGGCTTCTATCTGCAATTAATACAGAAAGAGATTTACTTCTGGTGCACGCATGCATTAACGCTGACATTTCACGTTCTTCGTTCACACACACACGTATATATATATATATATATATATATATATATATATATATATATATATGTATGTATGTATATATATATATATGAAAACACAACGCGCATACTTACAATGTATAACCGAGCTGACGGTTCATATACACACATCATGTACATACATACACACACACACACACACGCATATATATTTATATATATATTTATAACTATCATCACATATATATATATTCTCCAACCATATGTGAAGGTTAATTCCAATCCGATATACGTTCATCCAAATTCCAACCATCCCCCTTCAGTTATCAAACATATACCCTCTTCCATTGGATTTAGAATTAGCACTAACTCTTTTTAATAAACATAGTGACTTTTATAATTCTGCTCTTGAGGTTAAAAATATTGGTGTATATGTGTATGTATGTGTATTTGTAGATGTGGGTATGTGTGTGTGTATATATATGTGGGTATGTATCCTTATATTCATGTATATATATATTTTTATGTGTGTATATATGTAAGTGTCTGCATGTTTATGTAGTTGTATATATATGTATGTGTGTATGTGTATATATATATATGTGTAGATGTATGTGTATGTATGTGTATATATATGTATGTGTGTGCATGTATGTGTATGTGTAAGTATATATATATATGTATATATATATGTATATATATATATATATATATATATATATATGAATATATGTAGATGTATGTGTATGTATATATATATGTATATATGTTTGTATGTGTATTGTTATATTGTGTACCTAAATTTATTTACGTATATTTATGTTGGTATGAATGTGTTTTTTTTTGTTTTTTTTTAATATATATGTATGTTAGGATACGTGTATTTTTGTGTTTGCATGTATATCGAGGTATGTCTATGCCTATGTATGTGTATGTATGTCTGTATGTTTATATATGTTTTTGGTTAAATGTCGTTGTATTTATGTGTATGTACGTATATATGTGTATTTGTTATTATAGATAGGTATTTTTATGTAGATATTTATGTGTATGCATATGTCTGTATGTGTGTATGCATGTATGTATGTGTATATATATATATATATATATATATATATATATGTGTGTGTGTGTGTGTATATGTATGTATGTATGTGTATGTATATATATATATGTATATATGTGTGTGTGTGTTTACTTATGTAAGTTTGCAGTTGTATATATGTATGTTCACACCTACTTTATATGAAATTGTTTATGTGTACGTGTAGGTAGGGAAACTTGGGTATGTCATTACGGTCACATGGGTTAGTATATATGTGTGTATATATGTTTATATTTGTGTATTGCTGTATATATATATATATATATATATATATATATATATATATATATATATATATATGTATTTATATGTGAGTATGTGTACACATATACGTGTGTATATTTGTGGGTATATATGTGTATATGTGTATGTATGTGTATGTGTACTTGATACCATGGAAATGTATACGTATGTATATGTTTATGTATGTATGTGTAGATATTTCGGTGTGTATGTATGTATGTATATTTATGTATGTGTGTGTGTGTGTATATATATATATTTGTATGTGTATGTATGCGTATATGTGTGTGTATGTGTGTGTGTATATATATATATATATATATATATATATATATATATATATGTATATGAGGTGGACATCGTAGTTACCGATGGGTGTTGACTTTGATGTCCGATTTTATATTTACATACACTATTTTAATATATTAAATAATATTAATTTTAATCATTTTTATCTTTGTATATTTACTCGCTTAAGTTAGATTTCAATAGGTTTCTTAACATTCATGCAATGACATTTTCTGTCTTAAATATTTATCGGTTGTGGTATCCAACTATCTGGGTCAATGTCTGTGGATGTGTGTGCATGTATTTATATGTATCTATGTGTATGGGAAGTGCATTCACTTTTAATTGTGTATGTATGTACGTGTGTGTTGGTTTCCCTTCTCCCACCCCCCCCCTTTTTTTTCATGACAGACCGTGAAGATGTTCTCTGTCTTGTATCTTTCTGTGTGTGTATATGTCTTAGTGCTTATATATTAGAATCTGACTGCGTTTGTTTTACGCGTGAGTTTAGGACCCCATTCACACACCATGAGGATTAAAATGTATACATTGTAAAAAGACCGGATATTAAATATAGCTAAAGTAACTTCAATGAAGAAATAAATTGAATAACATATATATTTCTTCTTTTCTCCTCAGTAATTTTATAGTTGTAAACTTAATAGCGAATAAATGTTAAATTTTGATTTTGTAATTAGCAGTTTTAAATTTTAATATTAAATTTTATCATATAATTTAGTAATTATTCGTTGGAATAAATTCTTTTTTAATACTACCCATATTTTAAACATCTGAATAGATATTATTACATGACTTCGTTATCAAGCTTTTTGAATTTTCCTATACTTGTGTTTTGATTGGTCCATCTAGCCTTTGTAACAACGTTTTCCCCTTGCGTAGGATTGTTAATTTGAAACTTTTAAAACGATTTATTTTACATTCAATGTCATCACTTGATAAGACACCGAGGGTGTTGAAACAAAATGGCTATTTTTGTAGTGATTTTATAACATATTTATGTTATAAATTTTTTTTTTAAATAAATAATTATATATATATATATATATATCATATCACATATACATATACACATCATATATATATATATATATATATATCATATCACATATATATATATATATATATATATATATATATATATATATGTAGATATATATGATGTGTATATATGAACTGTCAACTCGGTTTTATATATTTTGACTTCTCTCTTTTTTTAAATTTACAACTATCTGTGAAAACACAAATGCACATATACATACATTTACTTACGATTCTGTAATTAATTTTATCCGACTTTTCCTTATTTATCTATCTGCCAAACTATTTATCTCACGCCCCTTACATCTATCTATCTATCTATCTATCTATCTATCTATCTATCTATCTATCTATCTATCTATTTTAGTTAATTTACATCTATCTATTGATCACAGTTCATATCTATCTATCTATCTATCCATCTATCTTAGTTAATTTACATCTATCTATTGATTTCAATTTCTATCTATCTATCTATCTATCTATCTATCTATCTATCTATCTATCTATCTATCTATCTATTTTAGTTAATTTACATCTATCTATTGATTTCAATTTCTATCTATCTATCTATCTATCTATCTATCTATCTATCTATCTATCTCAGTTCGTTTACATCTATATATCCTAGTTCAGTTTCATCTATCTATCTATCTATCTATCTATCTATCTATCTATCTATCTATCTATCTATCTATCTATCTCAGTTCGTTTACATCTATATATCCTAGTTCAGTTTCATCTATCTATCTATCTATCTATCTATCTATCTATCTATCTTAGTTAATTTACATCTATCTATTGATTTCAATTTCTATCTATCCATCTATCTATCTATCTATCTATCTATTTTAGTTAATTTATATCAATCTATTGATTTCAATTTCTATCTATCTATCTATCTATCTATCTATCTATCTATCTATCTATCTATCTATGTTGGAATCTAGCTATTTCTGCAACAGTACACACATGTATCTCCTTCTATCTGCTGTGCTCCTTCAAGATGCGGGCGATAATGGCTATAATAAGTTCGTTTCACAAAGATATCACATTTCCAAGGAATTGAGAAACAGAAAGCAAAGCATAAATGAGTTAAATCTCTGCTAACTTCCGGGGGGGGGGAGAGTAAAACTCATTGCGTGTGATCCGTTTAACGTTTTACAACAAAAGATTAAACACATCAGTTGCAAGAAGGTAGAATGCATAGCTGTCAGCAAAAGAAAGAACCCAATATGTAAATTAATAACTGCAAATCCCAAAATCAAATACGTAAAACAATTTAAATAAATGTGAAGTTGTTTGACAGAGGAGGGAAAGTGCGGCACTGATATCCAAAGGCGTATTGGGATAGCAAAAGGTGCCATCCAAAAGCTAAGCAAATTACCAAGAAACAGGAAAATTTCTTTACAAACAAAGAAAAGAATAGCGAACGGTTACGCAATATCAGTTCTCCTATATGGCAGTGAATGCTGGGCAATGTCCTCACCAATGAAGAAGAAAAAGCGACGGAAATGTAATTCTATAGAAGGATGCCGAGAATACCTTGAGAACATGTGAGCAACGACGAAGTTTTAGAAAAAATGGAAACTTATACTTAACAACAGAAGATACAGTTAAATTTTGGGTACCTGAGAAAAGAGGGCTTGGAAAATTTGATACTTCACAGGAAAGATTGAAAGCAAGGGAAATGGAGAGAAGCAACGCATAATCTATTAGGTTGATGCAAAAATAATATCGTTTTTTGACGTTAAAAATACGTCAAAAAACGATATCATTTTTGCCCCAACCTAATACCTAGCGAGGTCGGGTAAATGGATGAAGGAATAGAGATTAGGAAAAAAAAATATTAAGAGCTGCAAATGACCGCGAACGGAGCAAGACAAAGAAGAAGACTGACGTGAAGTAGAATAACAATATTTAATCTGCTAGACGGTCTGCTGATAAGAAAGTTGGGTCACTGTACAGGACAAGAAATTTATTCTCGCCAGGAGCCATCTTGTAACTCTATATGATTATAATAACGTCCGTGTATCGCATGCACATTTGGCCCGTTGCGTCTGTTATCTATCAAGAAATTCGTGACAGAATCCAAAGAAGCACCTGCTTTTTCTATAAATATTTTCATGGTAATTTTCTGAAAAGCTTTCTTCTTTCATACCTCGACTTCAAGAATTTAAGCACAGTACTAGATTGGCGGCTAGGTCTCATCATTTTACTGTTTAAATAGCTAAGTGGAAATGTAAATTCTGTGCTAAAAATTTATTCGCTTACATTTTCCGACTGTGGACCTCTTTTCCAGGTTCTTGCTTTCCCGTCATCTACGATCTTCAAAATTTTAAATGCAACGCCAATCGCCATTTTATCTCGTTGAACCGTGTTCTTTTATTTGTCTTCTTTCCTTAATACAGTTTTCTCCATTTTTTTCCACTCGCAGTAACCTCTTGCGTCTTAATGGCTTTATCGCCTTGCTTTTGTGGAAGTGAAATAATTAAATGATGGAATAAACAAATTATAGTAGCCGAACATAACAATATTATTCTATTCCTACTGAAAAGTAACGCGGCCAACCTGAAATGTCCGTCTTCATTATTTCTGTCTATTGTAGGATTAAGAAAATATTCTTTTAATCGAAATAATCTTAACTGGAAAGATCTAAGCCACGTTATTAGCCTTGTTCCTTTCTTTTTTCTTGCATTTGTTTTCCTTAGTGAGGTTTCATATTGTCAGGCTAGACGATGTTATTTTTTTTCGCAGACGCTGCACAAGTTTTGGTGTAACGTCCCCAACCCCTGACATGCTCAATTTGCTAAAAAAAAGTCCGTGATAAGAGATTTACAAAGCTGCATAAGACGTAAAATGCGATATCTCATATATGCCAATCCAAAAAGTTTTCGTGAACAGTTTATGGTTTCAACGTTGATTTGCTTTGATATTGGTCTTTTATTTTCCTTGACAGATTGGAAAAATATTCTTGTAAGAATTTGGTGAAGAAAAACTAGATTTTCATTTTGGTCTCCTAAAGTCAGCAAATAACTAAAACTTACGTTATTTACTTCTTTGTCTTACATTAGCTCACTCTGGGTGCTTGGGGGAAATGTATGAAAGAAAAGCAACAGTAATTACTTCCAAATTAACTAGAAATTTTACTCGTCATTATAATAAAGTGTTGAGAGAAAGGCGTTTCGCCTTAGTGCTTAAATCAAATTAGATTACCTTAATTATTCAAAATTTCTACCTGGAACTGGTTAGATTCAAATAATATTTTATATTATATTTTTAAAATACTGACAAATAATAATGCCATAATATCATAAGCCAATAATATCTGGAGAGTGTTGTGTCTTTTTTAGTAGAATTCATTGACCGTTAAAACCCAAAAGACATGGCTGAATTACTACAAAAGCTTACACGAGACAAATTATTTGAGTTTTTAACCTTTACTGGGAACAAACAGCCTTTACGCGGAAAGGGCACATTTCCACTGAGTACACAAAATTAGAAAAAGGACTAAAATAAAAATGGTTTCTTATTGAATTTGTTTAACATCTTAAAAATGTTAGTGAAGGAAAGCGAGAAAAAAGGACTAATCAGCAACTATAAGAAAACAAAATGTTTCGTCGTCTAGGAAGTGTTTTAAGAGAGAATGGAAAATGGGAGAACGAAATCCGAAGACCCATTTGGTTAGCGAAAGCAACATTTCAAAAGCTAGACAAATTATAAGGAACATAAAAAGTTTAACGCGATTTGTTAATATTTAGTAGCATATTCTATGTTCTGTCTTCCAGCTTCGAATTGTTTTCTTCAAAGAGTTTCTTGCATGAAGACTTTAGCAGTTTCTCTCATTCTTCTTTGCACAGACTTTCTTCAGATCCTTGATAGGAACCATTTTGAACATGTTAAATAGATGGTGAATCATAAATAATTTTCTTTAATTATTGTAATTTATTTTCGTTCAATAAAAGTTAATAAATAAAAAAGGGCATAACTTTTGACGCAACGTTTATCTATATTTCGTTGGAAACAAAGAAAAGTCTGAATTGCTATGTGACATCAATACTCTTGTATGAAAGTGAATGCTGCGCAATCTCACCCCCCAACAGATATAGATAAAAATGGAAGTAATGTGATTCTACAGATGAATGCTGAAGATTCCATGAACAGAACGGTGGAGTTAATGGATAAAGGCCCGGATTGAGGAATCGGAGAGCCGATATCAAATTCCAGTTGAATCCATTACCTGAAGCTACGACCTGTGAAAGGTATGAATCCCCTTCTTCTCCACTCCCCCACCTATGGGTAAATAGAAGGACAGACTGGATTCTATAGCCTTAGATGGCAACTGGTCTACCTTAGAAAGAAATAGCAAACTATTACTGGAAAAGTCTGCCTCGTCAGTCATGTATCACGCATGGCAACTAACTGACTGATTGAAGGAACACCAAACTATATGTGATAGCAATATTCAATTCATGATTAAATGTGATTTAAAGAAATTGCAAGATGGATTATATTAAGGAAGAGTAATTATTTGGGGGTGCAGTTTATTACTTAATAGCAATAACACTTTCAAGCATCATTGTGTTCTTACATGTGAATCTATAAATATATATTTCGAATTATTATATTAATAATCGAAAATAAATTCCCCATTTTTTGTCCAATACGATCTTATATTAAAAGTCAATAGACATATAGGGGTCTGTCGTATTGAAGTTTGAGTGCTGCCTTGGCTCTGTTCAGTTTCCGTAATTATCATAGTTTATATATCACTGGATCACTCCTGCAGTCGGCCCTTTGCAGTGTAAAACTGCATTCCATAGTTATATAGTTGATTTGCATTTCGTTTCTCCACTCGGGTTTCTCCATGTTTCCGTGCATATTGGTGTTCTTAAAACCAGATTTTGGCTGGTACTCGATTATTCATTACAAGTTCTTAATCCGAAGTTACCAACTATTTTACCATCTCTCTCCTTTCGCGTTCAGGTCTCCCATAACGATTATAATTTCTTGCAATTTGCATTGAGCATTGGCGTTGTTTAGAGTGCAGTAAAACGTTTCAGTTTCTTCTCCTTTACTTTGTACTGAAGGTGTATATACAGCATAGATAGATAGGGTGAAAAGCTTTCCTCTCAGTTTAGCTACAAGACTTCTTTCAGATAGACGATATCATCCCAGATTAATTTACAAACATCATAACATATTTTGAAAGTGCTTACTGTCTCGAGAAAATTTTCACATCCATTTTTAAATATATATTTTTTACAATTATTTTTTCCTGTACTGTAGGTTTTCAAGGAGTTTGCCTTATTTTGCTCTCCCGGTTTTTTATACATCTTTAAGCAGACCACACATTTTAATGAGAAAAAAAAATGAAGGTGGTTGTACCAGTGCAAGCAAGATAATTAGTCACAACAAAACATTAGCGACAAAATTATGCAAATCCAATTGAGGTATGATATATTCTGAAAGAAAATCGTACCTATATGCCATTTATTAAATTTGGCAACAATTATATGTGAGGAAATAAGCATCTTGTATTTTATTGAGAAAAGATATACACATAACGCGACATATGAATAATTACATTCCTGGATTGTTATGGATGTGTTTATAACAATCAGCCAGCAATGTCTTCAGCCGAGAAACTTGGGGCTTTTTTTGTTATTCAGAGAAGTCGTAATTAAGGCAAACACCTGCGCATTTTCACAACGTGGTTACTGTCAGATTGAGTCAGAATTTTTTGCCCTACCTTTTTTTTTTTTTTTTTACTTTGATGGCAGATTGAGTTATTGTAAACCTTTCCAAATAGCAGTGGAGGGGAGGTTTAGGAGAAAGTTGCTTTACGGGACGTTGAGAAATGAGTTTCAGTCAACTTTTTTTTCATATGGCAAATAAGTTGCCTTTCTTTTTCTTTATTTTAAGAAAGACGAACCATAGGAGTCTGCAAAAGTCAATTGAAATACAACACTAAACATGATATCAAGATTTGATATACTAAACTTTATGACTAGTTTTGATATTTTCTTTCTTTCTCTCCTCTCTCCTTTCTCCTCTCTCTCTCTCTCTCTCTCTATATATATATATATATATATATATATATATATATATATATATATATATATATATATATATATATATATAAAACTGACTATGTGCGTGTGTTCGCGAACTACTCGAGAACCATAAGGCATATTTCCAACTTGGAATATAGATTGTACTCGATACTGGATGTGTCTGTGCTAAAAAAATTAGTCATTTTTCAAAAATCAATAACCGATAATCGATAAATATAATGTTTAAATGGGAATTTCCATTAGTTTGGTTGTTTTTAAACTTTCAGACTAAACCCTAGGGCTGATTTTAATGAAATTTGGTAAGTGTATGCAACTTATTGTCACGCTTATTATACGCAATATTGATTTTTGTCACGCTTATTATACGCAATATTGATTTTTGTCACGCTTATTATACGCAATATTGATTTTCGTTTCTCTCGACACTGGGACCCCCACGGTGCCCCAAAAGAACCCCCAAAAATTCAAATTGCTTCGATGAAATTTTGCATGTTTGTTACGCTCCTACAATGAGATGGAAATCGGTTTTCAGATTTTTAAAAATGCATGAGTGGGCCCCCAGGATGACCCTATAAACCCTTTGATGCCTCAATTGCTTTTCAAGTGTATTGTGTAGTAGTATTCCCCAATTTCAACGAAAATTTCAGTACATATTGAGATTATATCGAGTAACTGAAGTAGTTGTTGAATTTCTTCTTCCAATGCATGTTGTTCATTCGATGTAGTTTGAGCAAAAGCTGTCAACAAACAATTTCTGCTCAACAATTTTCGAACGTCGATTGCGATTAATGTACTCTTTATTTGCTGACAATTATTTTGTATCTTCTGTGCTTCTGTAAAAAAAGAACTTTCTCCTGTTATAAATGTTTTCACACTTCATGTCATTATAATTTTTCGCCATATAGATAAGAAGCACTAAAGAAAAATCTTCTTTATTTTAACTTTACACATTGAATGAGGTTTGTGATCCTTTTTTGAATAAACCCAGGCAACGCCGGGTAATGCTGCTAGTATATATATATATATATATATATATATATATATATATATATATATATATATATATATATATATATATATATATTATACAGTGGGTAGCTAAAGTATTTAACACATCGGTTTTTTACAAATTTGACAATAAAAATTGTTCAATTTGAATGCTGCATTGTGAGAATGATTCTTTCTTTTGCGAGTGAATATTGCATTAACAATTTTTAAGAATAACAATCATTTATCATGATACAAGTCCTACCACTTAAGCCAATAACAGAGTGGGGGAGAGATATTATTCATTTCTTTTTCAATAGTATTCTATAAGTGAATGAAACGAACCTGACTAAAATTCGAACTCGTCTTACGAGTGCGTTCGATTCTCACTAGGTGACCCGTACTCACAGCCTTGTGCCACATCCAAGCTACGCTTATCAATTTATGGACTGAATTACGTAGACTATTTTTCATCGTTCAGAACTAAATACTTTTCACTTGTGCTCAAATCAGCGGATTGGTAGGACGAGAATCTGTTTACGAATATCGAAATAGTAAATCTAACAGAATACCCTTCCAGAATAGAAACAATAACTTCGCTGTGAAAGATCCTGTAGGAAAGCGTCTTCTTCATTATTCTTAAAAGTCGAAGTATTCAAGGAATCGCTAATCAATTCAAGTTTTATTTCAACACTTACGTTCATGTGAAACAAAGAAAACAAACAAAAAAAATAACAACAACAACAAAAAATACAAAACAATAAAAAACAGTCCTTATCTTATTTGTTTATAACATTGGGCAAAGGGTCGCCATCCACAACTTTTAGTACTCACGCACGAGCTAACAATTTTTGAATTATACAAAACAACCATGAAACTATGTGGACGGTAGCTAGAAAATTGTGTGAACAGGATTTTCAATCGAAAAGGTGTTAAACCAATCAAGCAAAGAAAGCCCCAAAAGAAACAAAACATCTTGACTGCCATGCGAGGAAAATATACGTAATTATCTTAAAAATCTGCTAATCGTCTACTTTGCTCAAGACACGCATGAAAGAATACTTGCGCTGAATGAAGGGAGTTGTTCAGGTGCTCAGCCATAAATTGACCCTACGACTTTTTCTGGATATGGGAGTGATTATATGGATGATGGTGGTGTTGCAACGTTGATGAGTTTGGGAGTAGCAATGCTCTGACATAAAAAGCCTTGTTCAAGGTTTTCTGTCAGAAAGCGTAGAACTTTCACTTGAAGAAATTATTTTTTAGTCTCCCTTTTTATGATTGTTGAGTCGTACATTTATCTTGGACATGTGGATGAATTATTCCGTGTAAAAATAAACAGAGAACAGAAATGTTTCATCTACTATAATGAAATCATATTTGACTTCCTACTCTCTCTGACATCGCTATTGCCTTAGCACTTTTGAAGGTTTTTGTCTTTGTTTGAACACATTCTCACAGTATTCAATTCTGCTATTATCTATAGATATTCTTTAAGCATTGCAGCCCAATCTATGCGGGAGTGCCACTAGCAGGCAAGACTTTACAAAGAGTGAGATCAAGGAGAAAGAGGGGTGTTCGGGGAAAATTTATAGAGAAGGACGGGGATCAGGATCAAGGTATCAGAAGATATCGATTGACATTACATTTGAATATTTGAAGATTATAACCATCAGGGAAGCAAGTAGGAGGAAGAGATTTCCAATGTCGCGAAGCGCGAGAGAGGAAACTTTTGGAGTAGAAGAGACGGATACATTTAACCGTTTTCACAATGAAAGTGTGGGACAGCGTTGCCAATTCATGCAATTGGGGTATTGGTGAAAGTAGCTTGTCAGAGCAGTTGCCATGAAAATATTTGTAGAAAAGACAGAGGAAAGCCACATCATCTCTGTGAGAAAGTGACTGGAGTCGTGATGCCAGGTGAGGACCTATCACATTGCATATCCGTTTTTGGATTTTGTCGAGAACCTCGATATGAACAGCGGGGTCACCAGACCATATATGGCAGCTGTATTCAATGCAAGAAAGAATGGTTGATTTGCAGATTTGAAAGTGAAAGTAAAGAGGGATGCTTGAGGAAAAGGACGGGGATCAAGAACAAGATGTCGATTGACATTACATTTAAATTTTTGAAGATTATAATTATCAGGGAAGCAAGTAAGAGGACGGGATTTCCATTGTCGGGAAGTGCGAGAGAAGAACCTGTTGGAGTAGAAGAGACGGTTACATTTAACTGTTTCGACAGTAAAAGGGCGGGCCCGAGATGACAACCCAATAGTACGCGTAAATTCATGCACTTAGGGCGCCAGTGAAAATAGCTCGTCAGAGCAGATACCAGGAAAATATTTGTAGAAAAGACAGAGGAAAGCCACATCATGTCTGTGAGAAAGTTACTGGAGTCGAGATGTCAGGTCAGGACCTATCAAAATCCATATCCGTTTTTGGATTTTGTTGAGAACGTCGATATGAACAGCGGGAACAGCAGACCATATATGGCAACAGTATTCAATGATTTTTTTTTTTATATTTTCTAAAAGACAAAAGCAAAAATGCATTTTTTTTAGGTATATAAAAAGTATAAACCGATAAATATAAACAGTCAATTGCTGATGCAACGTGAAGAGTGGACGGACGAGTCTGTCTACGAAACTCTGGAGTCGGTCTACACAAGCTTATCGAGTATTAGCAGTAGTGCCCGGCGTTGCCCGGGGATGTAACAGTAAGAGATAGATCAAGTATCGACCATCATAAAGACTGAAAAATAAAACTGACAAAGATTATTGTTTAAGGTTGACGGACACGCATGTCTTAATTAGTTTTTTTTTTTTTTTTTTTTACGAATTGGTCAAACCCAAACTCAAACAAAAACATTGTTTTCAATCGTTATGAGTCTATCGATTGAATAGAATTTTATTATAAACAATTGTCTTGTAAATTGAATTTTTAAAGCATTCTGAACGTAAAAATAAAGAAAAAAGTGTGCAAGACAATAAGAAACACTACCTGCCAAAAAAAAAGTGAAGTTTTGTTGAAATCGGTTGAAAAATGTAGGAAATCTGATCTCATATATAAACGAACACACCCACACAAAAACAACCTGGGTTTTATAATAAGTATAACTCGATATGAGTTGTCACCCTTTCATTCTGGCGACAGAATCGTGTTTTTAAATTGATTTCGTGCAAAAACAATTGTGTTTTTTTTTTCCAATTTTTGGCGCTACCAGAACCACTGCAAGGTCATTTTATGCAGTTCTGTGAAGTCTTGTTGAAATCGGTTGAAAAATGTAGGAAATCCGATCCCATATATAAACGAACACACACACACACAAACAACCTGGGTTTTTTAATAAGTATAACTCGATATGAGTTGTCCCCCTTTCATTCTGGCGACAGAATCGTGTTTTATCGTGTTTTCAAATTGATTTCGTGGAAAAACAATTGTGTTTTTTTTTCCAATTTTTGGCGCTGTCAGAACCACTGCAAGGTAATTTTGTGCAGTTCTGTGAAGTCTTGTTGAAATCGGTTGAAAAATGTAAGAAATCCGATCCAATATATAAACGTACAGACACACACACACACAATATGCATTTTATAATAAGTAAGATGTTATGTGCTGCTTCCTACTGTCAATTTGTCTAGATAGTATCAGATTTTCCAGGCGTTACGCCGCTTCCACATTTATGTACTCCAGAAATTTTAACTGCCTCTTCCTGATGTTAGTATAAATTTCCTTTTTGTTTTTTTTTTCCCTAAAACCTTGCCGTTGCTCAAATATTCGGTCCATGGTATCCTCAGCATGTTTCTGTAGGACTACATTTCTGTTGCTTTAAGTCTTTTCATCTGTGAGGAGAATGTCCAGCATTCACTGCTATATAGGAGGATTTATTATGTAACTCTTCGGTACACTTTTTCTTGTTTTTTTTTCCCCTGTTTCTTATTGCTTTACTTGGATTTTGGAATGCATTTTCGACTATCCCTATGCGTCTTTGAATATCAGTGTCGCACATTCCGTCCTCTGTGAAAAAAAAAACCCTGAGATATTTAAATTGTTTCACTTGTTTGATCTCCTATTTTCAATTTACATGTTAGGTTCTTCCTTTTGCTGACAGCCAGGCATCCTGTCTTCTTGCTATTGATGTTTAGCAATTTCTTGGAAAGCGTTAAACCGATTGCGCACAATGAGTTGCTCTCTTGGTGGTTAGCAGAAGTTTAACTCATTTAACTTACATGTTCGATCCACGGTATTCTTAGCATCCTTCTGTCATAAATAGACAGTATCATTTTCTGTAATACATAATGAGGCAAGAGGGCCTAGAGAAATTATAACTCTCATGTCATATAGAACACAAGAGAGCGAGAAATCCATCTAAAGAGGAATAAAGAAGGATGGACAAAGGGGCTGACATTGTTTAGCGAGAACAGAAGCGAGGAACTTTGCCCAAGATCAAGGGTCGTTCTTGTTCTGAAAGGACCTGGTACGGAAAAAAATCAAGATGCTTCAAAGAAATCTTAGTGTCTTTTAGTTAAAAATTAAGAAAATCCAGTTAAGATTAAGATAAATCCATGGATTACCGGAATATTGTAAATCAAAAGAGCTGGCATTCATATGGTTTATATCTACGGGGAACATTTGACGTGATTTTAATGGTCGTGCAAGCTTGTCTCGCCAGAAAAATTACAACTGACTAGTGAGTTCGATCATCTCTGGGTGCCGCATATTTTCGGCTTTGTACCACAACTAAGCTATGCTTAGTAATTCACTAGAGCACTTAGGCGTGATATAAGGGTTAGCAAGCTTGTATTGCTATAACAATTAAAACTGAGCAGGGAGTTCGATCCTCACTGGGTGCCCCATATTTTTGGCATTCTGCTACAAGTAAGCTACACCTAGTAAATCACAAGTGTACTTCGGCGTGATGGAATGGTTAACAGTTTGTCTCTGTAGATTAATTACGATTTTGTAGTTAGTTCGATCCTCACTGGGTGTACCGTATTTTTGGCCGTGTACCACAACTAATCTACGCTTAGTAAGTCACTAGTGCAATGCGGCGTGATGTACTGTTTAGTAAATTTGTCTCGCTAAATCAATTACGACTGAATTACGACTGAGTACTAAGTTCGATCCTTACTGGGTATCCCATGCATTCTGCCTTATGCCAGACCCAAGCTACGCTACTTTATGACTAGGGAAAATAGAAAGCATTATCTTCAAATGTTATTGCAAATATGTACAATTTTCACAACGTGGGTTTTTAAAATAAACTTTTAATTAGACATGAAATTTCTCTTAATTATTTAGATAAGGAATTATTATCATATCATTTTCTAGGATGAGTTTTTCACCTGTTATAGCCTCAGCTCTTCCACAGTTCTTGAAAAAATCAGTCTGAGTTAAATTTCCTCCATACTGGTGGAATGTTAAGAGAATGGCGAGTCGACGACTCAGTGTACGCCGTGGTCTTGCCTTGAAGGTATGAATTGGTAGAACCAACGAATGTTGTGTGACGTCGTCCCCTGGTCGCAGCGCCAACCGTGTCGTTGTATCCCAGTCTACCACGGCACCAACGGTGACGTCCTACTTTGATTCCCAGTCTGCCTACCCACGTTGTGATTTGATCTAGGCAGAGGAAATCAATCAGTCATCGGGGCCGTACTGCAAACCGAGTCCAGCGGGGGTGATACCACAAAAATACGCATAAAAGGCAATAAAATGAAAACTCAAAAGTTCAAAGTATCAAAGAAAAAGGTAACAAACTGTATGTCTAGTTGTTCGATACAGAGGACTGCATCTATCTCCCGACCCGTTCTATGGATTGTGACACGTCGTTTTCCGCTAGGCAAGTTTTAACACTTCAAGTCGTCTGCTCTCTAAGAAATTGGTGTTTCGGTGGGTCTTTGGACGAAAGTCAAAAGAAAAACTTATTTCGGTGATCTGGATCTAAGTCGCTCTTCAAAATAATTGTTCTTGGTTTGAAGATGGTCCGGAAAATGTGCGGGAATCTTGGTCAGCTATCTGCGAGGCTTGCCTCAACCGGAGACTGACTCTGGGAAATGCTGGGTCTCGACTCTCGGAATTGCTCGTTGTGGCTTCGTTTATATGGGCGCCGACCAAAACCGGGGTGGGTTTGTCGGCGCCGGGGGGTTCCTCGATAATTCTAAATACATATCCACCTCTCTGGTTAGGAATTTCCACCTTTTTCCATTTTTGGGAACCTTTCCTCACTCCTACCTTCTCATCATACTTCAGAGGGGCGTGAACTGCCCTCCCCACATCTTCGTGGCAACCTCTCTTACTCATCCTCCAGATGGGCGGCAACAGCCTCCCTCGTGCATCACGTGATCACCACTCGACCAATGATGTCTTAGTCGGGCGTGGACGAATCTGCGGCTTTGTTTCAGGGAAAAAATATCTTACTTAAAAAAAAAATATCTCTTTCTTCTTTCCTTTTTCTTCCCCTTAATGGTTTATCATTTCTCCAGCCGCGAACTGGACAATATGGCAATGGCGGTCATAACTCTTGTTCTACACGTGGTTTACGTCAGGCGTTTTATCGCTAATTATCAGAATGTGTGGTCTTCTCGACATGGTCTCAAAAAGGAACATCTCCAAAGTTCCAGTCCGTCTGTCGCCTCGAAGAAAGAAAGAAAACACATTCATTTCCTTCGGTACAAATTCCTGATAACAAAATTTTATTATCGCAGGCCAAGGATGCTCGTGGGTGTTTTTTTTTTAATTTTTCATATCTGTCTAAGTCTTTTTGTCTGTTTTTCGTCACTTAACGAAATAACATTTTCATTTGAATTTTTCCCTCTCTCTCTGGCCAGTCGGCCTGTAGTTGATAATAAGATGTCTTCCGTACCAATAGTTTGTTTTCATATCTTTAGATAACACAGCCGATGCCAAAACATATCTGATTCTTTCCTTCTTTCCCTTTCTTTTTACTCAGAATTTCCCTGTCATTGTAATGACACTCTTTCGCCATTTGTTACTTATCAAAATATCCCTTTATCCATTGTCTCTTAGCTGTGTGTGCGTTCTTGCTTAACACTCACGATTCGGTTCTTAGCCTCTCTTTTTCTTTTTTTCTTTCTTTTTCTTTTCTGCCTCGTCAAATGGTGCCACAGTTGTTAACCTGAACATCAGCCATGAAAATGGTAAGGTTTCACGTGTGAGAAAAATGGTTGCAGAGTGGGAAATAATTCATTACCTACAAGGTTGCGCAATCACTTTTGAAGTCCGTCAGACTGGAAGGTAATTTTTTAACTGGTTTAGCGCTTGTAAAGATATAACATGACAAGAGGAATCTGGTGCCGTATTTCCCGCTACAGTTTATGGCTTATCGGTTAATTCATTGTTGTTACATCGTTTATCTCTTTCACTGATCTCTTAACGTCCCTTATTCAGTTTTCCAAGAAATATAACTCTTGTGGTGTTCTCCCTCTAATGAGGCTATTGTGGAATCTTCCAGCAAGATGTAGTGACCTAGTAAATGGTTAAGAATTAACAAAACAAGAGGTTTCAGATAAATAGTGTATTGAACAGTAAATACAACAGAAGTGTGTTACAAGACTTGAGAGTGTGTATCGGTTGACCAGCGTTCAGTCTATATAACCGTTAATATTTAACAGCCCCCACCACGAGGGATATCTATGGCACAAAACCGAGTTTAACGTGGGCCATGCGAGCCCGTAGGCTCGGCCAAAAAATCCCCGTAGAATCTCTTCCTGGTTCCTCTGTGTCAAAATTAGAGAGTTCGACAGGAGCTGCGAACAGCCTCAGTAGAACAATCTGTATCATCGTTCCCCCGAGGCTTACTTTCCTATTACTTTATAGTAAGTGGAAGAGTCCACAATAACCTCATTAGAGAGAGGACACCACAACAATAACCCAAGATAAACATTTTCAAAACAGAATCTATGATCTGGAATTGAAATGAGGACAATGGTACAACATTCCTTGAATCATTCATAAAAATTTCAGAATGTAGAATTAGTAAATACCAAATACTTTAGTATAGGACATAAGGAAATTGAACATAGAATATGTTGTGTCAAAGGTAGTTTCGCTCAACATCGTAAACTGCTACAAAACCAAAGTGTTAACCAGAAAACTAGAGCCATGTTCTTAAATAGCCTCATGAGGTCGAGACTTTCATATGGATGTTCTAAGTGGCACCAGACCTATTCAGAAATATCCAAACTGTCAGCTGTATACAAACGCCTTCTTTGATCAATGTTTAAAAATGGCTTTCAAAGAGTGAAACCTATGAGTTATAGCGAAGAGCATCGTTATTCGAACGTTACGGATTGGCGCTACACAATCACAAAGCTAGAACTCTGCCAAATAATAGAAACCGCGTCACTTCATGACTTTCATCAACAGCAACAAATGGATATCGCATGAAACATGAAGCGAAAATAATGACAGTCAACATGATGACATTCCACGCTATTTCAAATAATATGTTAGGAAGGAAGCCATCATCAATACTGGAAAGGCGTATAATAGATACTTGACTTGATAAACCTGTTTTCTTGAAAAAAATATTTTGAGAGAAATTATTTGTAAATTTCAACCGACTGTAGTACTAGCCGCTTGGTCAAGGATTGTGGAATGCTTCCTTATATGGAAACAGCTAATATTAACGTTACTACCCCATTCAGGGACTGAACTTCGCTGCTCGATAACTCAGTAAGCATAAGATCTTCCTTCAGTCACCCGCTTGACGCAGGGCGGCACTACCTCATCAAAGGCACGATGTTGGCCTTCGTGTTGAGTCTGAATCCTCGTGGCAAGATGAATGGACACCTGACATCACCATCACTAGTGATCACTCCCAAAATCTTCGTTATCACCATTAGACTCATCCAGCTCTTTCCGAATCCTCTGCGCTGTTCTCAGATTGACTCCCAAACACCCTGAAATGTTTATATTGGAACTTCCGGCGCGAATGCCAAGCAGCACAGCATGCCATTTCCAAATGTCTGGCAGAGTGAATTGCGTCATGGTGCTCTTTTTGTCACAGACGATAGCCAGCTGAACTACGAAACCGTGCAGCCGACAAAATAAAAAAATAGGCAATGTGCATGCGTGAAATTAAAAATATAAAATGGCGACAATTTACTCATCGCGTCCTATATCGTTTCGGCTTTCTTCAACTGCCTATTGCAATTGGTAAGCTTTCATTTCGTTCATACAATCCGTTGGAGATTTTTTTTTCCGACTCCGCTCTACAAACCGGAGAATATCTATTTAATTCGTTCGTGTCTCCTCCACTGAAGCAGTATATATGACTTTTTGACACTATCCAATCCAAAAACTGAACCCACTTTGATGAAGTAAAACAATTCGCTTAATGCGCGCTGTTATCGATGCCTGTGTTGCACAATACGATAATGGAAAAGTTATCCCCTAATATTAATGTGGCTTGTCTGCCTCTTCAATTCAACTACCCGATAAGAAATTGTCTTCCAAAGCCACAGACGCTTTTTAAGATTATTGATTTATCGAGCTGATTTTTCCTCCTCAAACCACGATGTAGCCCTCCATGTTGAGTCCGAGGCTCTGTGGGTAGATGAATAGACGCATAACGTCGCCATCATTAGTGATCACTCCAAACACCTTCATAATCACCATTAGACTAATCCAACTATTTCAGAAAACTTTGCACTGTGCTTAGATTGACACCCCAAAACTCAGAAATGTTCGTATTGGTGGTTTCAGTAAGAATAAAAGAATAAAACTTTGTGAGTTTTAATCTAAAGTCTTTAAATATATAGATGTGTGTGTGTGTACGTGTGTTTTTTCATACGAGTTGTGACTGTTCACACAAGTATATTTTTTCTTTCTGGCCTTTCAAATAATTTTTGATATGACCGGTTACGTACAATCGTAAAAAATAATAATTCCTAACTTTTTTCCCCCATCATTTCTAATGATAATTTTATAGTGTCGTATTTGATAGCATGCGCACTAAACATTGGGTTAAATTTTTGATCTTCTGCGAAAATGCAAAATACATTATTCTCAGATGTTCTCTTAAATTCGAAAATATTTCGCTATCAAATTGATTTCATAGAAAATTGCCTGAAATTACTTCAGCGCGTTCGGTAAAAGTTGAGAATTCACATGAATCTCGGTGTTTTATTCTTTTTTCAAGCTCTCTTTATTTTGAAGGAAAAATTGCTTATTTTTAGTTTTAGGTACCAATTTTGCACGTACGCCAAAATGTGACCGATTCTGCTGTTATCATGTAATGCTATAAAGTAAAAATGAGACGTATGCGTTTTATTTTTTCATTTTCATAGATTTAAATAAAAAAAATAAACCTAAAAAAGGAGAAAAAGAAAACAAGCTCAGATTTAATATTTCATTTTATTTCTATAACCAGGAATGTTTTGTAGCGAATAAAAATTGTCTGTTTATGAAAATGGAAGCAAAGGCAGAAATGTATGTTTAGGTAGTAAACATGTGTAAATATGTTTCCAAGACTTTCGTATTTTTCAATGTAGATCATTGACAACCATTTCAGTTCTTTTTCTTCGGTCTCCGTTTGGTTTTCAGTGTTTCGATTTTAATGCAAAGTAAATCATTCAGATTGCGACTGATCGACGTCAGTCGTAATTAGCGTGCCGATTGAAATAAGTAGACTTAAAAGAAGCTGCAAGCAGGTAAGTGGTATTCCTATTACTCGTGGAAAGGATTATCAGTGAGGATAACATAGAGAATTTTCCCTTTAATGAACAGCGTATTCCCAAAGTACAACAAATTAAGTAAACAAGTCGTCACACCTAATAATATAAGAAGGTCTGGTCATATCTTAAACATTAAATGACATTATTTTTATTCGGCTTAATTACAAACTAAATTAAATGTATACCACTGTCGAATTGGAAGCTGAAGAAATGAATTTAGACCATGTAGTCGGTGCGGCTATGACACTCTGGAACATCATTGCAGACTTACCGAAGACCAATTTATGATTGAGTCTTTATGCGTTTCGTTCTTTCCTGGGAGAAAACGCGTCACATGAGAAATCACGTGATCAAGCTTGATTGATTAGAATAAAAACAAGACCTAGGATATTTTGAACGGATGAGCATGGCCCTTTTTTACCTAACCTATTAGAACATGGAAATATTATCTAAAAAAGAACGCTGAAAAGTACTTTTTAAGAAAATGACGCAAAACCCAAAGAAATTAAATTTTGCAGATCTTTAGAAAAATGTTTTAAAACTGAAGGTTTCAGCATTTCAACAAAAAGCAAACACATATACATACACAAACACAGGCGCTCACACACACACACACACACATATATATATATATATATATGTATATATATGAGCGCTAGAAAATCTATATAAACGTAAATAAATATATAAATGTTTATATATCAAGAAAAATATTGAGGGAAAATGTATTGCAAAGTGTAAAAAGTTTTCGTATGACACGTTTCGTCGTTTTTTTCCACTTAGTCATACATTTTTTCACAATGAGTGTATATATAAATTTATATATAATTATATGTCTCTCTCTCTCTCTTTCTCTCTCTCTCTCTCTCTCTCTCTCTATATATATATATATATATATATATATATATATATATATATATGCTAATTTCAGGGAGTTTTATTTACAAATACCAGACAAAATTAATGAAAAATAGTCAAAGTAATATCAAATAAGAAATAATCAAGAAATTTCGTTGTTTCCTACCCCAAAAGTACATATATATATATATATATATATATATATATATATATATATATATATATATATATATATATATATATATATGTGTGTGTGTGTGTGTGTGTGTTTGTGTGTGTTTGTGTTTGTGTGTTTGTGTGTGTGTGTGTGTTAGACTTTTACTATTACACAAAAATCCCCGATAAAAGTTAACTTACCCACAATTGCTCGATATCAGGCGGAAAGAGTAAGACCTCAGCAAAGAAGCATATTACTAAAAATATACAAATTCGAACATAACTAAAATATATATATATCTGCAAAAAGACCATATGAATAAAGATATAAAAAAGAATTATCCCAGATGATGTGTCTGGCCGGCAAATATGATAATGTGATATTTGATTTGATAAAGTCCATCAATTTTAATTTTGTAATACACACACACACATATTATTATTTGAATTATATTATAAGTTAATATTGTAATTATATAATTATATAATTTATATTAGAATTTAATATTACATTAGAATTTAATATCATTATTTACATGTTTTACTTTTATTATTTCTTTTTTCATTTAATTCTTAACAAATGAGATTATCATCAATTATTTATGACATTCTGAAAACTTGCTGTTTCAATTACATACATACATACGTATATATGTATGTATGTAATCGAAATGGCAAGTTTATATTTCTTATACATACATACATACGTATGTATGTATGTATGGGCGTCTGTGATCACCTCTTTCTGCAACATATTTTCACTGTTATTGGTGCCTGGGTGATAAGATAGTTCTTGGAGAGATTTATGCCTAAAAGCACACACACACATATACACAAATATTATCTCTCTGTTTGCCTGTGTGTCTGTCGGTCTGTCTGTCTCTTTCCCTTCTCGTCAGCCATTCTGGAATGACAGGAAAGAAGTATTTATGTCGAATTTTCAAATGATGGGACATTTCTCTATAAGGGATTAATGTAATTGCCTGCCGTAGAGGGACGATAAGGTAGCCCAGCTTACTTTATATGTCTCTGTAAAAATAAGTACCTGGCTTCGAACCACGATGAAATAGCGTGAGTTAGTTTCTGTTAAGACCAATAAAGGCGTTTTGTTTGTTGAGTGATAGTGAATATGTCTACTTGTCTTCTTTTTAGCGACCGATGGAAAGCAATATTCAGAAACTATTACTATTAACTACAGAAGAGAAAGTAACCTGTTATATTCAGATGCCTATTTTCAGTGTTTTGACGGAGGACGGTAGTTGCGATGCTGAGATCCGAAGACAGATTGGGATGGCCAAGGATGTATTCCAAAAGCTGGGCAGAGTATTGCGAGATAGGACGATTTATTTGGTGACAAAGAAAAGAGTACTGAGCTGCTACGTGGCATCTGTCCTTCTATACGGCAGCGAAAGTTAGACGGTATCCTCAAAGATGAAGAAGAGACTCTAGGCGACGGAGATGTGATTCTACAGAAGGATGCTAATGATATCATGGACCGAACATGTGAACAGTGATAAGGCCTTGGAAATGATGCAAACAATGATGAAGTTATACTTAACATAAGGAAGAGGTAGATGAAATTTCTGGGACAGGTATTGAGAAGGGAGGGATGGAGAAACTGGTACTCACAGGTCGATAGAGGGAAAAAGAGTTAAGGGAAAGCAGCGCATGACATGCCTGGCGGCCTTAAGGCAGTGGGTGGCATGTCTGGTGGAGTTGGCAGAGGCACGAAAGTTATTAAGAGCCACAGGGGATCGTGGGGAATTGGGTAGTCATGATCGCCTACGTCATTAAAGGACACGCTACATAAAAAGAAAGCATTTATTGTTTAAATCCAAGTGTTAGCTAGGAATTCAAATACTAATATTTAAAAAACTCCCGAGTAAGAGTTTTCAAATTCTGCAATCGGCCTTGTACCAAATAAAGCAAAGATAAATAAGGCTTCTTCTGTTATGTCTCCTGTCATTTGGCTTCCTTTGTACCGCTGAGCAATGTCTGTTCATTTATTATAATTCCCGGTTACTGTCCTAACATCCATTTAGACAAGCTCATTAGGTCGATGTGAATATCAAGTTCTTGAAAACATCTTGTATCTTCGGACGAATTGAAGATGTTAGTATCAACCTGATTTGGTTTGGCTTGTTTTACAGCATATCAACCTCAATGGGTTATTTAATACCGACAACATTTTTAGGAGATATTCTTATGAATAGAATATGTATTCTTTGGTTTCGATTGGTTTGGTTTATTTTTGTTTTACGGCATACCAACCTCAATGGGTTATTTAAAAATTTTTATTGCTGGTAATATTTTTTTTAAATGTATAGCTGGTAATTTGTTTTTGAAAAATGTATTGCTGGTAATAATTTTTCTTCAAAAATTTATTGCTGGCAATAATTTTTTACAAAGAATTTCTGGTATTAAAACCTATTTTTACACTTTCATAGTGTTTTGACCCCAATGTTGGACGGTCCCCTCATAGATGAAAAAGAGACTCGAGGCAGCGGAGATGTGGTTCTACAGAAGAATGCTAAGGATATCATGTAGTGAGCGTTTGGGCAACGATGAAGTCTTGGAAATGATGCAAACAAGGAGGAAATTACACTTAACATAAGTTTCGGGGTTAACTATTTACCCATAGCCGGGATCTTAACAGGTGCTACCATCCTGGGTCAGGGTGGACCTGGGAACATCAGCAATTAAGAGGTGTTTCCCGTTCTTCAAAACCTCCTATAAGTATCGCTCCTATATGACCGTAGTACTCCATTTTCTGGCTGATCTGACTCTTTCAAAGGTAGACGGTAGTATGAGGATTCAATTATTTGAATAACAAAATGTGACTAAAAACTTTAAAAAAATGTATTAAGAAACAGCTTACTGACCCGTTATGTAATGTCAATCTTTCTATAGGTCAGTGAATTTGAACAATTCCCTCACAAATGAAAAGAAGACTTGCGCAAACAGAGATATGGTTCTAGAGAACTATGCAGAGAATTCCATGGACTGAGTATGTGAGTAATAGGGAAGTTTTAAAGAAAAAGAGAAAAACGTGCACTTATATTCAGAATCAGAAAATAGATAAGAAACTATTTTAATACTGGTGAGCAGCCACCGGTGGGCAGCCACTGGTGGGCAGCCACTGGGGTGCAGCTACTTAACCAAATTAGATATACAGTAAATATAATTATTATTATCGATATGTTTACATAATAAATGCAATACGTTTTGTGCGCACATTTTGTTACTGAATATCTTCCTTTGCATCGCTATATATATATATATATATATATATATATATATATATATATATATATATATATATATATATATATATATATATATATAAGTGGACAAACGAAAACAAGGTTGTAATCCGAAAAATGCTATGAGAAATGTGTGTTATAGTTTTGGAGCGTGCAATCGCAACGCTGAGTTTGAATTTAAATTTTAAGGTTAAAATTCTGCGTTTATGTACAAATGTAGTGATGGAGAATTCTTTTTTACTGGTAAATTTTCTGTCAAAGTGGCATGAACTATATTGTTCAATAACACACATTTCTCATAACATTTTTCGGATTACAACCTTGTTTTCGTTTGTCCACTTATTACTGAAAGTATAAACAAGAACACAATATTTCATACCTGAGGATGTCTGTAGGAACAGAGGAAAGCTTGTAAAATAAAAAGATCTAATGCGACGGAAATTTATAAAACAAGATCTTTTCATTCATAAACAGATTCGGGGTTTTTGTATATTATTGAATTGTTCGCGAAGATGGATTTCTCGCCATTTAATCATTAACCTTTATATTTGTTTTATGTATGAATAATTCATGAATATATATATATATATATATATATATATATATATATATATATATATATATATCATGGATGATCAGAGCGGGAAAGACCGTGAAAACGTTGCAAATGCAAATGATACTGTGAGATCTACGACACTTGAAAATTGCTGATACACGAAACGTCTCCGACAGACTGTAGAATGAGTTCTTTGGGGTCAGGCATACGAGAGGATCTCGGACTTCTTCTATCCATAGTTTGTGGTACCACGGATCCTGTCTCAGTAATACTACGTTAAGTAGCAGCAAAGGTTGGATGACTCGGCTGCCTTCGTTCTAGAAATGTAGTCTGATACTGCCGTGCAGCTTTGCGCCCATTACCATTTGCGCAACCGTATGTAAAAATCATATCTGTCTGCTCACACTATGAATATCATACCATTCTTAAATGGAAAACATTTTAGTTAACTCACTATTTAAACGTTGAAGACAAATGTACACGAATGACAAATGTAACCTGGTCCAAATGGCAACACACCACCATCTACCGTAAGCCTTCTTTAAACTTAATAACTCAAAAAAGAAGAATTTGCAGACAGGTTTATATAAATTTTATTTTGTTTGGGTATGAGGAGCCCGCCCCAAAGTTGGTAAAAGTATTTTTGATACACCCTGTATATATACCAAGCGTAACAGCAAAATTGTCCAAATCCTATAACAGCAAAATTTTCCAGTTGTTAGATTAAGCTATGGACTAATGTATCTTAGAAATGATTAAAAATATCTTACTGGAATTCTCCGAAGTTTTTATAAAACTATTCGACAATAAGAATGTATTTAACTCTAAGTTGTAATAATGATCCCTCTTGCTGTTATAACATCCTGATACAGTTTTCCTCTCTACTGTTCCTTCTCTTTTAAACTTATTCACCATTCTTTTGAGGGTTATTGAATGGACTTTCAAGACAGAATATGGAGTATGAATGTTGGTACCATTGGGGAAGGACTGAGTGATCTTTGTCCTCTCACCATTGCTCTTTGGAATACAGTGGAGTTGACACAAAACGCTTTTAACCTGTTCTCTTTTAAGTTGAATGACTCAAAGGATATTTCAGTGATCCTTATGACAAATAATGCCAAGACGGCTAAACGTATTATCTGCGAAATTCGATGAAAGAAACTCAATTAGTTCAGTGTTTTCTTTTTTTTATATATATTAAAAATTTTGTTAGATGGGATTAATCCAACGCTGTTACACGTTTTGGATAATTTTGCTGTTACATCCATCATATATATATATATATATATATATATATATATATATATATATATATATATATATGTATATTTCTGACAGTCAACTCTTCAGCATGTCCCTCTTGTAGACTTGTTTCCAAATCCAGAGCAGAATTGTTGTCTCATAAAAATATAAACATAAAAACTGAACTGAACGACACTCATACGCCGAAAACGACGGGAGAGTCCATCATATATATATATATATATATTACGTAACAGAGATATCAAAATTACCTCATAAGTATAGCCTATTTCAACTAAAGGAGAATGTGTCAGCCTTATTCCACTCAGACGGTGGAGTGTATTCAGATCTATCTATCTATCTATCTATCTATCTATCTATCTATCTATCTATCTATCTATCTATCTATCTCAGTCTGATCAATTGTATTTATCTATATATATATAATTACATAAAAAAAATTGTTCCCATTAAAAAATACCAAAATATGCTTTCAAATAAGCACTAAAATGATTAAAAATAATTCGTTTTTAGCAAATCAACAAGAAATGGAAGGTTATAGGATGGGATTGATAAAAAGAAGGTAAAATATAGAAATAACTATAGTATTACGTTGGTACAAAAATAAAGACGTAATAATGTCGTTTTTTGACGTTAAAAAAATACGTCAAAAAACGACATTATTACGTCATTATTTTTGCACCAACCTAATAATATGTTTAATATTAGAAGGGTTTGATAATTAAAAAAATAAACCAAGGCCTAAAGATTACAGAAGTTTAAACCTACTTCTATGACCTCATTTAAATGACATTTCGTAATAATTATATATTTCGTTTTATAAAAACCCCTTTTTTCGGCCTTCCTTTTGTTTCACTGCATCTTTCTTATAACGCTAATTTGAGATTTTACGGTTATTATCTGGGTTGAATTTGTATAGCTTCTTTCCTTTAGGGATAGATAATTTCCGCCCTCTTCTTACACAACTCGGACAGTCTGCCATGTCTGCTGAGTTTTGGGTTGGCTCTCCACCAATTTTTCAAATGCTGTCTTTGTCAAATATTAAATTTTTAATCTCTAGTTCCGACTCTGAATAGAATCCACCGTCTGAGTTGAATAAGGCTGACTCATTCGGCGTTAGTTGAAATGGACTATACTCATGAGGTAATTTTTGATTTCTCTGTTATGTAATATATATGCTTTGTTATAATAAATACATTGAGCTCTTTTTGTTGATCAGTTTTAATATTTTATATTATTAGGATTCACTTATTATATACCAACGAATTTATTACCTGTACTATATATATATATATATATATATATATATATATATATATATATATATATATATATATATGTGTGTGTGTGTGTGTGTGTGTGTGTATATATATCCCCGATGCAATGAGAACGAAATATATAAATTCTAACGTTCACAGCATTAATCCAATAGAGGGTTCCATATCGATAGTAGAGCGATAATTATTTATCATAATTTTATCATATAGACAAAAAACAGTTTACTTACTACAAACCGTCGAGGTGCAGTTGAAATGCGCCGAAACGAAGTTGCATCTTTGTAATGAGTAAACTGTTTTTGTCTATATGATAAAATTATAACATATCTATCTATCTATCTATCTATCTATCTATCTATCTATCTATATATATATATATATATATATATATATATATTTTGAACAATAAAAAAAATAAAAAAATTAAAATCTTCAGACACACTGGGTTGTAGATTAATATTCTTTCGTTTTTTTTTAATTATTATTCCATTTAGATTCCTCGACTAGTTTCGACCGAAATGGCCATCATCAGGAGGAGAAATATTTCTGCTTGCTGCTAGCACTAAAGTACATAAAAAAAAAAAAAAAAAAAATATATATATATATATATATATATATATATATATATATATATATATATATATATAGCGAGACTCTTCGCATAGCGAATCGAGTCACTGTCAGTCACTGGGCGTGTTTATAAATAAATAAATACGCTAAAAATCCACCAACTTCCCTGCCGTGCACCAACGGCTTAGTGGTAGAATCTCCGGCTGATACCAATTCAGTCGGGTTTCGATCCAAGCTAGAGGCAACCGGATGTCTAGCCGCACTGATGAGCTGCGAAACAGTCTGTCTGTAGATGATGTTTTATATATATATATATATATATAGAGAGAGAGAGAGAGAGAGAGCCGGGGATAGGCATGCATTTAAAATATAAAATAATTAAAAGAATGAATTAGTGTATTAAAATATACTATCATATATGAAATAGAACGTCTAAATGATTTGGTGTTAAAAGTTTTAATGAAATCCGAGCGCTTACTTCTGAAGACGATATGACAGCAACCTGAAGGAAATACATAGATGATTTTTTTTCAAAGTCAGCTCTTTTAGTTTCCATTTGAACATTACTTAATCAATGTGTTTAGGATTTTGAATCAAAACAATTTACACGCTTCGTTTAAGAATGAGAAATCAGAATTGAACAATTCCAGTTGGTTGACTTGCAGATTGACACGTATTTAACTGAAACGGCTTTTCTCATTTATGGCCACTTAAGCTATATTATTTCCGGTAATGCGTTTCACTGAAATCTTTCTATTAGAATGATTTATGATATTGATATACAAAAAGACAAAACTTTACGCGTTTGCAGGGAAAAGCAAATAATACACAAGGCGGGAAAAAAAAAATCTTCGTCTATGATAAGATCAACTTTTTTTTTTTTTTTTTTAAATTTTGTTTCATTTTAGAAACTTTAAGAGTTTGACGTGCGCGAGCCTTACATTCTTGCAATATTTCCGCAGGATAGAGCTTTATCAAAGTGACAGTTGGAGAATTCGAAAAAAAGCAATTGCTATTTTATTTTGTTAATCTGTATCGTTTAATGTGTAATGCTTTGTCGATTGTGTATTTGATTGAATTTGTGAAGGAGATATGAATCTGTGATGATTACAGCACTTGAGAATTATCCAATTACACCTGCAAAAACTATCCCGATGGCATTAGATCTAATTCTATCTCAGTATGATCTATCTATCTATCTATCTATCTATCTATCTATCTATCTATCTATCTTTCGAAGTCTGATCAATTCTAAGTCTGATCTATCTATCTATCTATCTATCTATCTATCTTTCGAAGTCTGATCAATTCTAAGTCTGATCTATCTATCTATCTATCTATCTTTCGAAGTCTGATCAATTCTAAGTCTGATCTATCTATCTATCTATCTTTCGAAGTCTGATCAATTCTAAGTCTGATCTATCTATCTATCTATCTATCTATCTATCTATCTATCTATCTTTCGAAGTCTGATCAATTCTAAGTCTGATCTATCTATCTATCTATCTATCTATCTATCTATCTATCTATCTATCTATCTTTCGAAGTCTGATCAATTCTAAGTTTGATCTATCTATCTATCTATCTATCTATCTATCTATCTATCTATCTATCTATCTATCTATCTATCTAAGACTGATAAATTCTATTTATCACAGCTTGAAAAATTCTAAGTCTGATCAATTTTATTTATCTACTATCTATCTATCTATCTATCTATCTATCTATCTATCTATCTATCTATCTATCTATCTATCTATCTATCACAGTTTGAAAAATTCTAAGTTCTATCTATCTATTTATCTATCTATCTATCTATCTATCTATCTATCTATCTATCGTTCTATCTATCTATCTATCTATCTATCTATCACAGTTTGAAAAATTCTAAGTTCTATCTATCTATCTATCTATCTATCACAGTTTGAAAAATTCTAAGTTTGATCTATCTATCTATCTATCTATCTATCTATCTATCTTATCTATCTATCTAAGTCTGATCAATTGTAAGTCTGATCAATTGTAAGTCTGATCTATCTATCCCAGTCTGATCTATCTATCTATCTATCTATTACAGTCTGAAAAATCTATCTCAGTCTGATCAATTCTATATAACTCTGATCTATCTATCTATCTATCTATCTATCTATCTATCTATCTATCTATCTATCTATCTATCTATCTATTTATCTATCTATTACAGTCTGAAAAATCTATCTCAGTCTGATCAATTCTATATAACTCTGATCTATCTATCTATCTATCTCAGTCCGTTTATATCTATCTATCTATCTATCTATCTATCTATCTATCTATCTATTACAGTCTGAAAAATCTATCTCAGTCTGATCAATTCTATATAACTCTGATCTATCTATCTATCTCAGTCCGTTTATATCTATCTATCTATCTATCTATCTATCTATCTATCTATCTATCTATCTATCTATCTAATATCAGTCTCTATATCTACTCATATTATTGATTCATCAACCGTTCTGTTTTTCTTCCTCCACAGGCGTCTCTTCTGATTTTACTACAATAAGTTTTTCGCCTGAGGTAAACATCAAGTTTCGTATATCAAATTTCTGACTAGTCAGCCATCTCTATGATAGATTTTATTGCTTAATGTATGCATATTGTACCCAGATACATTCATTTAACAATGACCTCTTCACCATCCAAGTGGCAACAATATTTTCTTGTGCGATTTAATAGACTGGAATTAGATTATCTGAAATTTTAGGTTTTGGTGAAGTAAGCAAGACGGATGAAATGGCGCCTCCAGCTATTCTTATCTAAAAGTGGCGGCATTACGAGGATAGAGAACAAATCTATGAGTAGAACAATTGCAAATTTTAGATAAAGCTTTGTTAAAAGCAAAAAAACTTCACATTTCACGATCAAGCGCTGTTCATGCTCTGTTTTTCTCTGAATATATATATATATATATATATATATATATATATATATATATCAATGTATATTTGGATAGCAACCTTTCTTTTAAACATGTTTTGCTGAATATGACAGACAAGGAAAATGTAATTATTTGTTTTTTTTTAATTTCCCCCCATTCTTACATTTGGTGGGAGTAAGCGAGTGCAAAAAGTATTCGTATGATTCATTTCCCCAGGCATTTTCAGCCAATTCTTTAGTCATTTTCAAGACGGTTTGTTTTAGGTGTTTTTAATTTTTCTTCAAATTTGACTATTTGAGATGGAGTTTTGTGCGATTTGTGCTGCACTTGTAGGAGTGTTTATTTCGAGCTTTGCGCATGCCTGGAATTCGAATGAGCGCCTTTTTTTAAACAACTTTCAATAAACCTTTCCTATTGTTAAATAAGGTGACGTTGATATTGGGCACGAGATGTTTAATATACAGAGCCACTCACACAGCGAGATGTTTACGGAAATGTGAACTATATAGAATGTTTAGTGCTTTCAACCAGAGCTTTTTTCGTAAATTGTGAGAAGCTAAATATCCCATATATATATATATATATATATATATATATATATATATATATATATATATATATATATATATATATATATATATAAGATTTAACTATTTAGGCTGTTCTGAAAATTCCGATTTGTACAATCTTCTCATCATGCTTCCAAAATATCGACAGATATACAATAAATATTACACTTATCAATATTATTATCGGCTTACTATATCTACACACAACTATATATATTTAATCATATATTAATTATATATTTAATTAATATAGTTATCCACATAGACGTTTTTTTCACAGCTAGTTAGTGCGGCTAGACATCCGGGATCGAAACCCTACCGATTTGGCATCCTACCACTAAGCTATCGCCGTACGACAGAGAGAAAGGGAAATCCTAACGTATTGTTTTACGGATGTAAACAAAGGTCAGTAGCCAATAGAGCTCGATCGAATGAACGTGAGCTTTAAGCAATTAATATGGTCATTCACATACAGGCTTGTTTCGCTGTATCACAGCTTTTATATATATATATATATATATATATATATATATATTAGAATTTGTGTAATTTGTCAGGCTACAAATATGAGTAATTGAATATTACCCCAATTAATTTTATTGTTTCTTATTTATTTGTAATGATGAATACCTGTATTTTTTTCTCATTATGTCACCACTGAAAGAAGAGATTATTTGTGCTGCTTATATAATAATGTTTCTTAACGTCTTGCCTTTAATTGTATTTTTGTCGTAATGACGGAACAAATATAAGATAAACAAATAACTAAAATGATTAATATAAATTAGTAATGAAGTCAGTTATGTGCCATGAGTAATACACGCCTAGGTGATCATGTATCTTTCGATACATGGCTGATGTGATAGATTTTTCCCGTAGTAGGTTGCCATTTCTTTCTGCGGTTGTCCAGTTACCATCCAAGGTTATAGAACACAGCCTGTCCTGGTATTTACCCATAGCTGGCGGGAGAAGAAGAGGATTTATTGAGGGTATTAGCACGTAAGTGAATGTAATTGATTCTACTGGAATTTGAACTCTACTCTCCAATTCTTCAATCTGAGCCGCTATCCATTACTCCACCGAGCGTCAAGAGCAATGGAAGCATTATTTAATATTGACTTTATTGTGTGATTTTATAGGACACATTTTTAAACGATTTTATTTTGCGTTAACTTATTTATTTTTTGTGTAAATATTCATAGAATGATGCGGAATTTTATGCAAATGAAGATTTCAGGAATTAATTCATGGGGAGCAATAATATTCCATATTGTAAATAAATAAAAAAAAAACAATCAAATTAACTGGTTTCATTTTTAAACGATGCATAATTTTTTTTAAAAATCATTAAATATAAAAGTTTTTTTTTTTGAATTTCTATGTTTTATTTTTTTTTTAATGAAGTAAATCAATTTATGGAGTAAAGATATAGCTTAACGGTTTCGGTGAAGAGAGTTTTCGGGCAAATAAAATTCACTGTTATGAGTCCTACCCTGATTCATACATTTTAAAGGCTAAATAAAAACCTACGATGGAAAATAATATATATTTAGGATAGGTATGATAAGAAGCAAAATTTTGGACCCGGTTTTTCGGGTTTTATTTCCCGATTTTTTAAAATAATATTTCCATCTTATGTGTTTTAGGATCGAAGTTTACTTTTTGTGGAGTTAAAACTTGCTCGAATCAGATTTTATCTTCTGTTTCCTTTTTCGTTTCAGGAGCCTCGTTTACTTTTTGTAGAGTTAATACTTACCTGAATCAGATTTTTTTTCTTTCTAACGGTAGAGTGAATGTAATTATTTAATGAAATGCCTGTTCTGTGATTTATTAACAACATCCGTCATTTTTACAGTCATTTAGTTAGCGTATAAACCGAATGAGTGCGACTGGAATTAGTGCCGGTTTAACGGTTCCATTGCTTTGAAATATCCAAAACTGCTGTTAATATTGACCAATTAAATCAACGCTACAGGAAGAGACGGGCAGGTAGAAAAAAAAAAGAGAATAAACATTCTTAGAATTATCTAAGTTGGATTCTATTTCATTTGCACTGAAAACGTCCGTTCGTTTTATTCGTTCAGTTTGCTTATTCGCTTATTCCAGCATCTACAGATTCCCAAAGCTACTTCTAATGACAATGCAAAGAAAGCATCATCGGTAGAAGCACGTTTACTGACATAAAACGTAGCGTAAACACTCAGTGAACGACATTAATAGATCAACAAGTAAATATACAAACAACACCGTATGAAACTCATGTACCCCTCAATTACTTATTAACATGTGCTCCAGTTCACACTTCTCGATTATTTCGAATCCATTTAATGCCAACATTTCATTTTCCCCTTCCTCTCTAAATATATTTAAAAAGAAAACAAATACACACGGAAACAAACTTAGCGTCTGAAGGTGTCCCCATAGTATCGGGAATAAACCTCGTTCCCCACAAATTAGCAGAAGTCATAACAGAAAACAGAAGAAGAAAACACTAAGACTGTAGCGGACCGTAGCGGTGTAGATGTGCAGCACAAACGTGGGTAGAATTTCCTGCTCTAGCCGGTCCAACTACATGAGAAAGTTGGACTTTGTGGGGTACAGCGTACCCGAATTAAAAGGAGAATTTAATACGGGATACCCTGCCCACAAAATACAATGCAAATTTCAAGAAGAAACAACACGATAAGGAACGTTTGTAGAAAATAGATCATTGTATATTCAATGTCATTCATGCAGAATAAACAAATTTGTATATTTTTATATCATGTTGAATGGAGTAAAAAAGATTAATGCTTTAGTTCGTTTAAGCAAATGTGATTTGAACAAAAAATGTCTATGTGTTCGCTGTCTTTCAACAGAGTAGTAGAGTAATGTCTGTTTCTTTTGTTTTTGTGTATCCGCCGACTAGGTGGAAAGGAAAAAAGGGCAATCAATTTAAGCCAAAAAAGAGAGTGTGAATGAGAAATAAAAGATAAGAGGAAAATGTACTTATCGGGTTGAATTGTTTTGGAGTCAGTTGTAAATTTGTTGTTGTTGTTGTTTTCCTTTCCTACCCCACTTTCTGTTTTTAGTGTCGGATTGAGTCAGTGACGGACCTGACTGTCAGTCTTCTGTCCTCTATGATCTCTGCGCCCTTCTGACTGGTGATTGACTTGAGTCTCTCTATTTATAGCTGACTTTTTTTTTCACACTGGATCGTTATGTTTTTTTAGTTTAGCAAATCGCCTCCTTTCATTGGTCAGAAAATTAATTTCACACCTTATTGCGAAATCTGTTTTTAGTCGTTTTGATCCGATTTTGCGGGTGTGCAAATCTACTTTGTGTTTTTTAGTCATTTGTTGGAATGATATAGGATTTGTATCCTATAACTTTAATTAAGTCCAAAGAAGACAAAGAAAACAAACAAGACCGATAAATATATATTTTTTTTTTTTTAAGCATTTCAGCCCAAGCAAGGCTGGAAGCCACTGGGACGCAAGGGGTTACAGAAGATTTGGAGCAAGATCAGATAAGAGTGATAGAGGAAAAGATGATGAGAAGGATAGTGGATAGATCAAGGCAACTGGAGCTGTCGATTGACATTACATTTTAATAGTTGGAGATTATAGCTCTCAGGGAAACTGGAATAGGGAAGGGAGTTCCACAGGCGAGAGGTGCGAGACATGAAGCTATTGAAGTAGAAGAGACAGCTACATTTAGTAGTTTCGACAGTGAAGGGGTGAGAGCAGGGTGCCAGCCTCGTAGGGCACTTGAACTCATGAAGTCTGGGAACCAGCGAATGCAGCTCCTTGGAGCAATTACCATGAAAGTATGCGAGGTGGTATAAGGCCCAAGGCCTGAGGAAAAAAGAGATCGAGGCTAAGGGTCAACCAGTATTTATAGCCAGGGGAGAGAGACCCCTGGTGAAGGGTTAAGGAGTTGAGGAGGAATAACTCCGACAAGACATTGATATTTCAATAAATTATACTAACTTAGTACATGTCAGAGGGTATCCCCTAGACGAAGGGTAAAGTCTCGTCTCGGGAAACTGACTCCGTTTTTACGTGGTCTATACGGAATATTTGCCAGTGCCTACGGGCTTAGATACCCCATTTTAAAACTCGGCCTTGTGCCACATCTTGCTGCGTGGGGCAGCGGGCAAATAATTACATATTTCAATAAATTACCACCTTAATTAGAGTCTTAATATTGCACAAAAAAAGAAAAATTGACTGGCGAAAACTGCTCAATTTTATGAGGAAATGGTCGAACCTCACCAAACGAGCCTACTGCTAAAACAAAATAATGCTCAACAATACGGAGCCCTGCGAATCCCCCATGAAAGAATATATGATATAAATAAAACAAGTAACTCCTAATGGAGTCTGCTACAGAGGCATACGAAAGAAAAGGAGTTTAATACCATATTAATTGACAGAGCGTTAGTTTTACACACATACACATACACACACACATACACACACACGCACACACACAAATCCGGTGAATGGACCACAACTAAAAGTTGAAACAATGTAATTTGTCTGAGCAGGCGTCTGCAACAGGGATTAACTAGCCGCCGTAGTAGACTGACATCTTCGGATACTAGTGACTGCGCCATTTACATATATATATATATATATATATATATATATATATATATATATATATATATATATACTCAACAATACATTCAGTGGGCTTATTTAAAATCCAACAAACAACAACGGATCTAATATATGCAAACAAACAGGCCATTTCTGGTTTCTGGTCGTCGGATCTGATAAGGTAACTTAATTTATCTTCCCTCTTATTTAAAAAAAATCATAACGCATTTTCATTATACACAGTTTTGTCTTTCATTCTTATCTAAATACGCCATGATCAACAGACTATCGTGGAAAGGCGTCGTTTATGAGCTTTTTACACTTTGTCTCAGCATTTCCGCTTTTGTTTCGGATACTATTACATATCCTACAAACACACTTTCCTCTCTATATAATAATTCTTAATAAGTCGATTTTGCTAAAGCGTTCAGCTTGCATCTGTCTGGAGATTGTTAGCAGATAAGGATTTTAATTTTTATTCCTGACGTGTTTAATGAGATAACTGTTATCTACTGGGAAATTGGTATCGGCGAACCGATTTCAACTTATCATCGAGAATGCTGCGTCCATTTTTTTTCTCACATATTTTTCTTTGGAACAGAAATAAAAAAAATAAATAACATTTCTGCTATTCCACAATCTTAGGTTAAATAGCTTAAAAATAAACAGGGCTCTCGAGCTTTGAGTGTAAAAGGACATTTTAAAGCACTGCACAGAGTAAATTACTAACTTTTTTTTGTTTATTTCCGGCTAGCTTCCATTGGAATAGGGACATTAATCCACATTTAAGTTGCATGTATGTTTTTCTCGGTAGTAAGGTCTGAAAAAGTTCTTGTGGAGAATATCTACTTATTTCACATCTTGCCATTACCTCAGAAAAATAATGGGACATTCCATTTTGGTTGCGATTGCAAAGAAAGGAAGAAAAAAAGATATTTTAGCGACGATATTTGTTGTGTGCCTGTAAGAAAAACAGAAAGAAAGAGAATAAATAAATAAATAAATAAATAAATAAATAAATAAATAAATAAATAAATAAATAAATAAATAAATAAATGAATGAAAGAAAGAATGGAAGAAAGAAAAAGAGAGAGAGAAAAGAAGGAAGGATAACGCTCTCTATCTAACGTCTGCTTCAATGAAATGGAAAACCTTGGTAGTTTTAATCATTTTATTTGTATTCTCTTACTTCTTTAAATTCATAGATATGTTTGTTATTGAAATGTTTTAGTGTCGAACCGGAAAATCACCTACCTCAAAAAAGAGTTCGTGGTCTATTGTCCGAAGAAAAGTAAAAATAAATCCTTCCTAATTACTGCCTTAAACATACTTCTAGTATGGCGTTTTTTGTTTATCCTCGTCGACTATCGTGACCAATCGCAAAATTTACTTTTTCAATAAAAACCGTTGTTTTTCTTCAACAGGATAGCGTAATTTTTGGTATGTGAGCAAGAGTGAGTTCGTTTTACTAGAATTTGCAAGTTGGATTTTTTGAGGCTATTTTATTTTACCTCTTGAACTTTTAACGCTGGACTTGTGATATATGATTTTTTATACTATTCGTCTTTCCTACATTTTGGATTAGATATACTGACCTTTTTTTAACGTCCTTGTTATTTTGAACGTGTGTTAACAGATCCAATTTTGTTAAAGTTATTAAGCCTAAATATTTAAGGATGCAACAGGGCAAATTTCAAGGGGTATTTAAGAGTCGTGACACTCGCAAGGAGCATATTCAACAAAGTAAGAAAATTAAAATAGGAAAATCAGGAAATCTTCGCAGGAACTTCGAGTATAGCATAAATTTTATCGCCACGTTTACTGACTTACTAGTTTTAAAACAACACAGGTATTGATTCCTTTAACTTGCACATATTCTCTACGGATGTCTTTTGTTATTTATTATCACTTCAAAAGAAAAGATAAAATATAACTTATAGAACAATAACAAAATATATAAATATATTATCAATTGATATTTACGTTTTAAACAAAAAAACTGCTCAGGGGTTCGTTATTTCTGGAAAACTATTGGTGCAACTGATAGCCAGAACCGGAGGTCTATTTGAAATCTCGCCGGCCCACAGAGAGCGATGAATTTTTTTTTTTAGTTTCAATTTGGTTTTGAGGTACTGTTGTTGTCAGTTTAAGAAAGTTTTGCTTTTTACACTTGGATTAACATTAAGTAAGTATAAGATTTATTTGTTTTATTTCCTTCGGACTTGCTATGTTTTGTGCGAAATTCACTAAAAAACCTTATTAGAAATTAAGGTTTTGTTATAAGCAACTTAATCTAACATTTTTTTTTTTAATTAAGCGACAACTGAATATTCTTCTCTATGAAATGCTTATTCATAAAAGAAAACACATTAAGGATCATTTATTTATTTGCGTAATCCGTATTTCTGTTTCTAAACAGGTAAATATAAGTTGAATCTTTTACCACACTTCTTATAGCGAAATGTAACATTTTAATTTTACTTGATTTAAAGAAATAATTTAGTAATCCGATTATTCTCATTTTTTCTTACGAATCTTAGTCTCTTTCTCTATCACTCTTTCACTCTCTCTTTATCTCTCTCTTTCTCTCTCTCTTTCTTTCTCTCTCTCTCAAGAACATTAATTTTAATTGTTTTTATTCATTTCTGTTTTAACATTGCGAAATATATTTTAAAATCCTATAATATTTTTTCACATAATTTAACATTTTTCTCTATGATATAACAATAAATATATTGATAATTCATTTTTTTGAGTACCGTATTTTCCGGACTATAACCCGCGTCTATTTTCTCCAAATATATAGGGTGCAGGTTATATATGAATTGTGTCTTCGAACCTTGAGTGGCTGGGGCTGGGGTTAGGGGAACATACGTTAACAAAAAACGGTCGTCAGCGTCGAACCAGTTATGTCCAGATAGTTGAATTTATAAGAGTGCGGGTTATACAAAAGTGCGGACTATAATGCGGAAAATACGATAATTTCTGTTTTTCTTTGTAAGTGACATTTTTTTTTTTTAAAAGTAATGTTGAATTTTAGATTAGTTTACCCTTAAAAAATAAATTGTAGCAAAACAACATGTTCGTACTACAGGATGTCCCTAAGGTCTGAACACAGTCAAATTTTTAAGAAATTAAATTTTCAACAACGTTTTATTGAATTGGAATATTAATAAATAACATCTTCAATATGATTTCCATCGTTTTTGATGAAAAGGTTGATGCACTTTGCAAGATTCACGTGAACTCGATGCAATAACTTCCCAATGCCCTCAATTATAGCACATTCACTCTTTATGCATTCAATAAAGTGCGTTACATCTGTGATTTTCATTGAGTACATCTCCTTTAACATAACCCAGAAAAAGAAGTTAATTCTTTCTTTTTCGACAAAACCATGTTTAATCTGTAAAGGTAAAAAATATATAATAATAATATTTCCTTTGTGTCCAGACTGTATAAAAATAATGAAAAAGTATTTAATAAAAATTAGTTGCGTAAAATTAATGTCATATAATTCAATATATTTAATCCAATATTTTTGATAACTTAAACGAAACGTCCGAAAGTTTAATTCTTACGCTGTTGGTAAACCGCGTATTTTTATGAGTAAATGTTTTTTTTTTTTATAATCCTGAAGAATATATATTCATGATAAAATAAATCCTCCTAACAATAATTAATTTCTAAACAATGAAATACGCTACTTCATGATTGTTTTGTTTCATGTTATTCTTTAATAACAGAACACATAGTGCCGATATGGTCTACTTAAAATAGCCTACAGTAGAGAATGAATTCAAATACATATAACATGATGAGTCCCAAATATAGGACGACACGGCCGTCCAGTGCTTTCTGCATTCTCTTGAGGTTTCTTTTAGACTCGATGAATTACTTAATTATGATTATTTCAAATCCTCCTAATTATTTATATCTGTATATCCTTGCTTGAACAGGCTTTTAATGCTCTGGACTGAGCGGCTTGGGGATAGTAGTCGTAGCTCGTGGAGGTACAGTCCTATGGGTAAAGATATTTATTTATACAAATTTTATGTATAAAATGTGGCACAAGGCCTAAAAGGGGGATGGGAATGACGGTCTTCTTCTGTCTTAAATCTAAACTTAGCTAGTCCCAGACACGGACCCAAACAAACCAACAATATTCCAATCACCAAAACAACACATTCACTCCTACCTTTCTTACCACGTCCACCATAACGCCTCAAATTCTCCATGAAGTCCTAACTAGTCCCCTTATGTACAAATATTGTTCGTGGGGGGAGGGTCATAAAATAACAATTATTTTTAAAAAGAACCCCAAATGATTATGTACAATATGACTATTAAATTAATTACAATAAAACTAAACAAAACTGTGTTAGTAATAAAACCCCCCTCAAACCATAAATGTGGCAGCAAAATCAGTTAACTAGACGAAATCAATGCGGGGCTGAGAAAAATAAGAAAAAACATTCATTCCTCCAAGCATTCACACAGACACTCACACATTCATACACAACAACAAATACGAAAAAGCACACACACGAAACGAAAGTCGCCCCGCATCCACCAGAGAACTGAAATCACTGACCACCTAACGAGGGAGGGGATGGGGAATTAAACGAAAGAAAAAATAGGGACAGAAATAAAAGGGGCCAATGCGCATGCATACCCTAGCTAAGTTTACTAGAAAAAAGGGAAAACTAAAGATTCAAATTCAAAAACCTAGTCTAACCTAAAATCAGGGTGGGTTGCCTATGTTCAACCCTGTTAGGACAAATCCTGTACCTAACCGACGTCCAAGTGCCACTCTAGGTCAGCCCCTTTCACTCTACACATTCGCGCAAGATTCACCCACCTTTTGCCAAATTCCGATGAGGTGAGCCGCCGCCTTTCCGTCCTAATCTTGACTTTAAGCTGATGCTTAAAGTACAAGATCAGTTGGGAAGAGGTGAACTTCTCGCCCTCATGGAATCCCTTCTGACGCGTCGTCCAAATCACGACTCTCATAATCCCTAGTAAGCAACAGAACACATAGTGTTCAGCCTTCGTCAATTGCGACACCACATTGCTACAAACAGAACTGGCTTCCAGGACAAAGAACTTTCCCTGCAGCATGCGAACCATGAGGCCTTCAACAAACTTGCACAACGGCACTACCGTCTTGCACTGAAAAAAGGCGTGACCAATGGTCTCGACTTCGCCAGTGCAGCGACGACAGTTTGGATATTTCTCCAAACCTGCTGAACAGAGTCTCTTGCCGACCCAGAGGGCCTCACGAATCATCAGCCAGGTGAGTGATGCCTCATCGTTATTGAGACATTTCAACCCAGGCGCCCAAGGCCACATCGAGCGAGCCTCCTGCTTCGTAAGACCGAGCTCGTCGATCAGATCATCTTGAACGGACCCCCTAACTAACAATCGATACAATGCCTTACGAGACAACGCCTGGGCGTCGGAGAGGCCATCCGACGTCCGTAAAAGGAGCTTCAAAGCACTACGACATTCGCGGTAGAAGGCACACTCGGCACGAGGTCTACGGCCGGCCTCCTCCTCGCACGAGTGCACACTTCTCAGGGATGGGAAATGTTTTCGGACATCTTCTTTCCAAAAGGTGCCCACCTCATCCAATCCGCGACACATTCGGTCTAGAAAGGTAATGCGAAGCATATATTGACGAATCTCAATGCTAGGCATACCCAGACCGCCCTCAGAGGGATGAAGGCAACAGATCTCGCGAGTTACCATAGGGGCCTTGTCTCTCCACAAAAAGGAGAACAAGGTCCGGACTAATGACATTAGTCTGGCATACGGGAGCGGAAGCACAGAAAGTCGGTAAAGGAGTATCGGATATATGTGTGAAACACATACCTCCGCCCTTCCCTTCAGGGAAAGTCTCCTCCGAGACCACAGTTTAACCGCGATCTCGGCCTTCCCCTGCACCTCCGACCAATTCATTTCCAACTGGAGATCAGGACCGAACCAGACGCCGAGTATCTTGATCGGCCCATCCGTCCAGAGGAAAGGTCCGGGAAGAGAAACTCCCTTCCACGCACCCAACCGCAAGCCCACAGACTTATCGCGGTTGATCTTGGCCCCTGTCACCATCTCATACCCACTGATCTCTTTGCTGACTTCGTCAATCTCGGCTCTGCTCGACACAAGAACCGAAACGTCGTCAGCATAGGCAGAATACCTGGCTGAGGTCAGTCCTATGGGTAAAGAGAAACTCCAAGTTCCACCACGGAATATGTAATCTAGCGGCGCTATATCGAGCCAAATTTGTTACCTCTCCGTTGGTACAGTTGGTATGGCGTTTGGCTCCTATCGTAACTGTTCGGGTTTCAATTCTCGGTAGTGGATGCGCACAGGGGATGAGTTCTAAATATAGGTCGAAACGGCCGTCCATTGCTTTCTGCATTCTGTTGTGGTTTTTTATAAAATCGATGAATTGCTTAATTATGATTATTTCAAATCCTTCTAATTATTTATATATAACATTTCGTATACTCTCGTTAACCAGGCGCGAGATGATGAATCCAACACACCGCCAAAATATTTATTAATACCTTAAAAAAGAAAATATATACCAAAATAAAGACGGGCATATTTTCGTGTTAAATAATGCTCTTAATATATTCTTTCAATTTTTTAGCCGACTATAGCAGGTTACTACCAAAATCTCAAAACAAAATCTCAAACCAAAACACAAAATTGCTGCTCTCTATGGAAGGACGATATTTAAAATAGAGCTCCAGTACTTGCACTCAGTTGCACAATGAGTTGGCCTGACGTATAGAACACCATGAAACTGATCCGGAAGGAATTTCTCCTGCCAGGACTATTATTCATCGGAATACATTTTGATAGGAAATTATGCTTTTACGATCCGACAAACCTTGCGATAGTTTCTCTCCACGAAAAGCCGGTGCAGTTTTCTGTAATTTTCGAGTCAATTGAGTTGTAATCTAATTTTCGGACTTTTATTCTCCAGCTACAAAACAGCAAGCAAGCAGATACCGAACAAGGTATTTAACTGCACACAAAACGTCGCGAACATTCCTTTGTCTGCTGAGAAGTGTTATATTGTCTTAACAGAAGCAGTTTGTTTGTTTTTTTCCTCCGGTAATCGATTTGTCCGAAGTGTTTCATCTTAGTTCTTTCTTCTTTTTTTTTTCTCTCTCTTAACCACTTCTGTTCTCATTACTCTGACTTGAGGATATTTCGGGCCATCTTTGCAAAGCCATTCATCGATATAGCAATGAATACAATTCATAAGAGTTAAAAGACAAATAAAAAAAGCAGTTTAGAAAAAAGACAAAACATGGACATCATCTTTACGCACACACAAACACAAACATTATATGCATCTATATATATATATATATATATATATATATATATATATATATATATATAATGTTTGTGTGTGTGTAGTAGTCGTATGGTCTTGATATGATTCAGGCGTTAGCGACCAAGCCAGTGTCTTAGTACCCTAAGTAAATTGCTGCCTGGTTCTTGTAATTACATACATATATATATATATATATATATATATATATATATATATATATATATATATATATATATATATATATATACACAGAGAGAGAGAGGGGAGCAGCATATCTTTTTTCTGACATGTTTACTTGACATATAATCTGGACATATGTCTATTTATCTTTATTGTGATCTCGAATTCTCTCATCGAATTCTTAATGTTGATATGAAATTCATGAAAGCGTTACCCCCTTTCTTTTATTTTAATTTTTGATTTTTCAAAGTATTTTTAATCTCATCCATGATTATCTTCAAGGCTGAATTGCTAAGTCAAAAAAAATAAGCTAACTGATAGTTGTGATTTTCTTGTAAACAGGCACGAACACGCTCTGACGATTTTACGTTTTAATCTAAGGGAGGTAATTTTAATTTATAAGATTAAAATCTATCCCATCTTGTTTAGAAACATTTTTAAAAATATTGATATTATAAACGTTTTAAAACATTGTTGTTATACTCATAACTAATCTTATTTAGTGTTGGTTCTTTGTCCTTCATATAGTAAGTCTCAAGAACTTGGAGTTTTTTTTTTATTTTCATGGTGTAGTATACTAGTGTTATCAACCCATACTTTTCTATATTGTGAAAGTGGACAGGAGTGTGTCTTTAAATGCTGTACGATAGGAGCTTGCATCCCATATGTAGATATAAGCCGTCTTGATAATGTTGTCTTGAATATATATATATAATATATAATGTTTTGTGTGAGTCTGTGTGTGTGGTAGAAACCAAATGAAGCTGATATGATTCGAGCGTTAACAATCCTGCCAATGTCTGACTATTAGACTACTTTAAATTGCAGCCTGTAATTTGATCATGGCTGTCTGTTGCGGAAAGTTCAGATCATGTTGCGCAAATGGAGAATGACTACAAAGAATCCTGAGTACTATCGGTTTTCCGGACGTTGTGGTGGGCTACTTATTAACCTCAGTCTGTCTGAGAGGCAAGTGGACAGCCATCACACACGCGCGCACATACACACACATATATATGTGTGGGTAATTTCCTTTCTTTTTTTACATTAAGGCTCACCCTATACAAGGCCGGGGACCTCTCAAGGTAGAGGGTTACATTAGAAGACAATTTGTGCGGATAGGAGTGGAATATAACGGTTAACACTAGCCTTGAAAAGGTTAAGATTGTAATGATCGGTGAAACATTCTTATGGGAGTCTGTTCCACAGGGCAGTGGTTCCCGGAAAAAATCAAAAACTGTTAGGGTAGAATATACTTTTCACCGATGGTCTGATACGATGTAAGTGGCATGGCGTCTCCTTGCCGCAAAGCATTTTTTAATGGATGGAGGTTTGGAAACAGAAATCGGCGAACCGAGTTCGAATTCTGGTCGACCCTTGGAGAAGGTATGGATCAATCTCTTCATACCAAGTTATAGATTTAGTCGAAGACTTGAGTTTTTCTTCTACTTAGCGGAATATTTTATGAAAAGAAAAACTCCCTATTCAAATCTAAGCAGGGCTGTTCAGAGATTTTGTGATACATTGTTCAAAAGTTCCCTGAAAAGTGTGTGTGGTTCTAAAAAAGCCATCAGGATTAAAATGAAATATCTGAAATCCTATCAGTCCACGCACTCCCTCTCATTCACCATCTCTCTCACCCCCTCCCTCACCCCCTCTCTCTCTATATATATAATGTGTGTGTGTAAAAGCATTTAAGATATAACTACAACATATCTGAAAAAGGGCAAGTGTTATATAATATATATATATATATATATATATATATATATATATATATATATATATATATATATATATATATATATAAAATTGAGTAATTAATCGAGTCTAGAAGAAACCTCAACAGAATGCAGAAAACTAAATCGTCATTTTGTTAGATTAAGATTTGAACCGTTGTATCTTTGAAATGATTAAAAATATCTTACGATAATTCACAGAGGACTCTACTTTGAGCAATAAGAATGTATAATTACTCTCCAAGCTTAACAGAAGAATCGTGACGAAATCGATCATAAACGAAAATGATATATCCATGATTCATTTATCATAGCTAAAGATCAGAAACTCATGAAGTGTGTGTATATATATATATATATATATATATATATATATATATATATATATATATATATATATTATTCCAGGATCCTTTTCCAATTTATTCGAGATGATCGTCATCCTCTCTAACCTTCTAACTTTCTGTCTTGGAGAAACAAGATGCCCCACAGGATTCTGGTACAATTTCTTTTTCAAGTCTTTTTTCACTACTCTTTACTCTGTCATAACTGAAACTTCTCTCTCACGTGCCAAAGGTTTTATGGATTGAGTTCGATGTTTTCTAATTGATCTCTTTAGTTCTAAGTTGAAATGATAATCCCTCTCCCTGTTGTAACCTACCAGCTTTCCCCATGTACTTCTTCTTCTTTTTAAAACCTATTCATTGTTCTTCATATAGTATTGTCATTTGGGCACCGTCTTTGAGAAAAAGTGCTCTATGACGCAATTCACTGTGCCAGAAATTTGGAAACGGCATGCTATACTGCTTGACATTTGTACCGAAAACTTCAATGTGAAGATTTCAGAGTATTTGGGTGTCAATCTGATGACAGTGCAGAGAATTCGGAAAGAGTTGGATGAATCTAATGGTGATTGGGAAGTTTAGACCTCTCGGAAAACTCACTCTGATCATTTTTATAAGTAAAGAACTCCAAAATTTGTTGGTGAGGGCTTCGTACACAACACGGATCCCTCACCAAATACGTTGAGGAGGTAGTAATACCCTGGGTCAAGAGGGTGGCTGCTGGAAAACTCTATGTCCGGCAATAGGATTCTGTACCAGGCCACACAAGCAGGAGAACCCAGTCGTGACTGACGGACAATTTCCCCGAGCACATCACCCCTTACATCTGGCCAACTAACTCCCCAGACAGCAACTCCATTGATTATTATGTGTGAGTCTCGGTTGGGCGAGAGACCAAAAAAATTTTTTGTAGCACCAATGATAAACTGAAGGCAAGTAATATGCCACCATTCATCAACTTAGACAAGGAGACCATTCGGAAGAGATGAAGGAGATTCCGAAGTTGTCTGGAAGCCGTGGTTGAAGACAAAGACGATTTTATTGAATAAATATACTCTTTAGCATTTCCAGATATTTTTGTGTAATTTTGGTAAATATATCTGTCAAAATGAGATCTCAGTGTTATTTTCATGTTTGCGTAATTTATACAACAATTTATCCATCGCACCTTGTATACATCTCTCTCTCTCTTTATATGTATGCGCGCGTGTGTGTGTATGCGAGTATTTGTTCATGTATATGTGTGTGTCCTATCTGTTCTACTCGGTATTGCTTTTGTGTCCTTGTTTTAGACATGCGCCGACGAATGTCATCAAGTGGCATTAGAGAAAGTGTCGTAATTAAGCAGTTCGATACCCTTAAATACATTGATCATTATCTGTTTCATATCCAGTGTGCTACAATGAACATATTGACAAATACACCATCCTTTTCTACACTGCTTATTTTCCCTCTTCTAAACAACAGTTAAGTAAAAATCTATGGTCGTTACCAATTTCAATGCAGGAGAAAAGCTTCAATCGGTTTACAAATATATTTTATTCGTAAGCATCGAACGGAAGAAATAAAATGTACCACTAACTCAGTGCTTCAATGGAAATCTTTTATATTGTTTATGTTGCAACCGGTGCTTCCGGTTGGACGCGGTGATCTCCTTTTAGGTGTCCTGTTTTTATAATGTGAACTGATCTGCTCTCCATTGTATTTGAAAAAATTGCATTATAAAAGCCATAATATATATATATATATATATATATATATATATATATATATATATCACTACAGATATATATATATATATATATATATATATATATATATCTGTAGTGATACGCAAACTAGTATAATTTGCATATGAGCAGCGGGTAGCTCATATGATAAACGGACACCAACTAGAACGGATGTCGAATGCTTCCTTAGCCCGGTCAAAGTGTAGTACCCTACCTTTGTGAGCTTCCGAGTGGGCGTTCTGTCGAACTCTCTGCTAATGCAGAGAGGAACTCGGACGAGGCTTTGCCGAGGGGCGGTGTTTCGTTCGGGGAGGTAGACAGGGCCTGAACCCGTCTAGGCGGGTTCAAAAGCTATATTTTTGGCCGAGCCTACGGGCTTGGAGAGACCCACATTAAACCGGCCTTGTGCCACATTCGGTCCTTGTGGGTGGATTGATAAATACCGAATGCTTACTTAGCAAGATACACGACACAACAATGGCGTCGCCGATAGGATACTCTCTGGTCCTTGAAGACCCAGAATACGTAGATACGTGGATTCGTTGCTTTGCTGCTAATGCAAGATGTAAAAAGTTGAATGACAACAAAAACAGAGGAGGGGAAAATGAAATCACCGACTTGTTTATGGCTACCGCTGGTTGTGAAGTGATTATGAAGGTTGCTACAATGGTTTACCCTTGAGAACTAGAAGAAATGACTTTCGAAGAAATAAGTCAGGTTATTAAGGGAAACACGAGGCCAAAGAAAAGACTGGTGATTGCAGAAAGGACCAAGTTTATGGCAATGAAGCAGGAAGTGGATGAACCGATAGTAAAATATTTACACCGGTTAAGAAGTGCGAGTAAATACTGTGAATTCGAAAAACTAGGAACAGGAGAGCAGACAACGGAAGAAGAATTAATCCAACTAAGATTAATTGAAGGTATGCATAATTCAGCACATAGATATAAGTTAATGGAACAGTTACAACTTACAAACATGCCTTTGAATATGTGTATAGAATTTATACAACAGCAGGAATTAATACATACCTACAACCAAAATAAAAATAAATCATACGAAGAAATAATGGCTGAAACATATACAGTACAAACAAAAAGAAAAAATTGTGCGTACTGTGGAAAAATCCATGAAATGAAAAAAGAGCCTTTGGAAAAACATGTTCAAAGTGTTTAAAAAAAAATCTCTTCAAAGAAGTATGTAAAACGAAAAATGTGGAAAGAGTAGAGGATGAAAATAGACATATTTTTAATGTAAAAAAGGATAATATACAAAATACTGAATCTGAGAACGGAGATACAAAAATAAAAGTGAAAATCAACGACTGTATTGTCGAAATGCAAATCGACACAGGTAGTGAGGTCACGATAGTACCCAGAAATTTGTGAGAAAAATGGGAAAACCGTTTTTTAAAAAAAACAACATACAATTACGTCAGTTTGATGGCTCGATTATAGCAATTATGGGTTACTTTGAAGGTTCAATAGAACTAAAAGAAAAATATGAAATAGTACCCATTATAGTTACAAATTGCCGAAAAACGCATGGACTACTGGGGAATGACGTGTTAAAAATAAATTCAACGAAGTTGATTAATGAGATAGAAATGGAAAAAACAGGAAAATTAAAAAATTATGAAGCTAGCCTGAAATTAAAAGAAAATGTTTCCCCCTCCTACTACGAAGCGAGAAAAATACCAGTGCATTTATTACCGTTGGTAATAGCTAAATTGCGAAAGCTAATAAAGGAAGACTTATTAGAACCTTCCCCTCCAGGAGGAAGTAAATGGGCATCACCCATTGTGGTATTGAAAAAAAAGATGGTGACCTGAGAATTTGTGGAGATTATAAAATAGGGGTGAACCACAAAGTTTGTGCTGACTCGTACCCATTCCGAATGTGGAAGTAGCTTTACATAAACTTGCTGGAATGAAAGTATTTTCGAAGATAGACCTAAAATCAGCTTACCACCAAATACCGATAAATGAAAAGTTTAAAGTGACCACCATAAACACACCTATAGGCCTGTTAAGGTGGAAAAGAATGCCGTATGGCATAAAAACGGCAAGTGCAATTTTTCAAAAAGCTATTGAAAAAGTAATAGGAAATGTTGAAAATACCATCTGTTATCAAGACGATATATGTGTTGGAGATTTAAATGAAGATGATTTAAAGAAAAAAACTGAAAATATACTGAACCGGCTAAGAGACGCTGGTATGGCAATAAATACAAAAAAGTGTGTAACCAACAGTAATGAAATATCATTTTTGGGTTACTCAATATCAAAGGAAGGGATCTCTCCAGATAAAGTACTAATAGAGAAAATTCTAAAAGTTGCTACACCGAAAAATAAAAGAGAGTTGGAGTCCTTCTTAAGTTTGGTAAATTTTTATAGAAAATATGTATCAAAATATAATGAGTTGACAGAACCATTTGCTAAGTTAAAAAAAAATGTGGAATTCATTTGCTTAGAACACCAACAGAAAGCCTTTGAAAACTTAAAACAGATTCTGGCAAAAAAGCCAATAGTACAAAATTTTGACCCTAAGAAGGACATAACTCTAACTACTGACGCTAGTGAGCAGTCCATATCTGGTATTTTGTCACAAGATGGGCATCCCATAATGTACTTATCGAGGAGATTAACAACGACTGAACACAATTATTCGAATATAGAAAGGGAGGCACTAGCCATAGTGTGGACAACGGATAGAGCAAGACAGTTCTTGATGGGAAAAAAATTCTTGTTGAAAAGTGATCACAGACCACTGGAATTTATTTTCAACCCAAGAAAAGAGCTACCGAAAGTTACAACGTCCAGAATATTACGTTGGGCGATTAGAGTGATGGCGTTCGACTTTGACATTGAATATGTTAAAGGGAATACGATATCGCACGTTGATGCCTTATCTAGATTGAGATTTTATAGAGAGAAGGACAAAAACGACGAGGAATTTGAAGACACATTCTTGCACCTTGTAGAAACCGATGTAATATCTGTAGATAAAATGGCTACTGAAACTACAAATGACCCAGTGTTAAATAGAATAATGTCGAGGATAAAACAGAATCGCTGGGGAAATTGTTCTATGGCTGAAAGACCATTCAAAGAAATCAGACATAAAATGACTATAGAAAACGGGATAATATGTAATGGAGACTTGGTAGTTCCCCCAGAAACACAGAGGAGACAGGTTATAAAAAGTGTACACGATGACGTACATTGTGGAGTGGCAGCTACGCAAAGAAGATTAAAATTGGAAGCCTGCTGGCCAGGGTACTCAAGAGACGTAGAAGACTACGTAAAAAGATGCAAAAAATGCACAGAACTCAGGAATTTTAAGCAAAAGAAAATACATGTATGGCCCCGAGAAGTAGAACCATGGAGCAGAGTACACATGGACCATGCCTATGTCAATGGGATAGGACTATTATTAATATTAGTAGACGCATATTCAGGTTGGCCTGAAGTGGTGAGAGTACCTGATAAAAAAAGTACCACCGTAAAACAAATATTAAGAGTAATATTTTCGAGGAATGGGACACCAAGAACATTGATGATTGTTAACGCACCAGAATTTGTGGATGCTGATTTGCATGAATGACTAAGAAAAATAGGATGCAGACCTTACAAGACCCCTCCCTACCACCCTCAGAGTAATGGGACAGCGGAAAGGATGGTCCAGACGGTAAAGAAGGGCATAAAAGCATGCTTGCAACAGAAGGAGGGGATCGATGCTTTTCTACCAAGACTATTATTAAGTTACAGAACAATTCCACATGCAGGCAGGCCGGAAAGTCCATCTGCCTTAATGGGCAGACAATTAAGGTCCCCTTTGACTATGTCATATGCCACAAATCAAAAGATGTGGTACAAAAGAAATAGGAATATGCAACCCGAGTCATCCGAATTTATTATGCAGAAAGGACATAATACTGCAATATTAAATAAAGAAAATGGGAACAGTGTTCTAGCTCATGCTGACCAAATAAGATCCCAAGGAGAAGAATCGGATGAGGAAATGCCTTCAGAGATACCCATTATTGACGTAACAGAAGAGTTAATGCAGAATGAAACTGCGGAGGAAGAAGTAGAGAGGGATGAGTTAGAAGAGGAAGAAGTAGAATGGGACAAGTTAGAAGAGAAAGACCAGTGTATGCAAGAGGAACAGTTCGATTATAGGGAAAGACGTGATAGATCAAGATCTCTAAGGGAAAGAAGAGAGATAAGGGAAGATGTTCGGGAGGGTACAAGAAGTACTCGCGGCATAAGGCCCCTCCGTTATAGGGAGATGTAGTGATATGCAAATTAGTATAATTTGCATATGAGCAGCTAGCTCATATGATAAACGGACACCAACTAGAACGGATGTCGAATGCTTACTTTGCAAGATACACGACACAACAGGTTCATTGAATCATAAGTATCACATAGATTAGAAATCAATAAAATTATTTTTTTTAAAAACATTGATTTTAAAAAAAGAATATGAAAATTAGTTGTCACTATTAAGAAAGAACCAATTTGTTGGGTAATATATAAGTTTGATATCTAAGAATGGTGGTTGATATACAGAACTAACCATTAAGAGAAAAGTAACTGGATGTGGGCTGTAGTAATTGTAAGAGTAAACAGAGCTCAGACCAACAGTAAAAGTGAGAAGCTTTATTCAACTAAGCTACAAAAAGAAAATAAGTGTTACAAGTTAAATATTCAACTGGGTCGAGTCCATTGCTTGTACACAGTGACCATAGGATTCTACTACCACATGGGCTACAAATTGGAGATTTCAATTCAAACGAGTATAGAAATTTAAACACCAGGGTAGAAAGCCATCTCTGTATTGGAATAGCAAAAGATATCTTCCAAAAATTTAGAGAAAGTATTAAGAAAGAGAAAAGTTTTTGCTAGAAACATATAAAATAGCTGGATATATCTCTGAGATGAGGTATTATGATTACTTGCATTATTTATATTATTCAGACTGTTGTACTCAACTTCATTGCCGTATTCACAACGTTTCGACCCTTGTACTCTCCGGTCTTCTTTATCCATTGCACCTCAAGGACACATGACCCAGTGGATAAAGACGTTGGTTAGATCCAGTGACTAGACCCAAAGAGTTGTGAATTCAGTACCAGAACGTGGTAGTGCTGAACCAAAAAAATAGTGAGTTCAGTTAAAGGCAAATGAAGGCAAATAACTGAAACATCCAGAAGAGGCATGATACGTGGAATTAGAACACTCTAAGCTGGTAGACAAAATAAAGGGTTGAATTCGAAATTCCAAACACCCGAGGAAAGCTGGAACTTACAACGGCCGAAACGTTGTAAATACGACAATGAAGATGAGGATAGCAGTCCGAATAATGTAAATAATGCAAGTAATGGACAATATCACTGAAATACTACGAAACATTAATTCTCCAATATGGCAGTGAGTGCTAGACAATTTTCACGAAGAAGAAGAGGAAAACTCAGGCATCTGAGATGTGGTTTTATTGAGGAATTCTAAGAATATCATGGATAACGCATGTAAGCACCAACGAAGTTTTAAAAGGAAAATGACCCCAAAAAGGACACGTAAACTTAAAATCAGAAAAAAGAGACTTGAAATCTCTCTGACACCTAATGAAGAAAGAGGGCTTGGAAAATGTGAAACTCACGGGATGTACGGAAGGAAAAAAAGGACAAAGGTGAACAGCGAATAACCTACCTCAAAAACTTGTATAAATGAATGGTAGAACAGACGGTGGGTGGGGGGCAGTAATCAGACAAATATTCTAAGAGCTACAGATGATAGGAATTTACGAAGAGAGATGATCGCCAACGTCCTGAAGAGATCTAGATTAAAATAGTTATTTTTACCGGCCCACCAACCTAGAGGGACATTTCACACCAAATCGGATCGTCTTAAGATATGTCTTCATTTTGTGTTTATTTTATGTGATTATATAATGGTGTAGATGTAAGTCAGGTTTAGTTGCATTTTGTAGCGAGGTGTTTATTCCGTTTACTTCCAAACTCTATTTCCCGAAGACTCTCGACACATAGAAGAATATTCTTAAATGTAAAGATTAACGCAGATTTTAGGTTTTAATAATCGCATTTTCATAGAATTTCGAAAATGATTCCTTATAGCAAACGTAGAACAAGGCAACGGCTAGCTTGCCAGACAGACTTTAAGTCCAGGATAAACTGATAACTATTCTACATATCCTCATATTATACACTTACACACTCGCCCTCACAATAATCTGACTCAGTATCTCTCTAGATTGAGTGTCCCTCAGGCCTTATTCTATTGAACTAAAGTAAAAAAAACAAATTTCATGGTTATTTTTCTTCATGCCCATTTTATTCTGAAGTATTATCTAAAAATGATTGACAAGCCAATTTAATTAAATAATAGAAAATGCTAGCTGAAAATTTAAGATGATAGAACTATAATCCTGCATTAATATCTACCTAGGTATCTGTTTATCTTTTTATGAAAGTGGATCAGTACCTTCGAAGTCTGAGAGTTATGGTGATTTTATAAGTGTAGCTTAGATGTAGCACAGGACCGAAGATTTGGGGCAAAGGATGATGATCGAGCACACTATTCAGTTGTACGAGGGTCATTTCAAACGCTCTAAGACATACCCAGGAGGTAGTTGGAGAAATAAGACAGTATTTCACTATTTTTAATATAGTCAGCCTGTTGAAATCCAATCACGAAGGAAGGTTGTTTCTTGGGCCTCCAAAAACTTCTCTTCAAGATATATGATCCCATCATTGTTTCCAAAATGGTAATCACGCAGATGAGATTTGAGTTTAGGAATCAGGAAGAAGTCAAACGGAGCTAAGTCTGGTGAGTAAGCGTGGTGGCGTAGTAATTCAAAACCACAGTTGGTTGTTTCAGTTACAGCAACCTGATCGCATTATCCTGGGGCAAAAGTAAACTTGTCTCAGCTTCATCTGCTTTTTGACTTGGTTGTTTCTTTCAGATGTCTTAATGCTTCTGCATAATACTGTCTATTAATAGTTTTTCCATTTTCCATGTCGTCTATCATGATTCCCCTTCAGAATTAAAAAAAACAACAACAAAAAAAAAACAACAGAAGCCATCACCTTACCAAAAGACGCTACGTGTATGAAATTCTTCGAGGTGAAGAACCAGAGTGTTTCCACAGTTTGCTTTGCTTTTTGCTTTTTGCTTTGAATCTACGATTCAGGTTCGACATGATGAGCCCTGATTACGTTTTTACAATTCTCAGGAGCAGCCTGGAAGCGAATCAGAATTTATAATCGGAAATATTCATTGTATAAGGTACGACGTTATGGATGTGAGCGTCGCGTGGCGGTCTCGGTGGAGGAATTATTGCTAACGTGTCAAATTTGCAACGATGGCGTTGCGTTTTCTTTTACACGAATAACCTTTGAATGATAACTATGATTCAACCACTGCTCCGCCTCGAATAGCAGAGCAGTTGGCAACAACTCTAGGAGAAAGACAACAATGAATTAAAAATCGGTTTGCATTTTGCAAAGCCTGCTTGCTACGTAAATCACAGGTCTTAACTCACTCGGAGCCTACAGCGTAAACATATATACAATATTCGATCTACAGTCGTTGCCAAAAGTTTAAAACAACCTAATATAAACAAAAATGAACAAAAACCTCAGCAGAATAATAGTAAAAGCAGTAAATACTTCAATACATTACATATATGAAAAGCAGTTTATTTTTTATTAATCTATATATAAACTAGTATTTTGTGGGGAAGGCTTTCACCTTGATAGCGTCAGAACAAAGAGGTAGACTGAAAATATAGGGTTGGAATTATTGTTGTTCAGACATCCTTGACAGCATTTAACAGTGCCTGTTTGTAACCTTATTCCTCATATATTTCCAGATAAAAGTGTCTATGAAACGGGGACCGAGACTGTTACCAGACCGTTCCGATTTAGTGATTTTGACTTTGGATTTTGACATCATAAGTCAGCATGTTATAACCATATATTGGCATGTGGATATCTGCTTTTACTGCAACAGTTCCTGACACTATTTACCATACATGATTGTCTCAGAGCCAAGGAAATAAAATCTATCACTTCCATATTCAGTATGTTTTAGTGAAAAATAAATAAATATTTCATCGTTTCGCTGCAGATATATTGGTGTACCATGGTGTCTCAAAGCCTGTTTGTACATTTTCACCTTCTCAAGGGTAAATAACGTTCTATAGTCAGAAATCAATGCGTGCGTGCGTGTGGGTGTGTGAGTGTGCTTGTGTGTAAAAAAATTCAGATAGAATATATCTGTAAAAGGATAATTAAGAATTAAAACCAAAGAGAACGCTATCGTCGGCTAAGATGAGCACTATTTTGTAAAAATAAAAATATCAATAAGAACACCGGATTATATATCTTACATTTATATATATATATATATATATGGGAGGAAGTGTGAATTTGTAAACAGTGACTAATACGGCTAATAATGCAAGACACTTCGGTAAAGCGAATCGAGTTCTCTCAGTCATTTTGTGTTTATCCCAAAATAAATATGCTTAAATTCACCTTCATCCCTGCCGTGA
>OZ010594.1:66210897-66278397 GCA_963932145.1 Acanthosepion lycidas | reverse complement strand
CTTAGTTGGCAATCACTTTAATACGGTTTACTGTGAATTTAAATGCATCCTTCATATGACGATAAACTACATCCGGTAGCAAGTTCTCTGAACAGAAGATAATGAGGAGCGTTGAAACACCTTTTAATTGCTGGTGTTCCCAGGTCTACCCTGACTCGGGGTGGTAGCACCGGTTAGGGTCCCAGCTATAGGCAAAGAGTTAACCCCCAAACTGGGGTCAAAACACCGTGAAAATGTAAAAATTACTTCTTTGGAAAAAAATATTCCCAGCAATACATTTTTGAAAAAAAAAAATACCAGAAATATAAATCTTAATTGCTGGTGTTTCTGGATCCACCCTGACCCGGGGTGGTATCACCCGTTAGGGTCCCAGCTATTGGTAAATTGTTAACACCCAAACTGAGGTCAAAACACTATGGAAGTATAAAAATATTTTTTTATGTTAAAAATATGAGAAACAAATTTTTGAAAAAAAAAAAAATAATATAATCACCAATATTTTTGACGCTTCACAATAACCATCTTTAAAAATACATCAATGAAACCGAACCGATTTATTACAAAGAATACATTTTCTATTAATACGAACATATCCTAAAAATATTGTCGGCATTAAATAACCCATTGTGGTTGATATATCATAAAATAAACCAAACCAAACCAAACCAAACTAATCTGAATTTAAAACCGTAGAGAAATCAAAGGTAAACCCTTCCATATTTATTTAAGAAATTATTGCAGATCACGCACACTGAATGTAAGGGTGTTCCAATAACCTGGACGATTTTAATGTGAATTAAGTTTAAACGTTTAATGATTTTTTGTTTTTCTTTCAGATTTGACGGAAAATTGGGCGATATTATTTTTCACAAATAAGTGCCATGACTTAAATAACAGATCCAATAGAAAAATAAATAAATTTTCACCAATTACACTGATTTATTTACTGCTAACTATGATCCGTCTTAATGAAACACCCTTATATATAATCTGTCTTAAGGAAACACCCTTTAGATACAGATTAGTGTTTCCCTACATTTTCTTCCTTGTGACACCTAAGACTAAGAGCCCAACTGTATATAAACACTGGAGTTAATGGTACGCTCACCCGCCATTATTTAGAAACCGGACCGCTGGCTGGGGCCTTGCTAGGGATTTGCGGTGTTCCGACCAGAGAATGTGATTGGCTGGATTAAAATGTACGATTCAAAAAGAGGAAAATATGAGGCGATTATGTTTTATTTCGATTATAATCATATATTTACTAAGTCTGGGCTTATACATAAAAAGTGGAATTGGGGAATGATTAAGTTATGTCAACTTTCAATACAGAATCAGCTTGGTTTCTATCCTGACAAGCCAAATTTGAAATCATACATTCTAAATTCGGTCGAGTCATGACCATTAAAGAAATAGGTAAATACTCAAGTTTTACAACTTGTTATTTGTTGGTTGATTTTGTTTAGCGGGATATCAACACCTCTATGAGATATTTGATACCAAATTCTAAACACATTTGTATGGCTTCAACTAATCTTTTGAACGCAGTTGTATGCCTTCAACTACAGACAAAATGTATTTCATTTTGTTATAAAATGTATTGTTTGTAAATCCACTATAAGTTGTATTGCATGTCATTTTGCTTTAAAAGTATATTACTGGTAATTTTACTATAAATATGTATTGTTGGCAATTTTATTTATATAAAAATGTATTGCATGTATTTTTACTATAAAAATGTATTTTTATACAATCATAGTGTTTTGATTTGTTTGGAGGTTCACTATTTTCCCATAGCTTGAACCCTAATAGGTGCTACCACGCGGACCAGGGTGAACCTGAGAACAACAGCAATTAAGAGCGCCTCAAAACCTCTAATCTCCCGATCACTGTTCTCTTGATGGTTCTTGAATGGACTTTGTAGATGGAAGTCAGAGTATGAATGTTGGTACCATTACTGAAGGCGTGAACGATATTTTATCTCTCGATATTGCCCAGTTGAGAAGACAGTGGGACAGAAACCAAACGAGTTTAACATGTTCTCTTCCTAGTTGAATAACACAAAGGGTTTTTTAGTGATTCTTGCGGCAAGATAGCTAAACGTTTCATCTGGAACCACGGAAAAAAATAAACTTAATTAGTTTAGTAAATTTTTAGATATTAAAAATTTGTGGGATGAACAATTATGCTGTAAGACAATTCCCACAATTTTGCTGTGACACTGCGTTTGTGCGTATATACATATAACGTCATCCACAGACACACTGTTTCGCAGCTCATCAGTGTGGCTAGACATCCGGTTGCCTCTAGCTCGGATTGAAACCCGACTGAATTGGTGTTAGTCGGAGATCTACGGCTGGGATGGAGATGGATTTTTAGCGTATTTATTTTTAGAAACACGCCCAGTGACTGACAGTGACACAATTCGCTATGCGAAGAGTCTCGCTATATTAGCTATAATAGTCACTGCACTACATTGTATATATAAAAAAAGTCTCTAACCCTGTATATATATATAATCTCTAACACTGATCTTTTTTATCAAATGTGACGTCGGTGGTATTCAATCCTTTCTGATGCAATCACAGTTCAGATGGTCTGGTCATGTCATCAGAATGAGTGATGATCGGATGCCGAAAATCCTCATATATATATATATATATATATAATGAAGTCTTTCGTCGTTTTCGACGTATGAATGACTTTCAGTTCAGTTTTTTTATGTTTGTTTCGTATGAGACAACGATCCTTCACCGGATTTGCAAACAATTCCATACGGAGGGGCATACTTTATGGGATGACCGTCATATCGGCTGATTTATTAGCCCGAAATTTAGTGTTAATTCTTAATTCTCTCAGATGGTTCAGACGATTCTTTTCAAAGTTAGTTATACCTATCTTTGCAGGTGTTTCTCCAGTTTGCTCGGTTTTCAACGACGAGATCGAACTCCTCTATAGGCATGTTTGCAGCAATTACATCGTATTTAGGTTTAATTACATTAAACATCCCATGAAAAATTTGGCCATGCATGAGGATTTTCGGCATCCGATCATCACTCATTCTGATGACATGACCAGACCATCTGAACTGTGATTGCATCAGAAAGGATTGAATACCACCGACGTCACATTTGATAAAAAAGATCAGTGTTAGAGATTATATATATATACAGGGTTAGAGACTTTTTTTTATATATATACAATGTAGTGCAGATAAATTAGGAAAAAATGATAGACAATAAAAACAGCATTTTTTATATAAAAAAATTAATAAATTTATAGTTAGGCATATATATAAGGCGCGCAATCAATCAAGATCTTTAAAATTATTCACTTCTCTTTACACATCTCTTTCAATCAGAGATCACGTATTTTCTGCATCTTTAGGTGTTACAACTGTCCCTTCCGTTCATTCACGTCACCCATATATATATATATATTTTTTTCTCATAATTTTTCCCCCGTTTACAGCTCTGAAGAGAGGGGGCGAAACCGGTCGGCTGGTATTTTATTTTAATAACATCATGGTCCAATGTAAAAATATTCTTGTTTTTAACGCCGTAATAAAGTTTTGTACCACAAAAAATATTTTTAAATATATATATATATATATATATATATATATATATGTATCCCCCAAAATTATATATATATATATATATGTGTGTGTGTGTGTATATACCCCAAAATTATATATATATTCTGTATAGGTTGAACAGGTCGGTTGCCGTACGCCTCTTTCTATTTTTGTCTATTTGCTGAACTCGTTCCCTATGCGCATGCGTGTTGTTTGCTGCCAGTATAAGTTCTTGATTATTCTGATATCTTACTCGAATATATATCAAGGATGATGAGCAGTTCCAGCAGATCCTTGTGGCGTACTGTGTCAAAGGCCTTTGTGTAGTATATGAAACACAGGTACACGTCCTTCTGCATTTCTATCGCTCTTTCTGATAACATCCTGCGCATGAATATCGTTTTCCTTGTTCCGATGTCTTTAACGAATTCGCCATGTTCTTGTCCTATCTATGCGATGATTCTGCTGCGCGCTCTGTTCATTAGAATACGGATAATGAGTTTTGTCCTGTGGCTCATTTGGCTTATTGTTCGGCGAAGTTCGCATTCGTCTGTGCCTGCTTTCTTATGCATAGCTACTGTTATGGTCCTCGCACCACAGTTATGGTCCAAGGTTAGAACCAAGGAAGAACAACACGAACACAAGAGTAGAATAACAAAGATATATTAGAACAGAAATATAGTACAAGAAGTTGAAGGTGTTAGTAATGACTGTCCGTCTGGTTTAGAGTGAACTAATATTGTCTCGACTCGTTACAACATTCATTGTATTTAATATCCTATCCACGAGGAATATATGTGACACGAGGCCGAGATTAAAGTGGGTTTCTCCGAGCCCGTAGGCTCGGCCAAAAATATACCATTTGAACCAGCCTAGACTGGTTCAGGGCCTGTCTACATTCCCGGACGAAACCTTGGCCTTCGGCAAAGATTCGTCCGGGTTCCTCTCTGCCAAAGCAGAGAGTTCAACAGTCATGACCTGGTGCTCGTTACACGATTCATTCGGTATCTAGCCACACCCCCAAGAGGGTTGCATGTGGCACAAGGCCGAGTTTAACGTGGGTTTCCCGAGCCCGTAGGCTCGGTCAAAATTTACCCTTGGAACCCGCCTAGACGGGTTCAGGACCTGTCTACCTCCCCGGACGAAACCCTGCCATTCGGCAAAGCTTCGTCCGGGTTCCTCTCTGCCAAAGCAGAGAGTTCAACAGTCATGACCTGGTGCTCGTTACACCATTCATTCATTATACCTCTTGAGAGGCGCAGTATTTATAGTGTCAGGAAGAGTCCATTACCTTTATAGATAAGTTCCCATAACAGCTACAACGATAGAAGACGCATCCTTGCCTTACGCCCCTTTCTATTTTTGTCTATTAGCTGAACTCGTTCCCTTTGTCATGAGCCATACTAAATTCGAAACAATTTTTTTGAAATGCGAAAAATATCCATCTACTTCCTCTTCTTTAATGTTCAGTACTACCCTAACCTGATTTGATAGGTCAAATTCGTTCCGTTTAGCTTCATTACTTAATTGGTTTGCTTCTATTTCACGGACGCGTGTCTTCGGCTCGATTCTAGCACTTTCTCTTTTAATTTCTCGTTTTTTCTCTTTCAGCTTCTATTCTCACTTTTTTTTCTCTCAGCTTCAGTTTTAAGTTTCCCAAGTTCAAAATGAACTTGGAATAACTACTCTCTTTCTACTGGTAGTTGATTTAACGTGTCTTCATCGAAGGTATCGTGATCTACCATATGCTCTGTAATCACCCTCACTAGTTGTGATTTGCGCATAGATTTCCTTACGTCTAATTCTAAATTATTACCAATTTTTAGTATTTTCAGTATGTCGTCTTTTTAAAGTCTAACTAACCCTTCCGGGGATGGTGACTTCAAAAAACATTCAATTACAGATCGAGGTCTGCTACCCGCGGGTACACTGATATACGTATAATTCCGACTAAGCGTTCCCGGACACGAACTACCAATTTTTTATTTTACGAATTCGCAACGTAGAATGATATATAGCAATGTAGAATGGTATATGAATACCAGGTTCGATATATATATATATATATATATATATATGTATATATGTATGTATGTATATATATATATATATATGTATGTATATATATATATATGTATGTATATATATGTATGTATATATATATATGTATGTATATATATGTATGTATATATATATATATGTATGTATATATATGTATGTATATATATATATGTATGTATATATATGTATGTATATATATATATATATGTATGTATATATATGTATGTATATATATATATGTATATATATATATATGTATGTATATATATGTATGTATATATATATATATGTATGTATATATATGTATGTATATATATATATATGTATGTATATATATGTATGTATATATATATATATGTATGTATATATATGTATGTATATATATATATATGTATGTATATATATGTATGTATATATATATATGTATGTATATGTATATATATATATATATATATGTATATATATATATATATATATATATGTATATATATGTACATATATATATATGTACATATATATATATATATATATATATATATATATCAGTGAACATTAAATTCAACACTCAGAGGCGACAGGCTGTTTCATGCTAAACGTAATCGTCAGGCCCGTATATATATATATATATATATATATATATGTATATATATATATATATATATATATATATATATATCCTGCACAAAGCAGATGGTTGATATTGATTTTAATCCGTAATAGGAATCTGTGCAGAACTTTTGTCTCTTCGCTTTTATAGGCAAAGGCACATACATACATGCTGTGATTTTTTCTTAGTCAATAAAATAGGCCGGTTTGCAGTTTGACTTGACTCAGTCCCGATCTTCCTACGTTGTCCGAAGTTTGTTTTGTGTGTCGATGCCAATTCTTAGTTTGTGAACATTTTGTCTTCTTACCGGTTAATTTGCTTTGCAGATATTTGTTTGTTTACTTACTTGATAATATTTCATTTTTTCCCTGTTCCTGTTTTCTATTTATTGCAACAAAAATAAATTCTGTATGTTCGACAGTTCTGTTCTTTATTTTGTATTTGATCATGGCTACTCAGTCCACAGTTAATGACCAGTGATGCCTGTCCACACGAAGGGTCTACGTGCCAGTAGTCAAAGCTACTACCTCTATCTAGAGCCCTGTACGCACATATAACACCATATTAATTACTAAATATTACCGATTCTTAAAAAAACAAACCTGTTACTACTTGTGATGTTTAGTTAAAAATGTGTTAGTTTCCTTGCTTTCATGTCTTTATCCAATGTTTTTAACATTCTGCATCTTTTCTATCGGCTTACAGTCACAACAGTTGCTACTTCAGATATTTTCTGGTCGATCAGTTCATTTTTCTTACTGACTATGCTTTATTTTTTGCTCGGGTCTCTTTTTGTGACATTGACAAGACCAGTTTTTTTTCTCGTTCCTGTCTTGGCAATATTTATAATTTATTTTTGGGTTGTTGTGTGATCTCCGTTCATATTTGTTTTTGCAATTTACAAAGTCGCGTTACTGTCATTCGATATGTTAGAATATTTTGTTTCTTTTGAATTTATAGCTTTCTTACGAGACATGGCAAAGTTCATATAACGGAAATTAAAAGATAAATACCAGTATGTATGTATATACATATATTGTCATATATGAAGTAAATGAGTAACTACGGACATCGATGTTCGAGCGTAACACTCTCTACTTATGAATAACATATTTTCCGCCACGTGTATAAATAGCGATGTCAGGATACTGACTGCAGTGATTATTGAGTGACTGTTGAGCGGAACTATCCAGTTGAACTAGTGTGAATTATTGTGCGTCGATGATTCGGGTTTTGATTTAGGATTTACAGGGCGTAAAGCCGAGCTGCGCTACTAATAAGGTATTCAGTGAAATGGTTAATTATCTTTGGCTAACTTTGTTAAGTATTTATTTGCAGTTGTAATTAGATACTGTCTTATTTTAACATTTAAATCTTGAGTCATACTTAATTATTAATGGTCACTGTACGTTACAGTATATATATAGGTGTATGTGCGTGTGTGTGCGTTTGTGTATATGTGTGTGTGTGTGTGCGGAGAAATTTTTATTGAAAACGCATTTCGTTAAGTTGAATTTTTAAGCTCAGAATGAAAAAAGAAACACATTTTATGTTATTTATATTAAAACAGTAAATATAAAGCATACACACACACAGATTAGTTTTTCATTTTGTCCTGAAGACGCTTACATAACGAAAGCGGAACACACTTCCACATTTAATGATAATGGAAAACAGCCATTTGATAATAGAAATTCCCAATATGAAATTTTGGCTTTATGAGAAAATAGCATTCATGGGGCGGAGTTTCTGGCTCTTTGGTAAAGTGAATAGAATTCAGAGTTGTACTTAACGAAAGACTGAAAAGTTTGTACATCTCCACAACCTTCCCCCACCTCCGTCCTCTTTCGTTCTCTCTCGCCTCCGATCGATATATATATATATATATTAGGTTGGTGCAAAAATATTGACGTAATAATGTCGTTTTTTGACGTATTTTTAACGTCAAAAAACGACATTATTACGTCATTATTTTTGCACCAACCTTATATATATATATATATATATATATATCAGGCCGCTATTGCGTCTAGCATGAAACAGCTTGCCGCCTTTGAGTGTTGACTTCGGTGTTCACTTTTATACTAATATTTACATACACTCTATCTCTGATGTTGAGTACTTTATCCCACAAATATAGCACACCTTAAAACTATATTTCTTCACACACACACACACACATATATATATATATATATATATATATATGTATGGTAATATATATATATATATAAATATATATATATATATATATAGTAAGGGAAACAGTATGTTGCTATATAATCCAAGTGAATCCTAGTAATACAAAAATATTAGAACTGATCCACAAAAAGAGCTCGATGTATTTTCTTTAATTTATACAGAGAAATATAATTTTCAACCCCCTTGTGAAATGTTTTTTTTTCATTCCACAACGGGGTTGAAAAGACAGACGACCACTTTCGTCGTCCGCCGAAATAGTCTATTCCCCATATGATGTAAAAGATTTTGTTTGTGTGTGTATATATATATATATATATATATATATATATATATATATATATATATATCGAGCCGATTTTTGAGACGATAAATTATTTCAAATATTAGATGAGACAATTTGAACTTTTTTTGTAGAAAACAACTCCTTTTTTATGAAAAGTAAATCTTATATAACAGCGAATTATAATTTTAATACTTTGATTATATAAAGCAAACTTATATCAACATTAATTTCTCCATTAATGATGTTGATGAAGAAATGAGATTGCGTTTTTAAGAAATGTAGCAAAAATAATATCTGCAATCAACTTGATGCAAAAATAAAATTTCCATGAAATTATTTTATTACAAATAAGCTAATCCTAATTATAAACAAGTCGAAAAGGCTAAGAAAAATTATCACTTATTGATATCTAACAGTTATTGATCATAAAAAATTCTTCACAGCATAAATATAATGTATCACGTGATTCTTAGTTTCATTTTAATTTCTTATTTTTCAGTGTAACTGAAGCCACACTGACGTCAGTAGATTTGTTAAAATTTGAATGAAGCTGCTTCTAAAAATAAACTCGTTCACTTTATTCAAAACTATTAAGGGAAACATAAAATTAATTCTGAAGTATGTAATATAGAGACTCCAACTGTGAATGACGTACAGTGCCTTTACTGATGAAGTGATATGAAGAAAAATAGGTGCTCTTTCCATCAATGCTAAAAATACCATGGGTACAAAATATGAACAGTGAGAAAGTGTTAAAGAAAAATATTAAAAGGAATCTCGTATTATATATATATATATATATATATATATATATATATATATATATATATATATATATACACACACACATTAAGAAATGGACAAAGTCCGACAATTCATTTATTAAAGACATTTTTTATGTTTAACGTTCTTTTTATAGATACAAGTATTTAAGTAAATGCTCTGTTTATAATAAACAGTATTAAATAACACTTACCGACCTGAATGTCCGAGAAATTTTCATAGAAAATATTCGTCCTTTGACAGGATTCGAACCAGCATTCTATACGGAACCGCCATTTAGCCGGGCCGAATCGGGTACCGATGAAATCAGTACGAAAAACATTTATTAATATTAAACAGATGACAAAAATGAAACACGGAGATTGAGGTTCCAAGTTCGGAATTTTCGAACACCCCTGTGTTCTTCATCAGCGGATGCGAGAAATAAACAGAGGGACGGTGGAAACTATCCAGCATTAGTTTTTAAGGCGGGTAGAATCCACTTGTAGGTGTAATTATTGGGGAAAAATCCGTTCCCTGATTGAGTTCTCGCTGTGCGAAACTTAATGCGAAAATAACTGCAGATTTAAAAAATGTGATTGCTGGTGGGTGATAGGGGAATGAGATATTGAACATAGGGGAAAAGGGTTTAAATAAATATATATATATATATATATATATATATATATATATATATATATAATGTGTGTGTGTGTGTGTGTGTGCAGAGTTTGTCAAAAAATACTTTTATGAAAGTTGGGTGTTGGTTTCTCCCACCAGAACAAGGATAAAAGTCCATATAAACATATGACAGAAAATCCTCGGTTTTGAGTTATTATTTACTAAAGAATTTTTACTTTTGATGTCGTTGCGTTGCCATGTAGGCTAGGTTTGTCATTAGTGCATATTTGTGGCTAGCCCTTCTGCAACGTTTAACGTGTGTAGTGGTGAGTAAACTGTGAATTTTTTTGTTTAAGAATGGCATGATATATTGTGATTAGGCAGATATGATTTTTACATACGGCCTCACTGTTAAATGTATATATAAAGGAAGAAATGAAGCATGAACGGATAGGCCTGCCTACGTAACTCTGAAGGGATGATGAAGGTCACATGAATCTTCTAACTGACAAACTTTTACTCAAATTAATTCTCTCTCCCTCTCTCTCTCTCTCTCTCTATATATATATATATATATATATATATATATATATATATATATATATATGGGAGCGACAGAAAGAGAGAGAGAGTGAATGAGTGATTGAGAAAGCTATCTCTATATAGACGATGTAGATTCATAGAAAATTGAAATATAAGCGGCTATAAATAAAGGAGAAGTTTACATTCTCTTCTTTTATCGAAATAAATTGTAATGAGAACATATATACTGTTTTTGATCGAGTAATTACCAACATCCTGGGTAATCCTTCCGCTGCTGGTAAAGTGAAAACAAATTAAAAACAACATGTTAATGCCACAAGCAAATAAAATGCTCCCCAAAATTGACTCTGAATTTCATCAGATGTCAAAGTAAACAAGACATCAATTCAAACGAATAATGCGAAATTTTCGGGTGAAAAGCGGCTCTCTGTATTCTACAGCGGATGTGAATTCTTTTGTTTCTTCGAAAGGTTAAGACAGGAAGCGGAAACAGGTGTCTTTACGCCTGTTTCTTTTATTGACAGTGTCTTCAGGCTACAAGAATAAAGAAGGTAGAAATAGGTTTTGAGGGGAATGTTAAGACGAAAATAGACGCAAAAACCGGAAAGCGAATATATATATATATATATATATATATATATAAAAGAAAGAAAAATTTACCAAAGTGAAAACGTCGTAAGAAACGCGACAAATCGATGCAGAGGAAGAAAATATGGAAAACAATGTTGCGTTGATTACAAAAAAAAAAAAAAAAAAAAGGTGAAAGAAAGTTCAGGAAATAATATATGCTCCGGTTCATCCCAGAAAGCAGGTCGAAATCAACAGATTTAAAAAAAAATATATCTTGTCTGCATCGATTTTTACAGTAGAGATTGAGGACGCAATTATAAACACACAAGTGAATTCCCAATAGAAATAAAAAAATATAAAAGGATAAAATTGATCAAGAAAGACGCCTAAAATCCGAAAAAAATATAAAAAAATTTCGAACCTACATGAGGAAAGTCGATAAATTAAAAAAAAAAACTCTGATTAGTATTTTTATTTCTATTCAAACTGTTGGTATATGTTCGTATATAACTTTTTAACAACGAAAGAAATTACTTCTATAATTCTTACACTGGTGAGAACCAACGATATTTAAAAAATTCCTGTAAAATCTGAGGTTTTTAATCGTTTTACCCCAACCAAAGCGCTAATTCTCCTATGACGCAGGGGGTCACAGGGAGTGAAAAATAGTGAGATAAATAACAATAAGGCAACAGGGATTAGGAAGACAGAAGATGGTGATTGATGTTTCATTGTTCTGATGTATCAATCCTCTGCAAGCTTTAAAGAAAAGAATTAATGTAAAAAAGCAAAAACAAACACCCCCCCCACCAAAAAAAATCCCAGTGCTACCGTCCGGCTTTGTCCCACCCGTTTACTTGCTTCACTGATAACTATAATCGTCAAAGATTTAAATACACAGATGAGCGCATAGCTGCACACAAACGCACACACGAACACAAAAAATATGGAAAAAAATGACACCAATGATAAGTGTATTAAAAAAAAAAAATCTAAAAATCTAAGAAGTACATTGCTGATACCCACTGAAAAGTTAACGGACAGGTCCACCTGCGAGACTCTGAAGTCGGGAGGCTGAGCGTAACATCAATCAGCTAAGTAACAAAGTTTTACTCATATTAATCCTGTATATATATATATATATATATATATATATATATATATATATATAAACTTTTGCACACACACACACACACACACACACACATATATATATATATATATATATATATATATATATATATATATATATATGCACAAATCTAGTCCGATAAAGTCCTAAGGGATGAAAGGTATCACATAAAAGCATTTTACACTTTGTCATACATCTTTCCTTCAAAACTGTTCTTGATATATACACATTTATATATCGCTATCCATATATATATATATATATATATATATATATATATATATATATATATATATATACGTGTCTGTGTGTATATATATATATATATATATATATATAGAGAGAGAGAGAGAGAGAGAGAGGGAAAAAGAACATAGAATGGAATATAGATATATGAAACGTCAGTTTGTTTTCATTTTTTCTATTATTGATACTAAACTGATTTTATACAGCCTTATGGTATATAGTACTTCACCAAGAAAATCAGTCTTGACTCGAAAGAAAAAAGAAAGAACTTCACCACCTTCTCCGTATATGAGACACGATGTATCCGTCAATACTTATCCATATCGCATAAAGGATATATTTTATTGGATGTTTGGTTTTTGCTCTTTTGCTCGAAGGTTGTTCGTTTCAATTTTACTAATTTTCCCGTCCGAAGAAATAAGAAGTAAGAAGGGTATTTCATCTAAACGAATCATAGAATATTTCTACAAGTAAAAATAAAATGTAAATTAAGTTACTTCCCTTACACATTTTTAGCAGTCAATGTTTGACTATAACGGACCGTGTATCATGCGCATATAAAATATTCATAACTATCAATTACATTAATTTGTGTTTTAGCAATTCATCCCTGAAGGTAATCATAGATGAGACTGAAAGTACTTTGCAAAATAAAAGAAATAACCAAAAACTACGGCGTCTTTCTTAATCAGTTTTGTTACAGCAACGGCCGAAACAGTGTGATAAATATGGCGACAAAGATGAGGACAATAGTCCGAATAATGTAAATACTGAATAAATAATTGTAGCCTCTCTCTGTCTGGATGTTTGTTATCGAACCTCCTAGGGTTTTGGAGATAGACTTCTATAGCCATATATATTCTGAAACTACATTTCCCGGGGTGCTTCGATAAGTATATTTCATTTAGATTACAGGGGTCCAGGGGTTCCATACTGGCATTTTCCCACTTTGGTTTAAATTAAATTTAAATTTGAACAATGGAATGACTCCTATCCAAAATATAGAAAGAGAAACTCTGAAGATGGTGGTCACATCGGCAAGATCAAAGAGGCTCCCTTTGCACAAAACCCCATTGAAAATTAATTTTCCTTTGATTTATATTCAAACAAGGGAATGAATCCTATCCAAAATATAGAAGAAATCAAGGAAATGGAGGTTACATCGGCAAGATCAGAAAGAGACACCAATCAGTAGGTATATCCTTACAATACATACTTGTTTCAAAAATTCAACTGTCATATCAATGTTGAAATCTAGACATCAATTCATTCAATCAAGCATTGCAACGAAATACATATCGAAGGGGGGGGTCTGATCAAGCTGTTTTTGCACCCCAATGAAATTTTTCCCTTTGAGTTAAACTGAATTTAAATTTGAAAAAGAGAGTGACTCCTCTCCAAAATAAAGTGGGGGGGAGTCAAAGATGGAGATCATATCGGCAAGAAAATTGGGCAATACTGAAATGTATAAATTTTCTCCACAAATTATAGCAATTATTTAAAATAAACCAACATTTTCTTATAAAGAAAATGTGTGACACGCAGCAAGCAAGGCGCGGGTAATTCTGTTAGTGTATATATATATATATATATATAGAGAGAGAGAGAGAGATAGATAGATAGATAGATAGATAGATAGATATAATAGGTTGTATGGATATGCGTTAGTGACCTGGGTTTCACGCTTTTGCGATGATCAGACAAACTGTTTTGTTTTTTAAAATTGAATCTATTTATACTTGTTTGGCTATCAACATTACCACCACAGACACGAACGCAACCACCACCATAATAATCAACACAGAACGATAATATATAGTAAGGGAAACAATCTGTTGTTATATAATCCAAGTGAATCCTAGTAATACAAAAATATTAGAACTGATCCACAAAAAGAGCTCGATGTATTTTCTTTAATTTATACAGAGAAATATAATTTTCAACCCCCTTGTGAAATGTTTTTTTTTTTCATTCCACACCGGGGTTGAAAAGACAGACGACCACTTTCGTCGTCCGCCGAAATAGGCTATTCCCCATATGAAGTAAAAGATTTTGTTTGTATATATATATATATATATATATATATATATCGAGCCGATTTTTGAGACGATAAATTATTTCAAATGTTAGATGAGACAATATGAATTTTTTTGTAGAAAACAACTCATTTTTTATGAAAAGTAAATGTTATATAACAGCGAATTATAATTTTAATACTTTGATTATATATAGCAAACTTATATCAACATTAATTTCTCCATTAATGGTGTTGATGAAGAAATGAGATTGCGTTTTTAAGAAATGTAGCAAAAATAATATCTGCAATCAACTTGATGCAAAAATAAAATTTCCATGAGATTATTTTATTACAAATAAGCTAATCCTAATTATAAACAAGTCGAAAAGGCTAAGAAAAATTATCGCTTATTGATATCTAACAGTTATTGATCATAAAACATTCTTCACAGCATAAATATAATGTATCCCGTGATTCTTAGTTTCATTTTAATTTCTTATTTTTCAGTGTAACTGAAGCCACACTGACGTCAGTAGATTTGGTAAAATTTGAATGAAGCTGCTTCTAAATCCGATACTTGACAAAAAGAAAACGAAATAGGCAATAAAACAAATGGACATTTGGAGGAAGTGGAAGGCGTCTGAGAACAAGGACGAATTTACTGCCAAACGAAAGGCCCACAAAGTTCGTTCTTCGGCCGTTGGGACCGACGAGTTTGTCGCCACCGTCAAGGAGACTGTCGACAATGATGGAAGCCAGAGCTAATCCAAGGTCGCCGCTGACATTGGCTCTCACAAGTCGAAGAATCGTTTCTATTTTAAAGGATAATGAAATGGTTAGTATTTATTTTAAATGTTAAGGAAATGGTTAGATTTATTTTAAAGGTTAAGGAAATGGTTAGCATTTAGTTTTAAGTTTAAGGAATACATTTGTTTTTAATTGTATGGAAAACATTTCTTCCTGCTGTTGGCTTTTATTTTGAATGCTAAGGAAAATATGTAAAACTATCCGCTTTTATTTTGAAATTTCAAGAAAGTATAGATTTATTTTGAAGGCTAAAGAAATAGTTTTCTTTTATTTTCAATGCTAATGAAAAAATGCTATTTACACTATTTATATCTTTCGGACTGTTGTCCAAATCACTGTTGTCATATTCACAACATTTCAGCCTTTGTACAGTTCGGGCCTCTTCAGGTGATATACAAACCGAACCGTTTATTTTAGAAACTTTTATTTTGTTCACCGGAGTAGATTGTTCTAGTTCCACATGCCATGCCTTTTCTTGATATCTTAGTTTCAGTTATTACCCCTTAGTAACTCAACACAGTAAATTTTTTTTTTACTTCTGTTGTGGCCAGGCATTGAACTCACAACTCTTTGGGTCAAGTCACTTTTTGGATTGCTTCAACCAACATTTTTATCCACCAGCGAAACGTCGTAAATACTGTAATAAAGATGGGGACAACAGTCCGAACGTTGTAAATAGTGGAAATAGTTACAGTATCTCATCTCAGAAATAGAGACAGATGAAAAAAAAAATGCGTTTATCAGGAAACTATGGAAAAATGTTTGCTGTATTCGATTTCATTTCAAATTTATCTTGGTCCAAGCATCAATCTCTTTTGTTTTTATATATTCATATATACATGTCTGCCAGTGTCTGAGAGTATGTGTGTGCTTTTTTATGGACAGAAATTGAATATTCATCATTTGCTTAGTTCACTAAAAATCCGTTATTTCATCAGAGAATTATCAGTAAAATAAATAGCTGTATATAGTCTTCTAATTCTTTCGCAGGCATTGCTACGTTTCAAACTTGAATGATCAAGGCTTGATTTATCCAAAATTCACATCCGATCTCTGGATAGTTTATACACCTGTGTATAGTATCTCCCGCTTCAAGAAATGTCGAAAAGTTGTATTACACTAAGGAAAATATGAAATATGTTCGGGACGTCATTGCAAGGTTATAAATAAGATAGGAAAAAGTTTTTTTTTTGTTTTTTTAAAGAACGTTTATGCTTTATGAATACAGCTGTACGAATTCGAGATTTATTCTGTTTGAGTTTCTCCTAAATAATGAAATGTAAGGCCAGACCTAATGTCTAAACAAATACGTTCCACCTTTCGTTCGATTAATTTCCCTTATCATTTATTCGTAGTTTTAGCTTGTTTTTGATTTGATAATGCATTTCCATGTTTTTTTTTTCTTTTCTCTTCAGCGTTCCCTTTTATGAGTATATCTGCCAGGAACACAGTAAAAGAAATAACGGAGACTTTCAGAGGAAACTTGTAGGTATCTCCGGTTTGGAATAAATAGTTGGAGCCAGGTCCTTCGGCTGAGTGGCGTGTCTTTTCCACATTAGACATTGGCTAAAAGTCAGCTTCTATTGTTATCACGTAAAGTGCACACAAGCCAGTCATTTGGGCGCTTCTAAATATTCTATTCTGATAACAAAATGAAAATAAAATAAAAAGACATGAAAAGCGAAACATTCATTTAAAAATACCCGGTAACACACCTGCTTATTTTTCAGTCATATGTTTGCATATATGGACAAAGGATTGCTTGAGCACAGATAAATAAGAGGAGAATGGCAGCTAAAATGTACATGCACACACAAACACACACACATATATTTATATATATGCCAAATACGTTAGTTCTTAATTTCCTAGACGCACATAAATAGTTTGCAGTGCAATTATATGTAGCTGCATATATATATATATATATATATATATAGCACCAAATGATGAGAAACAAAGATATATATATATATATATATATATATATATATATATATATATATATATATATATATATATATATATATATATATATATATATATAATTTATATATGCCATAAAACGGTGAGAAATAAATGTATAATATTAGTATTATAGAATCAACATTTAATCCTGAATCCTGAATTAATGTATTTAAACTATGTCTAAATCAGTCAAAATAAAAGCCCTGGACATCTCTACATTTCTTCCGTCTAGTTATATGATTATTTATACGTTTACAATAAAACTGTAAAGGTTTGTACATCAAGAAATCTTTGAATGCAGTTTATACATATTTGCAACAGAATGCATTTTACTTTACTTTACATGCTTGAAAAAGTGGCAATCAGTGGCTATGTGCTCCCAGGACCCTGGTGGATGCGGCAATGTATTCGAAATTGGTGAGCTTCCGCAGCGTCATCCTGGCAACATGTGACCGAGTATATTCATAAAGTCGAATTGGATCTCGTCAATTAACCTGCACCGGTTCCATTTTCCTTAACTGAATGTAAATTGCATATACTTGCTAGCAGTCATGCTCTGGTTAGATTCCAAAAAGCTATAAATGATAACGCCAATGCCGGACCACCAGACATTTGCCATAATCTTTTCTTGGTGCAATTCCGGTTTTGGAATACTTTTGGGTCCTTAGTCGTGATCAAACTATTGAACAGATCGTTTACCATTGTCAAAAAGATTCATTTCTCAGCACAAGTTGCTATGCGATCAACAAATGCACTATCTGAATTTCGCAGATTCATACCTGAACATACCTGAAAACGTTGAAATTTTTGACTTTGACTGAATTCATGTTGAGGAACATATTTAGCGAGTTTCGACACTCTTCTTCATTTTCTTCAGGTTTTCTTTGAGGTGGGTTTTGTTTGATTAGCGGTTTCAGATGTTTACTGTCGTTAGCAGATGGACAAATTGACGTCGTCTCTCGCCTTGATCTTCAAGACTCGTATCCCCATGTTGGATCTTGAGAAATCAGTGCCGTACTGTCCGGTCACATATGAATCCTCTACCTCAAGCTCTATTAACGTTGGCTGCAGTTTGAGTAGCCTTATGAACAAGCCTGTAAAACGTTTTAATGTTCAAGATGAGGAGTATATTATGTTTTAATTAAATTCCGAAAGAGATTGATATAAAATTAATAAAGCGCTCGTATTACTCATTAGTAATAAGTAATATATTTTTTGGCAACTATTATCATATATTAGAGCCCAATTAAAAGCTGTATTCTAAAATAAGTCATTATTTAGCGAACAAACGAATAAGTTAAATTTCGAAAGTTTAGTTTATTTGGTTCAGTTTAGTTTATATCAACCTCGAATGGTTATTTAATGCCGACAAGATTTTTCTGATAGGTTCCTATGAATAGAGTATGTATTCAATGTAAGGAATCATTTTGTAGATTAAGTCTCATTGACATATTTTAAAATATCGAAAGAGATCGATACGAAATTAACAAATAATACATACTAATAATTAGGAATGAGTAATATATTTCTGTGCAACTTTTATAATGATATATTAGAGGACAATTGAAAGATGTATTTTAAGATCGGGCATTATTTAATGAACAAGCTAATAATTTAAATTCTGACAGAGGTGATATAAAATTAACAAAGAGAACACTTTTATACTTTGGAATGAGTAATTTATCGCTGTGAAATTATTATTATAATATATTAGAGCGCAATTAAAAGGTTTATTCGAAGATCAGGCATTATTTTCCGAACAATATAAATAATTTTCTTCAGATTGTTTATATTCTGCTTGGTAGATTCCGGCTTCTTTTGTAAAATTAAGTTTGTTTTATATTGATTATGTTTTTAGTCTGTGAAAATTGTTTTCTTTATTTTCATTTGATCTTCGCTCGATTTCAGATTTTGTGTTGTCGATTATATTTATTTTTTCTGTTTTTGCTTTTATGAATTTTGAACGATTTTCATTTCGCATTGTATAGAAAATAATTGCAGAAGAGGAAGATTTAAAAATTCATTTAATGTATTTTTTGTCATGAAGATAGAAAGTCGGGATATAAATTCTAGGGGATTTTAAATAATAATTTCTTTTCTTTCCTTATTCTAGATTTCAACTTTTTGTTGCGACGGCAATAAAAATTTTATTCGATGACACACGTTCTATTTTTAATTTTAATCCGATATCAGTTCAGACTTACAGAATATCAAGAAAAGGTGAAGTTTTATTTGTTTCTTTTTCATATGTGAATTTAACCGAATGCAGGATACATATTGTTTATTTATGATATCTAATATTTTTAGGGGTGCGGAATTAATTTCAGCTTCACCCAGCGCGACGCGAATGAGTTCGAACTTTTCTTGTCGATAACTCTAAAACGGTAGATTTTATCAAAATTTCTTTGTTATTTTTTAATTAAGCATTAAGGGATATTTTTATTAGAAACTGAGCGCGGGGCTTGAACTGCAAATTACCCTTTTGATGTTCCGAGTTGAAATTAGTTCAATCAGCCATTTTATTTTATATACAACCATTAGTAAGACGTGGTCTGTATAGCGAAAATATTCTGTATTTGGGCGTAATAGTTCGACTTGTTTTTTTGTTTTACGATACATCAGTCTTAATAGGTTATTTTAAGACTTTGAGGATAGGTTCGAATGAATAGAATATGTATTCTTTGTAAGAAATCAGCTCGGAGATCAGGTTTCATTGACATATTTTTGTAAAGGCTTTTTTTTTTGTCGAGAGTCAAATGTAATGCTGGTGTCATTAATATAAAAATTTATTTTTTATACTTTTATAGTGTTTTGACACTAATTTTGGGGGTGGGCGTTTACTACTTGCCCATAGCTGGGACCCTAAGAGGTGCTGCCACCCCGGGTCAGGCTGGACTTGAGAACAACAGCAATTAAGAGGCGGTTCCACGCTACTCCCCACCCCGGATCAGAGGCCTTGCTGCCGGATGTAGTTTTATTGTCATATCCACGACGGAGCACATCGATAATGGTAATATAAGAAAACAATGACCAAGCAGCCAGTACTATTGTCTGTTGAAATTTATAAAGTCTTTCCCTTAAAATAATCTTCCAGTAAAAATAGGTTTTTCAAGTCCTGTGGCTGTTATAGCTCTTTTTAGTACTAATGAGGATTTTCCTTCCTAACATTTTATTTATATTAGTGTGGAATGTCAACACCTTGATTATGCCATTATTTTCTCTTCGATTTGCATGTAAGATCTATATAAGATGTTTTGAAGTATAAAGATTCTCGGAATACCAAATAGAGAAACCATAGTTAGGCCGAATTTTTTCTACTAAAAAAATGTTGAATGAAAAAAGCATTGGTTTGTCTTCTTCTTCTTCTTCTTCTTCTTCTTCTTCTTCTTCTTCTTCTTCTATGTGCCGTGTCTATTCAGGTCGTGGGTGATCATGACTCTCCATAGTTTGTTATCCTTCGTAGCTTTTATCATTTGGTTATTATTATGTTAACATATTCATTTTTGTTGATTGGTTTGGTCCATTTTGTTTTACGGCATATCAACCTCAATGGGTTATTTAATGCCGAGAAATCTTTTAGGATTAATTCATATGAATAGAATATGTATTGTTTGGTTCATTTTGTTTTACGGCATATCAACCTCAATGGGTTAATTAATGCCAACAAATCTTTTAGGATTAATTCATATGAATAGAATATGTATTGTTTGGTTCATTTTGTTTTACGGCATATCAACCTCAATGGGTTATTTAATGCCAACAAATTTTTTTTCCTGGTAATATTTGGTTTTGTCAAAAATCTATTTCTGGTAATATTTTTTCTCAAAAATTTATTTCTGGTAATAATTTTTTACAAAGTATTTCTGTTATTAAAACGTATTTTTACTCTTTTATAATGCGTTTTACCTAAGTTTCGGGGTTAACTATTTGCCCATAGCTGGGACCCTAACAGGTACTACCAACGCGGGTCAGGGTGGACCTGGTAACATCAGCAATTAAGAGGTGGTTCCACGCTCCTCAAAACCGCCAGATCAGAGGCCTTGCTGTTGGACGTAGTTTATCGTCTTTCTCTGGACACGGATGTAGTTTATCGTCATACCCAGGACTGTTGTTGATTGGTGGGAAAGCGTTTATTTTTTGATTTTGTTAGGTAGTTCTTTAAGAAATGTCAACAAATAAAGGCTTAATACCTAGGCTAGCCTATGTTTATTTTTTATGTTTAGTTTTTTTCAGCTTATTGTTAAGATTGCGATAATTCTTAAAGTGTGACGCTCTAATTGTTCCTAAAATAGCAATTAATATTTTTTTTATCATGATTTAGCTAATTTTTGAGGTACGCTGTCTATGGCAAATATGATAGGTTTTATTAAAATGCTGCTTGCGTGTATTTTGCTAAGCTATATAATCTATTGTGGATAAAGTCTCTAATACTCATGACTTGCTTTGAGTACTTTTGACTGTCTAGACCAGGGGTCGTCAAACAGGGTCTGAGCGACCCCCTAAGGGTTGGCGATGACTTCCATGGAGTCGATGATAAACAAGGAGTCGACTGGGGGTCGGTATGCGATTGACACTGAGATAAACTTTAGTATGTTTTATTCTTCCGTACAGATGAAAGAAAGGCACTGAGCTTGACGATCAACAGAATCGAAAGCCTTAGTTACATCCAAGTAGCATTTATCTTATTTTGATGAGAATTATTTAATACTGCATTGAGCATTGCTTGCTCTTTTTTTAATTGTTTCAAGTTGATTTTCAGATAACAATCGCCTTTTGTTAACCTCTATCTACAAAGGACTGTTTATGATTTTGAAGGTCATTTTGCCTGATTGGTATGTCGCATCAAATATGATGCAATATTGGTTTATTTAATTAGTATAGTTGTGCAGTGGGATATTAGTAGAGGTTATGCATTTCTGTTCAATAGAATCGGCTTGGGGTACTTAATATATCATTTGTTTGATTCATTGCGCTTATTTAATAGATTTTCTTAAATATATATTTTGGGGGAAAATTCTGAACTTGATCCAATTTTTAAATATTTTTATACATTATAGTTAACATTTTAAATGCCAACTTGAATGCGAGTTTTAAGATATTTTAAGTGGGGGTCACTGGGGAAAGAAGAGAGATAATAGGCGGTCTCTGGTCTCTTTGACAACCTCTGGTCTAGACAGGTATCAAAAACTAAATGTTATCAGTATTGTAGACAATTTTTCTTATCGCCACCCAGGAATCTTTTGAACGCTATAATCCAACTCATACGCCTGTCTATAAAGGGACGTTTCTCAGATTAAAAATGGCTTCAAACGAATTACTTATCAAAGAAGACTAGTTTTAGTAAGATTTGTCCAGTGAGTATCAAATTCTCCAAGCACTCTTTCCTGATTATGTGTCCAAGAAATTTCTTATTTACGATTCAAAATGTAAGAATCCTCTTTGTTCCCAATGGTCGTAAAACTTTCTCCCAGGAATCTTTTGAACGTTATAATCCAACTTTAAATATCCGCCGGTCGTGTAAACGACATTACTCAGATTAAAAATGGCTTCAAACGAATTATTTCTTTAGGCATCAAAGAAGACTAGTCTTAGTAAGATTTGTCTTTTCTCAATTCCACTCAGCCTCTGTTTTGCCATTTATTTACACAAGCTTAATATGTAGGTTATTCTCTAATTATGTCTTCTTCGATATTTCCGGTGAGTGTCAAATTCTCCAAGCACTCTTTCCTCATTATGTGTCCCAGAAATTGCTTATATACGATTCAAAATATAAGAATCCTTTTTCTTTCCATAGTATTCTCAGTGTCCTTCTATAGAACCACGAACCTTTTGCCTCAAGTCTCTTCTTTCGCTGTACGGAGATTTCCCAGCATCCATTGCCACATATGGGGACAGATATTTACGTCGGAAGCCAGCATACTCTTTTTTGTTCGTAACGAAAATTTTCTTATTTCTTTCCTTAGCATTTGAAAGGCAACTTTTATTATTTCCGTGTGTCTCGGGATTTCGGTGTAACATATTTCCCGCCTTATTTAAATCAATTGTCCGCTATTTTAAGTTATGTAATTGTTTGATTTTGATAGATCTAATTCGTAGCTGGTTTCTTGGCTTTTTCTCTTGCTGACAATCATACATTCTGTCTTCTTAGAAATGACCTTTTATTCTGTCCGTGTTGCCTGCATATCTGACGTTGTTAAGATCGTGTTCTCCAATTATAAATTCTTGTAGGACTTCTAGATCTCTCAGAAATGCTTTACTGTTAAGTTAGAATAAGTCTGGTGAGTAGGCACCTCCCTGTTTTGCCGTCCTTGTTATTTTTTTATATTTATTAAATTCATTATCTATCTGTATGCAGTCAGTTTGCTCCCAGTATGAGGTTTGGATTATTTTAATATCTTTTCTAAATATATCAAGCCTGCCTAACAGCTTGAACAAATCTTTTGTCGCACCTCATCAAATGTATTTTGCATAATCTATAAAACACAGGTATGCGTATTTCTATAGTTCTATGGCATCTTCTAATATCACTCTTAGCATAAATATCGCATATCTTTTTTCAGTGTCTTTAACGAAACTGTATTGTTCTTGTATTCTTTCGAATAAGTTTCACTATATCGTATAGTAGAATGTGCGTCCGATGGAGCTCGCATTAATATGCACCTGACTTATTAGACAGCGCTATGAAAATGGATCTATTAAGATTTGTCATTTTATTTCCCGATATTTGTAGGTAAGAAAATTATTAAGAAACAGGAACATTTTGTTAGAAACAAAGAATATTGAACTGTATCTATTCTCCTAAAGTGGCAGCGAATGTTGGAAAATCTTAACCCAATAAAGAAAGAAAAACTTGTGGCATTAAAAATGCGGTTTTACTAAGAATATGCTGGCCATACCATTGAACAAACATATTAGCAACTACGAAGGTTTAGAAAAAATGGAAACGAAAACAACACTTATAGCGAACAGTAGAAAGAGACGGTTGAAATTTCCCGTGTGCATAATAAGGAAAGAGGAATTGGAAAATTTGACACTCACAGAACTCACTGAAGTTAAGAGTAACAGAGGGTAAGCAGCGCATAACCAATGAGTGACAGTAAAGACAAACTTTGCTAAGAGCGATAAAGATCAGGGAATTGAAAAGTGGTGATCGCTCACGTTCTAAAGTGACACAGTAGATAGAAGAAGGAGAACAAGTAGAAGACATAGTGTTATGGGACCTTACCCATAAGAGCATAATGGACTATTCCATGCGTAATAAATACTGCGCCTCAAGAGGAAGCAGGCAGTTCAGTTCGAAGTATTACTAACACAGTTTTGTTTAGTTTTATTGTAAATATTTAAAGTCATTGTATATAATCATTTGGGGTTCTTTTTAAAATTTGTTATTTCATGACCCTCCTCCCACGAACAATATTCTGTACATAAGGGGACTAGTTAGGATTGTATAGAGAATTTGAGGTATTATGGTGGACGCAGTAAGAAAGGTAAGAGTGAATGTGTTGTTTTGGTGATTGGAATATTGTTAGTATGTTTGGGTCCGTATCTGGGACTAGCTAAGTTTAGATTTAAGATAGAAGACCGTCCTTCCCCCACCCCCTTTTAGGCCTTGTGCCACATTTTATACATTGTATAAATAAATATCGTTCAGTTCAAAGTTGGGCGACCGGCTGACGGGCTGACGGGCTGATCGGTTGAACTCTCTGCCTTCAGGCGGGGAGGAACCCTATAGAGGCTACGCCGAAGGGCGGAGTCTCTTTCGGGGAGGTAAACCGACCCTGAACCCGTTTATACGGGTTCAAAAGGCATATTTTTGGCAGAACCCACGGGCTCGGAGATCCCACATTAAACCGGCCTTGTGCCACATGATGCCCTTGTGGGAGGGGTGACTAAATACTGTTCAGCCCGAAGTCAGGCGACCGCCTGATCGGTTGAACTCTGCTTTCGGGCGGGGAGGAACCCGAAGGAGGCTACGCCGAAGGGCGGAGTCTCTTTGGGGGAAGTAAACCGATCCTGAACCCATTTATATGGGTTCAAAGGGAATATTTTTGGCCGAGCTCACGGGCTCGGAGATCCCACGTTAAACCGGACTTGTGCCATATGATGACCTCGTGGTGGGTGGTGACTAAATACTGTTCAGTTTGAAGTCTGAAGTACGCCAGGAGTCTGTAAGTCAGTCAGAGCGAGTGAGTCAGTCAGTCGAGTCAGTGGCAGTCCGAAACAGAGTCGCGTTCAGAAAATTACTACTAAACCTGATTGTTCGTACTAAGACTTTTCTACCTCTCTGTATATATTCCTGTTTGTAATATATCTGTGTTATTCCATATACGTTTTCGAGTTCCTCTTTATTGGTTCTACCTTGCACTATCACCGTGGTACAAGGAACCGGACCATAACACATAGTATATTTTCATTTAATATCTCTATAGTCGTCTCAGTGTTTAAGTCAGCAAGCATCTCTATTACAACCCCATCTAGTTCTGTCGCTTTGTTTCCGTGTATTTTGGCCAGCGTTGAACTCACTTCATACTTTAATTTTTAGTTCCTTCTATTAGGTTGGTGAAAAAATAATGACGTAATAATGTCGTTTTTTGACGTATTTTTTAACGTCAAAAAACGACATTATTACGTCATTAATTTTGCACCAACCTAATATATTTGTGTATACTGCACGTTTCCGCTTTTTCCTCGTGGAAGACTTCGTCAACGTATTCGATCGATCTTTGAATTATCTTTCTTTTCCTATTATCAACATTCCCTCCCTTTGATTTTATGCATTCTATCAATAAGTAGATCTTTTGTTCTGTTATTTTTCTTATTTATGCATATCTACTTTATCTATGAGACACAGTCTTTCTGTCTCTCTATTCTGTTCGTTGAGTCATTCTTCTTTTGCATTCTTGCATTTTTTTTTTCTATTTTTTGTGTAATGTTCTATATTCCGTACCATATCTTGGTATTGTTTTCACTCTTTTTTCATGTCGATAATTTTCTCTGTCAACCACTCTTTTTACCCAGTCTCGTTTTCTTTGGGTCTATCTCGTTTGCCTATGTCATTGAAGTTTCTCATAGTGTATTTCAGAAAAGAGCGACTTGTGTTGAGAAATCGATCTTTTTGAGTATTTTAAAGTATTCCAAAACCGGAATTCCACCAAGAAAAGATTATGGTAATCGTCTGTTGGTCCGGCATTGGCGTTATCATTTATAGCTTTTTGGAATCTAACCAGAAAATTTGAATTTACATTCTCATTTAATTTTATACTTTTAACGCCGTCAGTATGCATCACTGTGTAATTTGGATCATGAGGCTGTCATATTTTAATTTGGGTGCAGTTTTGGATTACTTTTATTTTCTTAATTTAGTCTGATATTACATATGACTGGAATGTTATCACCTACACAATTGGATATACATGGGGTGATGGATAAATTGTCGCCATTTTCTATTTTTCATTTCGATCATGTACGTTGTTTGATTCTGTCGACTGCACAGTATAGCAGGGTCAGTAGGCACCGTATGTGAGAAAAAAGTGCATCATGACACAATTCAAGCACGCTAGAAATTTGGAAACGGCATGCTCTACTACTTGACATTCTAGCCGGAAGCTCCAATACGAAAATTTAAAACTGTTTGGGTGTCAATCTGAGCATAGTGCAGAAGATTCAGTAAGAGTTGGATGAGTCTAATAGGGATTACAGATGTAAGGCAGCTCGGAAACTCATTCTGATCGTTCTGATAAGAATAGAACTCCAGAATTTGTTGGCGAAGGCCTCACACTGAACACGGAGATTTACATCGTGCCTTGAGGAGGTGTGATGTCCTTAGTCAAGAGGATGGCTGCTAGAAGACCCTATATCTGCCAACAGGACACTGCATGCACTATTTCACACAAGTAGAAGAACGCAGTCATGGCTATCAGACAATTTGTGCCACCGCATCACCGCTAACACCCGAGACTACAACTCCATTGATTATTATGTGTGAAGAGCAGTTGAGCAAGTCACAAACAAAACTTGTACCACCAAAGATGAACTGAAGATTACAGCAACATTCACCATCTTAAACAAGGTGGCCGTTTAGAAGAGATGCACGAAATTCTGAAGTTGCATTCTTGCCATGGTTGAAGCCCATAGGGATTTGATTGACTAAATTTACTCTTTAGGATTTCAAGATATTTTTGTGTAATTTTAGTAAATATATTTATTAAAATGAGATGTTAGTGTTATTTACATTTTTGTGTAATCTAGATGAAAATTTATCCATCGCACCTTGTGTAAAACTGCATAATTAAATCTTTTTGTAGATTTTATGTGTCCTCCTGGGTTTCTCCAAGTCTATAAGTTAAGTACTTTCGGTTTTGCTAAAACCAGGCTTTGGCTAATATCCTGTCGTTTGTTATGAAATATTGGATCAATTTTTCTCCATTTTGTACTCTTTTGACTCAAACGTACACTCGTTGCCACTTTTGAGATGCCAACGAATTCTCGTTGTCACTTTCGTAATGCTCATTGTAGTAGAAACTTTGTAGTCGCCGATACAATTATAGTACGCCGTTGAAAAATACTGGTGTCAGACACCTTCTAATAGCGCTCGCACTAATAGTACTTGATCGGTAATACTCGCTCGAACAGTAATCCGTATAGTGATCGGAATAGAGAAATAGTATAGTGAATACAGTAGAGAATAGCGGTTCGTATAATATAGAGGATAGACTAGAAATAGTGATCCGAATAGTAACAGAGGATAGGCTAGGAATAACGATCAATCTAGACGACACGCGACTTCCTATGCATTTTCTCTATGGTCACGTGATCTACTTAATTCTATAAAGGGTTCGCTTGTATTTACTCACTGGCGATCTATGTTCAAACTCAAGTGTCAGCAGTGACACTTTATTCATACCCTCTTTCAATATTTGATATGAATAACTGTTTTACGTGATGGCTCCAATCTGCAAACTGATTCTGTCTTTGCAAAGTGTCGTTCGCTATTCCTATGTGCCTTTAGATTTCTTTATGACTCTCGCGGCTGATTTGATTGTCAATCACCTCTTTCATTCTAAGACCTGTGTCCTCATCTCCTACATCGTGCATTCTGTGGGATTTATCCAGAGCTCGGTTGTGATACCTTAAAAAACGAATGTTTTTTTCTTTTGATTAACATGATGATGATCACCTTTTTCATTCTAAGGCTTGTGACCTCATCTTCTAAAGCTGACATCCTGTGAACTTTATTCAGAGTAATATTTTTGTATTTTCAAAATGAATCTGACCCTTTTGATTGTAAGGTGATGATCAGTTTCTTTCATTCTACGGCGTGTATCCTGATCTCATACAACTTCTTTTCTGTTGACTATGCAAGGATTGATTGTTATACCTTCAATACGAATCTCGTTGATTCTAGTACCAGGATGCCGATCGCTTCTTTCATTCTAAGGTCTGCATGCTAAACTATGTCTTGCATCCAGTGGACTTTATTTAGAGCGCGATTCATAACGAATCTGTCTCTTACTCTCTCAACATTAACGCTAGGTTCTTTGTCGTAATAATTACGCCTAACAAATTATTTGGAGGATTTGCAAGAGATTCGTGCGCAATAAACTTAATTTTATTTTGCATTGTTTGGCGCCATGTTACCCAATTTTATTTTCATAGCATCTTATTTTTTATTCATAAATTTGGCCCTGCGAAGAGATTTTTTTTTCTAATATTTCTGATTATAAAAGACAAAATAAAATTTCTGTAATTCTTTACGTCATTCTAACTTCAAATCCTCATAGAAAACTCTCTAAAGTAGAATATACACTCGCCTGACTAAATTCTCTCCAGAGTTCATTTGACATTATCACGTGGTTTGAAGAGACTTCTGCATCCGTTGGAAAGTGGGAAAGAACATGTACTTGTATCAAAGATTTCTCTAGGTCCAAGGCATACAATTTAATCCACAGTGAGGTGGGAAGAGGTGGGTTAGTACTTTTTCCCAAGGGTATTTTCCGCGTATGTGATTCTAAAGAACACGACTGAAATTCGGACTAGGCTCTCCAATTTCGCATTACGAGACACTATCCAAATTCTATCTACCCGCACTTACAACATCTGGTAGGTCATTCATATAACGTTGCTTAACGATTCTACAAGAACCAATGATCCGAATGTATATGGTCGTAACACAAATATAAATCTACAATATTTGCAATGTTCGGATTGTTATCCTCATCTTTCCTGCCATATTCACGATGTTTTCGGCCGTGGTTAGAATTTCTAGGGTACATTATTCAAGTTCCATGTGACATGCCTCTCCCGGATATCTTAGTTACAGTTACTTCCCTTTAATGAAACTTTTCATTTTTTTTTGTTTATTTCTGCTTTGACCAGGCATTGAACTCACAACTCTTGGGACAAGTCAAAGGATTACTTCAACCAATGCTTTTATCCATTGTACCATTTGTCTTTGTGTGTATGTGTGTGTGTGTATATATATATATATAAACGTCGTGAATATGGCAATAAAGATCACGGTATAATATACATACATACATACACACTCACACACATACATATATATATATATATATATATATATATACTGTGAAATTGAAAGAGTTCTATAAATCATATAGATTTATATTTGTCTATATACATATACATACATATACACGCATATATACATACACACACATACATACATATATACATACACACATACATACATATATATATATATATATATATATATATATATATATATATATATGGACAAATAATAATCTATATGATTTATAGAACACTTTCTTGTTTTTTCATATGATTCTATGAATACTTGAGAGCGTTGAATAAGCTGCATTGCGTGAGTGTTGTCCAATTAAGTACCGTCGGGAAATGTTTTTCTTTAATATACGAATTGCAATACACAATGAACACCTGACAAGATGATATAAAATTTTATTTCCACAATTAAACCTAATATTTTTGTAAAAAGAAATCGCCATATTTTCTCTTTACAAATTTTCCCACTTCAATATTTAACACCTCTATATGTCTTTTTTTTCTTTTGCAAATTAATTCTTTTGACAAGTTTTTTTTAATCACATACACACGTTTTCTGGAATTATGTTACTCTTTTGTTTCTACTGGAAGTAAAGAATTATATATATATATATATATATATATATATATATATGTAGAGGGTGTATTGTGTATATTTAGGCTGTATATTTTCATTCATACAGGTTTGGCTAAATAATTTAGACATATGTTGATTAGTTTTCCTTTTCATTACCAAGAAATTAATCCGCGGACTTAAAAGGACCACAATAAAAATAATCGCCACGATATGTCTAAATTATTGAACTAAATTTGTTTGAACACACACACACACACACACACACACACACACACACACACACACACACACACACACACACACACACATATATATATATATATATATATATATATTATTCCATTGCAACACAGAAATTTCTGTTTCAAAACTGAAGTTGTAAATTGAATTATAAAAATTAAGCTTAAAATCCAGAGATTCGTACCATTCTCAATCGATGATAGGAATAACTTTATAAGAAATTTACTTAACCTCAGACAATCTTAATATTTCGAGAAGTTAAGGTTAATGAAAATGTAATCAATTTTGATTAGGGTTGGTTGGGTTTTAATTTCCCAATTCAAGTTATGGATCAAATATGTGTTACTTGTTTAGGTGGGACCGGGGGGTGGCTATTGGCGTTGGCTGCTCATAAACATAGACATCCATTATTCAGGGTATCGCCTTGGTTTTCAATGACAGCATTTTTATTTATCCGCCTAATTCATATTTTTATACAAAAATATTTTCTAAAAGGGTCATTTAAATATGAGTAAGTCATATTTTTAATACTTAAATTTTATTCCTGCAGATTTAAAGTGCCATTCCTCTTTCTAATAACTTATAGACTATAAGGTATTTTTACAAATAAATATATTAGAATTTAATTACTAATTAACGATCAATATGTATGTTTCGTCTCTCTTATTTTTATTTTTTTTTATTTTTTCCAAATTAATTATTAAGGCAAATATACAAAAATAGCCATTTCATTTCTTTGATTTAGCAAATTTTTATTTTTGATTTATCTACAAAGGACATGGGTTATTTAATGATCTACAAGCTCTTGCTTTTCTTATTAATTTCCATTTTACCGTTGGTGTTTTATTGATTTCTTTTAAGTACCAGACACATTTAGATAGTGTAGTTTGATCTCGGTACTTATTATTATTAAAGGACGTTTGATATTGGTCCTATCTACATTTGAATTCATTCCTTTTGCATCCAATGTAGAATTTAGCTATGTCTGGATCTTCAACAGATGAGATATTATTGCATTGATAAATTACTGATTCAATAGAGCATTTGTTACTGAGAGAACAGTTTTGAGGATTTCTACAGTTACATAATTTTTCTTTATCTCCATTTCTTTTAATTTTAGGATCTATATTTTTGGGATTTTGGTATAAGTATCCATTTAAGATATTAACATTATGTTTCTTAATAACCCTTCTAAGTTTTCAGTACAACTGTAACTTAATTTTATGGTATTTTTATTAAAATTGTACTGAGTTTACTATCTCTAGGAAAATGTTTATCAATTAATGCATGGAATTTTTGTCCTAACTTATTTTCTTACCATTTGGTTGTATGGGGGTTTATACGAAAGGATTTTTCTATTTTTATTTTTTCTATGGTGTTCATTTTCATTTTTATATAATTGACTTTCGGGCATTTATAGCTGCCACTATTCTTTAGGGCTTTATTATAGAAATTGCTATGCTCATAGAATATTTTCTTATTTTCTGAATTTGTACTTATTCTTTTTCCAGTAGATAAAGGGATATGTTTAATTATAGATGGGGAATAATTAGACTTAGGATCTATATACAAAGGATTAGTATTGGGCTTTTATAAAGTAGGTGTATATTATTCATTAAATCTAATGTTATATCAAGGAAGTAATTTTCAGTTTAGGCATTTAAATTCACTATATATTTAAATCTATGTATAAAAAAATTAGGAGATCAGGTGATTCCGCTACCTTGGTTTCAGCCTTTTAGTGTCTTCAGTTGATTTAGGTCAATTGATTTTCTAACGTTGTATTTCTTTAAATAAAATTTTATAAAGGCTATATTTTAAAAAAAATAAATAAAAGAATATATGAATGAATAATAGCACGAGGCAGTGTGTGGGAAAATGTAAGGAGAAGGTGTGGAATGCACATTTATTGGAAATGCATAGGTGGTGGGGGTTAAATGAAATATACGTACATCAATATTCAAATTTATATGAACTCAAAAGGAATATTATTAGTAAGTATACAACGCGTCAACACTTTTCCGCAGAGAAAGGTTAAAATTTTGTGGTCCATGAGGAACCTATTCTCGCCACAGTCAAACGGAGAAATAATGGCATGGTTTGAACACATTAGAGCCTGTGAAAGACCATCATGCAAGGCACCCGTTGCAAGTGGACGTAGAATGGGACGCTAAAGTAAAAAACTGGTTGGACAATGTCAATCAATGGAGAAATATGACTATATCAGAATTGCTGATGGCTGTCGCTGATAGACCATTACGGAGGAGATTCAGTGTGGCTTCTGCATTCGGATCCCCCCTGCGATTACAAAAGTCAAGGGGGTGACGATGATGATGATAATGATAACGTGTCAAAATTTCTGATTTGCCATTCAAATGATTTTTTTGACTAGAAATGTTATTATAGCTAATCTTTCTTGCTAGCAAAGGCTACAGGAAGTCAACACTCAGAGGCGACAGGCTGTTTAATGCTAGACACAATCGTCAGGCCGCCGATTGCGTCTAGAATGAAACAGCCTGTCGCCTCTGTGTGTTGAGCTCTATGTTCACTTTTATATTTATATTTACATATGCTTTATCTCTGATATTGAGCACTTTATCCCATAAATATAGCACACTTTAAAACCATATTTCTGTATATATATATATATATATATATATATATATATATATATATATATACATATATATATATATATATATGTATGTATGTGTGCATGTATGTGTATGTGTGCATGTATGTGTGGGTATATATATGTATGTGTATGTATGTATATGTATATATATATGTATATATGTACGTATATGTATATATGTATATATGTGAATGTATGTAGGTGTATGTGTATGTATGTATATATATATATATGTGTATATGTTTGTATGTGTATTGTTATATTGTGTACCTAATTTTATTTACGTATATTTATGTTGATATGGATGTTTTTTTTTTTTTTTTTTTTTTTTTTTATATACATGTATGTTAGGATACGTGCATTTTTGTGTTTGCATGTATATCGAAGTATGTCTATGCATATGTATGTGTATGTATGTCTGTATATTTATATATGTTTTTGGTCAAATGTCGTTGCATTTATGTGTATGTACGTATATATGTGTATTTATTACTATAGATAAGTATTTTTATGTAGATATTCATGTGTATGTATATTTCTGTATGTGTGTATGCATGTATGTATGTGTATGTATGTGTATATATATATATATGTATATATATGTGTGTGTGTATATGTTTGTATGTATGTATATATGTGTATATATGTGTGTGTGTGTTTACTTATGTAGGTTTGCAGTTGTATATATGTATGTTGACACCTACTATATATGAAATTGTTTATGTGTACGTGTAGGTAGGGTAACTTGGGTATGTCATTACGGCCACATGAGTTAGGATATATGTGTGTATATATGTTTATTTTTGTGTATTGCTGTGTATATATATATTTATTTGTAAATATGTGTACACATATTTGTGTGTATATTTGTGGGTACATATAGGTATATGTGTATGTATGTGTATGTGTACTTGATACCATGGAAATGTATACGTATGTATATGTTTATGTATGTATGTGTAGATGTTTCGGTGTGTATGTATGTATGTATATTTATGTATATGTGTGAGTATGTGTGTATGTGTATGTATATATGTATATGTATGTGTATATGTATGTGTATATGTATATATATGTATATATGTGTGTATATGTATATATGTGTATGTATATGTATATATGTTTGTATGCGTATATATGTGTGTGTATGTGTGTGTGTGTGTGTATATACTTATATGTATATGAGGTGGACATCGTAGCTACCGATGGGTGTTGAATTTAATGTCCGGTTTTTTTTTTTTTTTTTTTTTTTTTACATACACTATATTTTAATATATTAAATAATATTAATTTTGATCATTTTTATCTTTGTATATTTACTCGCTTAAATTAGATTTCAATAGGTTGTTAACATTCATGCAATGACATTTTCTGTCTTAAATATTTATCGGTTGGGGTATGCAACTGTCTGGGTCAATGTCTGTGGATGTGTGTGCATGTATTTATATGTATCTATGTGTATGGAAAGTGCATCCACTTTTAATTATGTATGTATGTACGTGTGTGTTGGTTTCCCTTCTCCCATTTCCCCCCCCTTTTTTTTTTTTTTTTTTTTTTTTTTTTTTCATGACAGACGGTGGAGATGTTCTCTGTCTTGTCCCCTTTTTGTGTGTGTATATGTCTTGGTGCTTATGTATTAGAATCTGACTGCGTTTGTTTTACGCGTGAGTTTGGGACCCCATTTACACATCATGAGGATTAAAATGTATACATTGTAAAAAGACCGGATATTAAATATAGCTAAAGTAACTTCAATGAAAAAATAAATTGAATAACATATATATTTCTTCTTTTCTCCTCAGTAATTTTATAGTTGTAAACTTGATAGCGAATAAATGTTAAATTTTGGTTTTGTAATTAGCAGTTTTAAATTTTAATATTAAATTTTATCATATAATTTAGTAATTATTCGTTGGAATAAATTATTTTTTAATACTAAACATCTGAATAGATATTATAACATGACTTCGTTATCGAGCTTTTTGAATTTTCCTGTAATTGTGTTCTGATTGGTCTACCTAGCCTCTGTAACAACGTTTTCCCCTTACGTAGAATATTAATTAATTTGAAACTTTTAAAACCATTTATTTTACATTCAACGTCATCACTTGATAAGACACCGTAGGTGTTGAAACAAAATGGCTATTTTTGTAGTGATTTTATAACATATTTATGTTATAAATTTTTTTTTTTTTCTTTAAAAATAAATAATTATATATATATATATATATATATATATATATATATATATATATATAATGATGCAAGCGTGACTAGAAGTCGATTGTAATAATTTATTTGGCGGGATCAATCACATCCCGTCATTTCAGACCAAACAATTTTAACATAATAGATGAATTTTACATTTATCCAGGTACAAGCGAAAAAAAGAAGACATTTTTCAAACATAAGATGGGAAGATATATACATATATAAGCAAATATATGGATATAGATCCGACAGTATGAAGAAAAATATACGGAAAAAACAAACAAAACTCCTAATATGCAATTATGCTGTTTTAATGTTAATGTTAACATTAAAACAGCATAATTGCATATTAGGATTTTTGTTTCTTTTTCCTTATATTTTTCTTCATATATATATATATATATATATATATATATATATATATATAGAGAGAGAGAGAGAGAGAGAGAGAAAGAGAGAGAAAGGGAGGGAGACAGAGAGACATATGGAGTAAGGAAAGGAAGAGAAGGAAGTTGTTAAATTGTCGACGGGTTGACCTGCTTTCGCCGGTTGTGACAAGTAAAAGAGAGTTAATATATTAAAAAAGGAACATAGGAAAAACAGCATTGAAAAAGAAAAAAAGTAAAAGAAAATAGATAGGAAAAAAGGGATTCAAAATAAAAGAACTGTTTCGGATATGATAAACAACAGAGAGAAAAAAGGAACATATTTATAATTCCATTCATCTTTACTCTTTTTTTTCTTTTATTAAGCTATCTTTGGCTTTATATCCTCTTTTTAATTATCCCTACTAATTATCAAATAATCTCACACACACACACATATATATATATATATATATATATATATATATATATATATATGAAGAAATATAGTCTGAAGGTGTGCTATATTTATGGGATAAAGTGCTCAATATCAGAGATAGAGCCTGTGTAAATATAAAAGTGAACATAGAAGTCAACACTTAGTGGCGACAGTCTGTTTCCTGCTATATGCAATCGTCAGGCCTGACGATTGCATATAGTAGGAAACAGACTGTCGTCTCTAAGTGTTGATTTCTATGTTCACTTTTATATTTATACATATATATATATGTTAGGTTGATTCAAAAATAATGACGTAATAATGTCGTTTTTCGACGTTAAAAAATACGTCAAAACGACATTATTACTTCATTATTTTTGCACCAACCTAATATATATATATATATATATATATATATATATATATATATATATATATATAGTGCATTCATCATTCATTTGTTTTCTGTCTCAATATCATTTTATCATTAGATTTTATCTCTATAACCTAGCCTCTCTTTATCCTTCCTTCTATGTATCTTTCTGTCTGTCTCTATCTCTCTCTTCCTTTCTCCTTGTCACTATGTCTATGTCTCTATGCCTCTTTCTCTGTCGTATCCTCCCTGTCTTCCTCTCTGTATGCCATTCCGTCTCTCTATATATATCACTGTCTTTCTGCTTCAAGCTGTCACGTTATATCAGCCCCTCTCTGTCTCTTACGTCTGTCTCTATTGGAACTGTCTCTGTCGTTATCTCCAACACTCTCTGTGTTTATCTTAGTTTACATTTGTCTTTCAATATCTTTTCCTTTACCACTTTATATCAGTGCCTCTCTATCGCTATCGATCTGTCTCTCTCATTATTCATTTCTCTATCTACTGGTTACAAATTTCGGATATGAGGATATTTAGAATAAAATAAATGAACTGAAATCAGGTTTAGCATTTATTTTCAATGTTTTAAAGCAAACAAAATAAGCTAATGGCAAGTAAAATATAACGGAATTGATTTTAAGGAAAAAGAAATAAATTATGTAATGTTAATGAAAATTCATTAAATTAAGTATGCCACGTATGCAAAACAAATAATGTAACAAGGATTTTTTAATCGCTGTTGCATGAGGATTCTTTTTCTTCTAATGTCATTCTCAACATTTTCCGCATTTCGTTTTGCTTTTGTTCTTGACCTTTTTTTTAAACGAAAGCCATTTTTAACTCTGCGTGCGTTATTGCAATCGTCATAGCTGAATACTGGCTTTCTGTCCATAAAACTGACAATCTTTTCAATAGCTTTGTTAATTCAATTCCAGGTTTCATCACAATCGTGTTTTTTATTTCCTTGTTCATTGTGACATTGTGACAGTGTGGACGCTGGAGAATAGTTTCTTTGGAAGATTTCATATCATACAATGTTGACTTTCCTATGTTGAAATCAACCATTAGTTGCAATGAACTTTTACCAGCGTCTAGTCTGTTTAAAATTTCCACTTTTTGCGATAATTCCAAAGTTGTTCTTTTCCTCTTATTTCCATGATCTTTTACACTAATGCAAACCATTAGGGTGAAATAAGGATAATCAGTTATCCAAAGTAAACAGAAATTTCTAATCTGTTACATATCACCTAAATAGTTTAAATATACACATCAAAATCACGTCCGTAAATGCGGGATTCCGGATATGAGGCACTCCGGATATAAGGGATTGCACTATATATATATATATATATATATATATATATATATATATATATATATATATATGCGCGTGTGTGTGTGTGTGTATGTTTATGTCTGTGTGTCTGTGTGCCCCTCTGTGTTTGTGTGTATGTGTACAGTGTAATTTAAAAATATTAACGCTTTACTGGAACTACCTTTATAAGAAAAACAGAAGTAATGTAATGATTCTTTCAACCATCTCTAATTCTTCATTAACCTTCCTATCAACACATTCGTGGAATCTACCACAGGTGCTTAAAAATCTTAACAGTGATTACGAAATATTTTGATAAGAACATTAACTCTTATAGAAGTGCTAACACTTTTTAATCACGTAGTAATATCATTTACGTTTCAATCAGGACAGAGATGTGAAATGTGTAATCTTATATATATATATATATATATAATAAAAATAAAAACTTCTTTCATTAATCAACATTGAGAACCCTTTTCTGCTCTCCATCTGTATGGCTGATATTAACCCCCAGGAGAGAAACTTTTTGAGCTTTCTTCGCCTCACATCTCCCACTGACATGATGTAGATTGATTATATCGAAACAATTCCTAGATCTGCTGCTAGGAAAGTTGGTTCACTCTGTCGTGTTAGCGAATTTTTCCCGTCAGAATCCATCCTGTACATTTATAAATCTACTATTTGGTCGTGCATTGAATATTACTGGTCTGGCCCTTCGACTATATATCTTGAGATTTTTGAAATTTTTAAATGAAGAGTCTGCAATATAATCGGTCCTGTCCTGTCATCTCGAATACATCATTTTCTCACTGACGTGGTGTGGCTTCACTCATTCTTTTCTACAACTATTTCCATGACAGTAGTTCTGACGATCTTTCCACCTTGTTGCTTCCACTGCATGAATTTAAGCGTGCTACAAGACTGGAAAACGAGGCTCACGGTTTTGCTGTCAAACTAGCTACATCCGCCATTTTAAACAGTGTATATTACATCTATCGGTCTACGTATTCGAGAAATCTTATTAAAGAAAAGGACGTCTCCGTCACAAAACGCCCGTTTCTCTCACGAAGGGGGACGCTGGTTTGCAGTGGGAGAGAATATTTGTTTTATTAAGATTTATCGAATACGCCGATAGTCGGAATACACACTATTTAAAATGAAAAAAAAATTCATATACGTATAACCTCTGTAATAATGTTTGAAATAATACAAATACATATATATGTGTGTACGACGAGGGGCGGGGGAGAAAATATATAGGCAGAGACGTCAGTATCTGTCTATATTTCTGAGATGAGGTAATATGTACATTATTTATATTATTCGGACTATTGTCCTCATCTTTGTTACCATATTTATTACAACTTTTCGGCACATGGCACAGTGGATAAAGGCGTTGGTTAGATCCAGTGATAGGACCCAAAGAATGCGAGTTCAATACCGGGCTAAAACAGTGGAGAACTTTCAGAGGGAAAATTAACAGGAGATAATTGATAACTGACATCCATTAAACAAGGCACGTGGAACTAGATCAGTCTACCCCAGTGAGTGAAATAAAGGGTACAGTTCGACATTCCAACCACCTAAAGAAGGCCGGAGCGTACAACGGCCGAAACGTTGTAATAAATATGGCGAAAAAGATGAGGACAATAGTCCGAATAATGTAAGTAATGCAGTTACGTCAGTTGATAAATACATCAGAAGTCAAAAATGATCGTTTTTGTTTTTCGTTTTTAATTTCAATGACAAATTTAGCATTAGAGATTTTCTTTAATGTAAAATTCTTAGACCAGTGATTGGCTATAAATGTATTTCTCCTTGTTTATTCCGTTTCTTTTTGGCCATAGCATTCGCTTTTATTGCCCACTGTGATCATTTTTTTCCGTGAGCTGATGAAAACTAGCATCTAAACCAGAAGTCAAATACAGAAAAAAAAAACCATTAAGAAATGAATAGAATGAAAAATACAAGCAAATAAAGCATATTCAGAGAAAGCGTCAAAAACCCTGAAAAAAGAAAACACAAAAACAAAAACAAAAAACAAACAAAACAAAACAAAAACAAAATAAATACATGAAGTGATTATCTTTCTTTTGAAGGATAAAAGCTTTTTCTTCAAGCTTTCTTAGCGTTGCTGATGTATCTGATGACAGGGAACCCTCTTTAGGGGTCAACAAGTGATTAAAAAGCTGTATCGATCGAAATGTACCTCAAGGTCACTGTAACTCTTGCCGTTATATTTGATATCAAGTATCAGAGGGAATAAAGATCTATATAAAAAAGCCCCTCAAAAACAAAAGCCAAAATAAAAGTAATAAAAATAATAATAAAAAAAAAAACGAGAAAAAGTCCAGCGAAATATACTTGAGGCTATATCTGATACACAGTAGCTTATACTCTCCTATAATAAGCTATTATTAATATTATTGAAGCCGAGATCGGGTAATTATGCACAAAACAAAAAAAGGAACAAGCTAGAAAGAAGGGCTTACTTGTCTTTGTACGGTTTTCATCATTCCTGCTTTGAGCTGCCTTTTTGGGGTTGCTGTTGGCAGCAGATTTTTTTTTCTTTTGGAAAAGAAGAGAACATAAACATTTCGTCATGGTACGTAGTTAGATATTGTAAGAATTAAGAAGTTGAATTTGCTCGTTTTGTTTTTCTTTTTTCTTTTGAACTGTAAAGTTATGAACCATAAATCATTATAACATTGCCTAGTAAAAAGCAAAAGAAATTTGTTTTTGGCTTCGTAATCATATAAAAAGAAAGGAGGTGAAATATCTTGTCAGTCGAATAAAGTCTGTGTTATTCTGCTAATGGGCAAAACAGCACGACAGAATGGGTCCTATAACCTTGGGTGGCAACCAGTCTAGAAAAAAGAGACTCTCAGTTCAAACAAGATTTTATTATCCTAAACGCGTGTATACATGTGTCAAGAGAACCGCTTGTGTATCCGGATTCCCAGTGAAATTTATACTATGTATTTGCACGTCCGAATTAATACGACCTCTGCTACGCCTGGTCAGCTTTAGTACGGATACGGCTTTAAAAGGATCTCAAATTCTCTTTGGGAATGAGACAAAATATCTAATTATTCTGGTTAGGTCTTTAAAGACTGTAGACTATCTTTACAATAGACAGATCACGCCTAAAATAGAGTACTGCCGCCATATATAGGCAGGAGATGCTCAGTAGAAACAACCTTCGGAATGAAAAACAGTATGGGTTTCGTTCCTCTAGATCCATAACTGATGTCTTATCTATCATCACGCATAGAATAAGTGATGCTTTTGATAAGCAAATACGAGAGCGATCGCATTAGATATCTTTGGGCCTTGGACCGAGCAGACCCCGAACTATCACTAATTACGACGAATGGATGTTTAATCAGGGAGGCTCCGTGCATTAGGATTGGGATTTAAACTCAACTCAGACCGTAAGTGGAACTCGTGCATGCGATCCGTCGCTAAAGATTCTATATCGATCCAGTATATACCTGACAACACCTGCTATCGTCTACAAGAGCAAGATTAGACCGAAAAAAGTAATGCTGCCATATGGAGTTACCCAGTCTTGACTTTCCAGTCTCGATAGAGTTCAAAAGCGTCCCTCCGTCGTCCTTGTAGGTAATGAATTCATTTCCATCTTGCAATCCATTTCCCACAAACGAAACTTCGCAAGCCTCTCGCTGCTTTGTCGCTATTTCTATAGAAACTGCTCAGACGGACTAAATCCTTTAGATCCACCAGTTCCAGTTTTCATTGATAACACCCGCCATGCTACACATATTGTAGCAAAGCACCCTTCGTATTTCATTTAGATGCAAGATCCACTCGAGGAACGCCTTCCCACGAACCGCTAATCTGTTGGAGTGTCAAACAAGAGGGCGTTTTATCCGATCGCTACAGTCTTGGCCTGTTCAAGTCTATGATTAACAATTATCTTCCCCGCATATACGCCCGAACTGTGCCTCTTACTCTGTAACCTTCTACCTGGAAAGTGAATATTGTGTAACTCCTGCCCGTATATGGCAGCAGCAATCCATTTTAGGCGTTATCTGGCTCTTGTAAATGTAGATAGCACGAGGAGTCAGTTATTTACTATACCAGTACATGGAAGCGACCATTTTCCCAGCATCTTTAGCGATGAATTCTTTGTATGGACCTCATTTGAGGTCAGGGGGCAAGTTTAAGACACAATATTCTCTCAAGGCACGGATTATTCCCGCGGGGGTGGGGCAGCTATTCATCGTGATTAGTGGTAGTTCGGGATCCGTAATTCCTTAATGATAAGCTACAGTAAAACTGAAATGAAAGTTTCAAAATTCTAAAACGGACAGAAAGACAGGAGCTACAAATTGAAGGTATAAAAATTAAGCAAATACAGGAATTTACATATCTGGAAAGTGTTCTTACATTTATTTATCTGGGAAGTGTTCTTACATTGACATATCTGGAAAGTGTTCTTACATTGACACATCTGGGAAGTGTTCTTATATTGATATATCAGGGAAGTGTTTTTACATTGACATATCTGGGAAATGTTCTTACATTGACATATCTGGAAAGTGTTCTTACATTTATTTATCTTGGAAGTGTTCTTACATTGACATATCTGGGAAGTGTTCTTATATTGATATATCAGGGAAGTGTTTTTACATTGACTTATCTGAAAAGTGCTCTTACATTGACCATTGACATATCTGAGAAGTGTTCTTACATTGACATATCTGGAAACTGTTCTTACATTTATTTATCTGGAAAGTGTACTTACATTGACATATCTGGGAAGTGATCTTACATTTATTTATCTGGGAAGTGTTCTTAAATTTATATATGTGGGAAATGTTCTTACATTGACATATCTGGGAAGTAGTCTTACATTGACATATCTGGAAAGTGTTCTTACATTGATATATCTGGAAAGTGTTCTTACAATTATTTACCTGGGAAGTGTTCTTACATTGATATATCAGGAAAGTGTTCTTAAATTTATATATCTGGAAAATGTTCTTACATTTATATATATATATACGAAAGTGTTCTTACATTGATATATCTGGGAAGTGTAATTACATTAATTCATCTGGGAAGTGTTCTTACATTTATATATCTGAGAGGTGTTCTTACAATTATATATCTGGGAAGTGTTCTTACATTGATATATCTGGAAAGTGTTCTTGCATTGATATATCTGTAAAGTGTTCTTACGTTGACATATCTGGGAAGTGTTCTTACAATTATATACCTGTGAAGTGTTCTTACATTGATATATCTGGAAAGTGTTCTTACATTTATATATATATATACGAAAGTGTTCTTACATTGATATATCTGGGAAGTGTAATTACATTTATTCATCTGGGAAGTGTTCTTACATTTATATATCTGAGAGGTGTTCTTACAATTATATATCTGGGAAGTGTTCTTACATTGATATATCTGGAAAGTCTTCTTGCATTGATATATCTGTAAAGTGTTCTTACGTTGACATATCTGGGAAGTGTTCTTACAATTATATACCTGTGAAGTGTTCTTACATTGATATATCTGGAAAGTGTTCTTACATTTATATATATATATATATATATATATATATATATATATGAAAGTGTTCTTACATTGATATATCTGGGAATTGTTCTTACAATTATATACCTGGGAAGTATCCTTACATTGACATATCTGGGAAGGGATCTTTTATTTATTTATTTATTTATTTGGGAAGTGTTCTTACATTTATATATGTGGCAAATGTTCTTACATTGAAATATCTGGGAAGTTTTCTTACATTTATTTATCTGAGAAGTGTTCTTACAATTATATATCTGGGAAGTGTTCATACATTGATATATCTGGAAAAGTGTTCTTACATTAATATATCTGGAAAGTATTCTTACATTTATTTATCTGGGAAGTGTCCTTACATTTATATATCTGGGAAATGTTCATACAATTATATACCTGGGAAGAGTTCTTACATTGATATATTTGGAAAGTGTTCTTAAATTTATATATCTGGGAAGTGTTCTTGCATTGATATACTTGGGAAGTGTTCTTACATTTATTTATCTGGGACGAGTTCTTACTTTTATATATCTGGGAAGTGTTCTTACAATTATATACCTGGGAAGTGTTCTTACATTGATATATCTGACAAATAGTTCTTACATTGATATATCTGGGAAGTGTTCCTACAATTATATACCTGTGAAGTGTTCTTACATTGATATATATATATATATATATATATATATATATATATATATATATATATATATATATATATATATATATATATATATATATATGAATGTGTTCTTACATTGATATATCTGGGAAGTGTTCTTACATTTTTATATTTATATATATATATATATATATATGTGAAAGTGTTCTTACATTGATATATCTGGGAAGTGTTCTTACAATTATATACCTGGGAAGTGTCATTACATTGATATGTCTGGAATGTGTTCTTATATATATATATATATATATATATATATATATATATATATATATATATATATAAAAGTGTTATTATATTGATATATCTGGGAAGTTTTCATACAATTATATACCTGGGAAGTTTTCTTACATTGATATGTCTGGAAAGTGTTCTTACATTTATACACATATATATGAAAGTGTTCTTACATTGGTATATCTGGGAAGAGTTGTTACATTTATATATATATATATATATATATATATATATATATATATATATATATATATATATATATATATATACATATATATATATATGAAAGTCTACTTACATTGATATATCTGGGACGTGTTCTTACAATTTTATACCTGGGAAGTGTTCTTACATTGATATATATATATATATATATATATATATATATATATATTTACGTACATACATATATATATATATATATATATATATATATATATATATATATATATATATATATATATATATATATATATATATATGAAGGTGTTCTTACATTGATATATCTGGAAAGTGTTCTTACATTTATATATATATATAAGAAAGTGTTCTTACATTTATATATCTGGGAAGTGTTCTTACAATTATATACCTGGGAAGTGTTCTTACATTGATATATCTGGAAAGTGTTCTTACATTTATATATATATATATATATATATATATATATATATATATGAAAGTGTTCTTACATTGATATATCTGGGAATTGTTCTTACAATTATATACCTGGGAAGTATCCTTACATTGACATATCTGGGAAGGGATCTTTTATTTATTTATTTATTTATTTGGGAAGTGTTCTTACATTTATATATGTGGCAAATGTTCTTACATTGAAATATCTGGGAAGTTTTCTTACATTTATTTATCTGAGAAGTGTTCTTACAATTATATATCTGGGAAGTGTTCATACATTGATATATCTGGAAAAGTGTTCTTACATTAATATATCTGGAAAGTATTCTTACATTTATTTATCTGGGAAGTGTCCTTACATTTATATATCTGGGAAATGTTCTTACAATTATATACCTGGGAAGAGTTCTTACATTGATATATTTGGAAAGTGTTCTTAAATTTATATATCTGGGAAGTGTTCTTGCATTGATATACTTGGGAAGTGTTCTTACATTTATTTATCTGGGACGAGTTCTTACTTTTATATATCTGGGAAGTGTTCTTACAATTATATACCTGGGAAGTGTTCTTACATTGATATATCTGACAAATAGTTCTTACATTGATATATCTGGGAAGTGTTCCTACAATTATATACCTGTGAAGTGTTCTTACATTGATATATATATATATATATATATATATATATATATATATATATATATATATATATATATATATATATATATATATATATATATGAATGTGTTCTTACATTGATATATCTGGGAAGTGTTCTTACATTTTTATATTTATATATATATATATATATATATATATATATATATGTGAAAGTGTTCTTACATTGATATATCTGGGAAGTGTTCTTACAATTATATACCTGGGAAGTGTCATTACATTGATATGTCTGGAATGTGTTCTTACATTTATATATATATATATATATATATATATATATATATATATATATATATATATATATATATATATATAAAAGTGTTATTATATTGATATATCTGGGTAGTTTTCATACAATTATATACCTGGGAAGTTTTCTTACATTGATATGTCTGGAAAGTGTTCTTACATTTATACACATATATATGAAAGTGTTCTTACATTGGTATATCTGGGAAGAGTTGTTACATTTATATATATATATATATATATATATATATATATATATATATATATATATATATATATATATATATGAAAGTCTACTTACATTGATATATCTGGGACGTGTTCTTACAATTTTATACCTGGGAAGTGTTCTTACATTGATATATATATATATATATATATATATATATATTTACGTACATACATATATATATATATATATATATATATATATATATATATATATATATATATATATATATATGAAGGTGTTCTTACATTGATATATCTGGAAAGTGTTCTTACATTTATATATATATATATGAAAGTGTTCTTACATTTATATATCTGGGAAGTGTTCTTACAATTAAATACCTGGGAAGTGTTCTTACATTGATATATATATATATATATATATATATATATATATAAAGGTGTTCTTATATTGATATATCTGGAAAGTGTTCTTACATTTATATATATATATATCTGGGAAGTGTTCTTACATTTATATGTCTGGGAAGTGTTCTTACAATTATATACCTGGGAAGTGTTCTTACATTGATATATATATATATATATATATATATATATATATATATATATATATATATATATATATATATATATATATATATATATATGTATATGAAGGTGTTCTTATATTGATATATCTGGAAAGTGTTCTTACATTTATATATATATATATCTGGGATGTGTTCTTACATTTATATATCTGGGAAGTGTTCTTACAGACCGCGTAAAGTGTGACACCGAAATCGAAAGACGTAATGGAATAGCGAAATGTGCTTTGGAAAAGTTAATATATATATATATATATATCAAAGAGCAGAAGAAAAATTTATTTGAAAAAATAAAATGTTTTGAACAGATATTCAATATCAATATCCTGTAAATGTTGGAAGATCTCCTCACAGGTGAAAGAAATGGGGTTAATATTATGCAAAATCCTGTTCAGAATACTATGTGGGAGCGACCACGTGAGCAGCTAGGAAGTTTTTAAGAAAAATGGAAACAAAAAGTATACTACTGAAATATCTAAGGCATATCATATCTGGGAAGTGTTCAGATTTTAAGGCTCAATAGCCGCCCGAAGCACGCAGCCTCCCTGACAGAACATTCCTTGGTCATTGTTGGTGACCCCTTTCGTTGGGGTCCGTTCGGCCATGGTGGAATGTAACTAGTATAGTTTTCGGGGCACTGAATGCAACCAGTCAGTTTTTCTCCCCTACTGAGATGTTAGAGATAAGTCAGAGGCGTCATCAGGTGCCAATTTCTAGTTCTCTAGAATTACGCAAATAGAAAGAAAAGTAAGACAAGGATGTATTTTATCACTGGGTATATTCAGCTTAGAAAACCTAACAGATATATTATGAGCGGACATACAAGATGAATTCGTGATACTTTACTCCTGGCAGAATCAGCCAGAAAAATGAAAAGATTTTTAGGTGTAGGCATTAATGAAAAGAGAGAAGAGCGGACTATTGATTGTAAAACAATAAAAAGACAGAATGATCGTTAGCAAAAAAGAGAGCCCAATCTGTAAGGTGTGCATTGGGAAACGTTAAAATTAAGTAAGCACAGAAATGTTAGTTATCTGGGTAGTGCTGTTTGGTTTCTTTTACGGAATATTGATCTCACTGAATTATTTAATACCGAAAATGTTTTTATGTCGGTAATATGTTTTTCAAACATGTATTGCTCGTAATATTTTTCCTTCAAAAACTCTATATCTGGTAATATTTATTTTCAAAAAAGTATTGCTGGTCATATTTTTTTTTACCTGAAATGTATTGCTGGTAATATTAGGTTGACGCAAAAATAATGACGTAATAATGTCGTTTTTAGACGTTAAAAAATACGTCACATATGTTACTATGTTAGAAAACGACATTATTTTTGCACCAACCTAATAATAATCTTTTCAAAAAATTCATTGCCTGTAATAACATTTTTAGAAAGTATTTCTGGTATTAAAACCTATTTTTAAACTTTCATAGTGTTTTGACGCCAGTTTGGGGGTTAACTATTAGGCTGGTGCAAAAATAATGTCGTTTTTTGACGATTTTTTTGATTATCGTTCACCCATTTATCCAACTTTTTTGACTTCCCTATTTGCTTTAAATGGCGAACGACTGTTGAGTGGTCGACCTCGTGTCCAACAGCAACTTCTCGTGTGGTTTTGCGAGGATCGGCTTCAATTAAGGCTTTTAAATGTTCGTTATCAACCGCAGTCGGCCGGCCGCGACTGTCTTCATCTTCGAGGCTCCCGTCACCATTGCGAAATTTCTTGAACCACCGTTGTGCCACACGTTCGTTAGTGGTTCCTGGGCCAAACGCATCATTGATATCACGAGCTGTCTCGGCAGCTTTTCGGCCTAGTTTGAACTGGAACAAGAAAATCGTTCGGATTTGAATTTTGTCCATGCTGTCGAAAAGCCTGCATAAAATGAATGAAGAGATTGAGAACGGTAACGAATAACACGATTCGATAGAGCGAAAAACGCGCTTCAAAATGATATATAACATGGCTATATATATATATCAATGAATTAATTCATAAATCATATATAAAAGTAACATATGTGAGAAAACGGCATTATTTTTGCACCAACCTAATATTTGCCCATAGCTGGGATTCTAACAGGTGCTACCACCCCGGGTCAGAGTGAACCTGGGAATGCCAACAATTAATAGGTGGTTCAACGGTCCTCAAACCCTCTTGATCAGAGGCCTTGCTGTTGGATGTAGTTTATCGTCTTTACTAGGACGGCGGGTATTGCAGTAACAGACGACGTAAAATGTAGCACATAAATTAAAAGAAAAAAAAAGATATCTTCTAGAAACTAAGAAAAATATTAAACGACAGGTAAATATCGTTAGAAAAAAGGAAAGAATAGTGAACAGAAAGCTAGCATGACAGTGAATGCTCGACTATTTCCTCACAGATGACGAGACGGAGATGTGGTTTTAGTGACGAATTCTAAGGATAACATGTGACAAATGGGGAAGTTTTAAGTAGGAGGGACAAGGAAACTTACAATAAGAAAGAAACTATTAAAATTTCTGTGACACATAATGATGAAAAGAAGAGCTGGGGAATCTGACACATAGAGTACATAATTTATCCATGAGAAGTGGGGAAAACCTCGAGTAAATTACATAACGGGGTTATATGAATGGATGGTGGAAGAGGGACGGTAAAACGACTAAAGTTAGAGCAACAAAAACAGGAAACTATAGAGAGCCATGATCGTCTAGGTCACGAACGGACATAGCATATAAAAGAAGGTTCCGAATTGAACACTAGGGTGAATATGTCATGAAATAATAAATATTTTCACGTGGCTTTAGAAAAAAATCTTCTGCTGTTAAATAAGACAACTGTAAAATATATACATTTTGACAAAAGTCAGTTAATTTTTAAAATGGGAGTAATTTTGTGGGTCATAAGTTATATATACATACATGTATATATGCACACAGATAGACATACACATGCATATATATATATATATATATATATATATATATATATATATATATATATATATTAATTTCAATTAAAAGGTGCTCTTATTGCTATATTTGTACAAAAACGCAGAACCTTAAAATTTAAATTCAAACTCAGCGTTGCGACCGCACGTTCCAAAAGAATAACACATTTCTCATAGCATTTTTTCGGATTACATCTCTATTTTCGTTGTCCTCTTATTACTGAGAAGTAAAAACAAAATCTACTTTCATACCTGATGATGTCTGTAGGAACAGACGAAAGCTTGTAAAAATTAAAAAGACCTTATGCAACTGGAATTTAAAAACGGGGATCATATCATTCATATACAGGTTCGGGGTTGATGTATCTTATTTATATTGTTTGCGACGATGTATTCTCGCCATTTAAATCATTAACCTCTATATTTGTTTTTTGTATGAATGATTCATGAATTTATATATATATGTATATATATATATATATATATATATATATATATATATATATATATATATATATATATATATAGCATAATGAGAAGCCACGTATACTTTCTAAATATGTATATATAGAAAAAGTTGCAAATTAAAAGAAATAATAATGTTTTTTTATGAAAGTATTTATTTATTTATATATATATTTGATATTTCAGATTGACCTCAACCTTCCTTCAGAAAAAACTGTTTGTTACAAATAAATTAAAATTACTGTGTGTTTACAAGTAGCGTCCGTCGCGGGACGCGGACGTCATGTGATATGGAACGCCACTGTGTTTGAATATTCCTAACGTAAATCTAACTGTAATAATATTTTAGATGTTAAAAAAAAAAAAAATGAAAAAATAAATTTTTTTTAACTATATCTAAAAAATGTTTAACTATTGAAACATTTATAAAGATTTAAAGTACCCAAGTCTTTATTTAACCCTAGTTTATATGTATTTAATTTTAAAATCCAGTAATTTTATTTTATTTTTTTTTTGCGTGTGTATGTGTCATATATATATATATATATAAGCAAATATATGGATATAGATCCGACAGTATGAAGAAAAATATACGGAAAAAAAATCCTTATATGCAATTATGCTGTTTTAATGTTAATATAATGTCAACGTCGGACGTTTCGGTCTAATAAACCATCTTCAGGACATATTCATAAAATATAATTAACATTATCAATTTAACATGACAAAGACGATAGACATAAGAACAAAACTTATCCAAACAGATAACTGAAAGTTTTATGATCAGCGTTCCGTTTAAACATTGTCACGTTGTCGTCACGTGGGCGACGCTGTGAAAACGTATTCCTAAAATTTGAGTATTTTGAATGAAAATTGAAAAATGAAAATAATTCTATTTTGATCTAAAATTTATATGTACGCTTGTCGAGCATTAATCTCGGTAGAAAAGGGGAAATACTAAAGAAGCCAGGTCTAGTATTCACCGTGCGTGAGATGGATATTATGCCTGCTTCATAAATCCTCCTAAGATTTTTATTATGAAAATATTTTAAAATCTTCACGCAATCTTGCGTGTACAACTAAAGCATTGTTTAAATTTCCGAGGCGAATATCTCGTTTATGTTCGAAAACACGAGATTTTACGGACCTACATGTTTCACCCACATATTTTAAGTCACAGTTTTCGCATGAGATTTGGTAGATGCAAGCATCGGGTGTAATATGTTGTTTGCTGGTGCTATTTAATAAATTACGGATAGTTCTAGTAGGTAATATTGTAGTTTTAATTTTTAACGCATTTAAATTATTGGAGATACGTTCTGTCAAATGGTTATTTGGTAGAAAGATGCGACCAAAAGAATTATTATCAGGGGCAGCTGAAAGTGTACCTTTCACTGATGTAGTTGTAGTGGCCTTCGAGGTGTCATTTTGCGCTGATGAGTGAATTTTCAACGCTTTTTTAGCTCTCAGTAATAATTGTCTCGGATACGAAAGATTTGAAAAGGTATCCTCAATATATGTGAATTCATCATCTAAATATTTGGCTGAACAGATGCGAAGAGCCCTTAAGTAGAATCCAATAATAATACCCCTATTAGTGTTAGTATCATGGTGAGAGTAAAAGTGTAAATAGTCATTTTTACATAGTCATTTTCGAACATAGACGAGATATTCGCCTCGGAAATTTAAACAATGCTTTAGTTGTACACGCAACTAAAGCAGATCATAATTTCGATTTTCATTCCGTGAAGATTTTAAAATATTTTCATAATAAAAATCTTAGGAGGATTTATGAAGCAGGCATAATATCCATCTCACGCACGGTGAATACTAGACCTGGCTTCTTTAGTATTTCCCCTTTTCTAGCGAGATTAATGCTCGACAAGCGTACATATAAATTTTAGATCAAAATAGAATTATTTTCATTTTTCAATTTTCATTCAAAATACTCAAATTTTAGGAATACGTTTTCACAGCGTCGCCCACGTGACGACAACGTGACCATGTTTAAACGGAACGCTGATCATATAAAACTTTCACTTATCTGTTTGGATAAGTCTTGTTCTTATGTCCATCGTCTTTGTCATGTTAAATTGATAATGTTAATTATATTTTATGAATATATCCTGAAGATGGTTTATAAGACCGAAACGTCCGACGTTGACATTATATTAACATTAAAACAGCATAATTGCATATAAGGATTTTTTTTTCCGTATATTTTTCTTCATATATACATATATATATATATATATATATATATATATATATATATATATATATATATATATATATATAAATGTTCTGAGGGGACAGACTGTTTCATGCTAAACGCATATATATATATATATATATGTGTGTGTGTCTGTGTGTGTACAGACAGGGCCATATAGCCTTGGCTATCAGACAGTATACCGCCGAAAGAACGGTAACCGACTGTGAGGAAAACGTATTCTTATTCATAAATGGAAACAGACGGGATCGCTCAAGCGTCTATCTTGCATGGCGTTCGATTTACCATTTACAGATTTCTTCATACATTTTCGGAACCCTTCCTTCCTTACCATTCTCTTCATATATTTTAGAATATATTTCCCGTTTCTGAAGGGATTGTTTTTTGTTTTCTTTCATGATTTACAAATTCTTATCTCATCATTTTTTTCATTTTATTTCAATTCTTTTTCTTAATTCGCAAAATTCCTTCATCACTGTTTATTTTAGTTTTCATTTAGGTATCTTTGTTTTTCTTTTTGGCAATTAACTTTAGTACAGCTCGATGAACCCTATTGGCAAAACCGCAAATGCATTCGTTTATTTTTGGAACAATAACGAATTTTCAAGTTTTCCAATTACTTCAGCATATTTACAAATTCGAATGTAAATCTTCCTTTCAAATATTCAGCGCACAATCTTTTCCGCTTTTCATATAACAGCACTTTGGAACCGATCTCTTTCGATCACTGCATCTACTCTATCACACAGAAGAAAAAAGGCTGATTCTAATCACAATAATGTCTTCGAGCAAATCGGAAAATGAAGGTCATTTGCATCAGGTAAACAAGGAGACTAAAGATCCCCCACTTGGCTGAATAGAATGTATGTTATATTGGTCGCTTTCGGGAAAATTAGCAAGAGAAATTCCTAGCATTATTGGAAAGCCATTTAGATTGAAGATAGAAAATGCTACAGTTCAATCTTGGAGTTATCCGCGGATCTTGCTGGTAAGTCATGCATTGGAAGAAACTCACTGAAATTTCCATTGATGTTGCCTCCGGTGAGATGATAAAGAATGGAGCACCAGGTCATCGCCCGTAATAATTACGGATTCAATGCCTTTTGAAAATCGAAGATTCGGGTTCCTTTCCTGATATTTAATCGTGGGATCATAAATGAAACTATTTTCAAAAGAAAATTTTATTTCGTATATTTGAATTTCATCATTTCATTAAAACAGATAAATAAGCTTTTCTGTTGCATAGGGTGATTTATAAATGATTCTATCTATCTATCTCATTTCTATACATATGTGTGTGTATCACCCGGTTCCTATCTATCTATCTATCATTTATATATATATATATATATATATATATATATATATATATATATGATATATATATATATATATATGTGTGTGTGTGTGTGTGTGTATCCTACCTACCTATTTCTATCTAACTGTTCCTATCTATCTATCTATCTATCTATCTATCTATCTATCTATCTATTTATGGCTGTACTTATCTATTTCGGTCTGGTTATATCTTTCTATTTATGGCTGTGCCTGCCTATCTATCTATCTATCTATCTATCTATCTATCTATCTATCTATAGACGCCAGTCTATTCTTATCTATCTATCTATCTATCTATCTTTCTATCTATCTATCTATAGACGCCAGTCTATTCTTATCTATCTATCTATCTTTCTATCTATCTATCTATAGACGCCAGTCTATTCTTATCTATCTATCTATCTATCTATCTATCTATCTATCTATCTATCTATCTATCTATCTATCTATCTTTCTATCTATCTATCTATAGACGCCAGTCTATTCTTATCTATCTATCTATCTATCTATCTATCTATCTATTTATGGCTGTACTTATCTATTTCGGTCTGGTTATATCTTTCTATTTATGGCTGTGCCTGCCTATCTATCTATCTATCTATCTATAGACGCCAGTCTATTCTTATCTATCTATCTATCTATCTATCTATCTATCTATCTATCTATCTATCTATCTATAGACGCCAGTCTATTCTTATCTATCTATCTATCTATCTATCTATCTATCTATCTATCTATCTATCTATAGACGCCAGTCTATTCTTATCTATCTATCTATCTATCTATCTATCTATCTATCTATCTATCTATCTGCTAAAATCGCCATGATCCTCCCCATAGATCAAAATAAAGAAATATTGAACCTGTTCATATGAGACTTTTTTAAACATGTTTTAGCACCTCGGATATCTAAAAATAGATAGTACACTGGTGTGTTTACACATCCAAATAAAAATGCTCATATTGTTACATTTATGTAAACTATATATTAAATCTAGACATGAACTGAAGATATAATTATTCCTTGAAATAAAACTTATAATATATTTGATGCGTGTGTGTGTGTGTGTGCGAAATGAGAAAGAATAGGATCCAATTCCGACGTTCTGTATTTGTACTACGGAATGATCGGTGCCTTCAGAGAATATTGTGTCTTAAACTTGCCCCCTGACCTCAAATGAGGTCCATACATAGAATCCATCGCTAAAGATGCTGGAAAAATGATCGCTTCCCTGTACTGCTATAGTAAATAACTGACTCCTCGTGCTATCTACATTTACAAGATTCAGATAACGCCTAAAATGGATTGCTGCTGCCATATACGGGCAGGAGTTACACAATACATGATTGCATTTGTGTAGAGATTTTTTACATGCTTTGATATAATATCCTAAAATAAAGTATATATATATATATATATATATATATATATATATATATATATATATATATATATATGTATATATATGTGTGTGTGTGTGTGTGATGAAAACTTAGCATCGTTAGTTAAATGGGGTGACAGGACACCCGAAGAAGAAAAAACCTATATGCGACTCCCGTGACTGTGCTACACATCCTCAGCGTCGTGAGGGTAATGCGAGGGTTCAAAAGATGTAAGTTGTCCAGTAGGAATTTCGAATACTTTAAAAAGTTTGGTGTTGCAAACCATACCATATAGCTAACGCATGGTTAATCATTACGTCATAAACAAATCGTTAAGCGGCGTATCTACAAACACAAACACTTGCGTCTGGACAAACGATCTAACTCTCACGTTTTGCATCGAAACTGTGCTGGACACGTCTTTGATTTCATCAATTCTACCCTAATTAAAGAAGAACATAATTCTTCAGTGGGGAAAATACATTGAAAAAATAATAATAAGTTTATTGCCAACTATAAACACATGCCTAAAGGACTACATTACATCACCATCTTTCTTTGCATCCATTCTTAAGTAATCTAACTTATATCTATCTAATACAAAGAATACATGCTTAAAAAGATCAGCCATAACTTTGAATCATGTGACACGTCGCTGCATTGGCTTGATCGCACAAAGATAAAGACATTAGAATTGCCGCTACACAGGCACACATACACAATTACGAACACACATTACCATCCGATGCCCACAAGAATAACATACAAGAATAAACTTACATAAAGAATTGTTGTGGAAATTGTATGACAAAGTAATAAAGTTTACATGCGATGCGTTTCGCTCTTCAAGACTTCATCGGACTAAATTTTTTTATGTAGGTAGGACTACACATGCGCACGACAGAGGAGTGCTGGGAATTTTAGAATTTTTTTTATCTGGCCGAATTTATTTAGAGTCTTTTAATTTCCATCACTTTTGTAAGCAGCTATTCCACAGTGTGATATTAAAGGATCTCCTAGTAATGGTGAAATATTATAAGAATCAAGGCGTATATATACTGTCGATGACCTTGCGATTAAAGCAATCTCTAGGCATTTTCCTCATAGCTAATTATTTTCTCCTTTGATCAGAGTAGCATCTTTATGACAAAATTGTGATCAGTCACGTTTCGTTGGACTACCAACTCATTTGACGTATAATGTTCCTTTTATGTTCATATAATTATTTATTTAGATTCCTTGAGGTTTCTCCTGTGTATTTTTTGTTGTATTTATAACAGGCGATGGAGTAATCTCCTTCTTCAGGTTTTAGCTTATTTTTTTGTTTCGTAAGGACTAAGTTTTTATTGTTTTGGATGTAGTAGTAACAAATTTTATGCCGAGTTTAGATATATTCATTTTGATTGTAGATGTGATAGAATTAGTAGGCATGATAATATTTTTTGATTCACTGGAGGGTCTGTTTGTTTGCTTTGGGCCTTTTGTTTTGAATTGGATAAAAAATACGTCGGGAACTGGAGAAGTTTGAAAGTGTTTTCAATGTATTTCTCCTCATCGTGTAAATCATATGGGCTGCATATTCTTAGTGCTCTTAGGTAGAATCCGATAATTATGCCGGATTTTATCTTGTTAAGATGAGAATATAAATTGATTAGGTTGTTTTTGTTGGTCGATTTACGGTCGAATCCAACTTTTAAAGTGTTGTTAACGCGGTGTAGCTAATATCTAGGAACTGTAAAGAATTATGTTCTTCCATTTTGTAGGTTAATTCCATTGTGTCTTCCACATTGTTTAGTTGATCTACTGGGTCAGCTAAATCATTATCACGTGGATATATAAGTAGAGTATCATCAATGTAACGAAGTTGATAGTTTGGGTAAAATATTTTGAAAAGAACAGGATTCGAGAAGTTCTATGATACATACCATCATCCTACTGAGAGGCGGTTCCATAAGTAATGCAAATTTTTGTTTGTTACAATCATTGTGAAATATCAAGTATTATTGTTTGCTGATGGGACAGCAGATTTTTATTATTTATCATCTGGTAGAGAGAGTTTGATCTTTTATTGTGTCATATGCTTTTTTAGGAGATTTAAGTATTTTTTTCAACTGGGAGGTTGATGTATAGAGATTTTATATCTCGACTGATCATGCGTTTGCCGGTCATATTCTTTTCCTTTAGTTTTTTTTTATAACTAGGCTGTCTGAATTCTTTATATGAGACAAACTGATTGTTCCAAGGAGAGGGGTTAGAATTTTCCTCATGGCTTTCGCCAGTTTCTGGGGTTGCGGGCGCTGTCTATTCCTGAGATTATTGGGCGCATAGAGATGTGAGATTTGTGAATTTTAGTGAGTCTATTCTAGGGTTATATTCTATGTGCCTATACTACGATTTGTTTTCATTTCTAATTAGTTTTATGATTTCCTTTTTAAATCTTTCTGTTTCGGTAGTTATTTTTGTTGTGTAGTGAGTTAAAACGATACCAACAATAGAAGTGAATCACCTCAAAACTTCACTGCACTCTAAAACGTTGATTGTTACTGTATGGTGGTCTTTCAAAGGGGGTATTCATTTTTGCCTCAGTGAAAACAATAACAGTAAGTTTGTATTGTGGTGTGACACCTACTGTTGCGTTCTGGGGTTGTCACTGCTAACAATATGTGACCCGGTCGATCGGCGGTCGTCGCTACCCGGAGAGATACTTTGGTCATGGTACCAAACGGGATGGTCGGTCGATTCTAACGGCACGAATATGTAACGACTTCACACTAGATGCAACCGGTTCGACACCAGCTCTATCGTTCTCACCTCGCTCTTCCAATGACTGGTTACAGAAGTAACTATCTTGATCTCAAGTCTAACCTACCCACGTTGTGATTTTGATCTTAGGCTGACGAGATCAACCAGACACCGTGGCCGTCGTGCAAGGTGAGTCTAAACTGGAGGTGACGTTGCACAAGCAAAAAAAGAAATAAATGAAAGCCAAACAGGTTCGGGTATGTTTAAAGAAAGCAAATTATATTTTATCACTCTTTTCTATACAGGAGTGTGTGTTCTTCCCAATCCGTTTCTTCTGAGAGTGACACTTTCATACTTTTAGGTAAGTTCTGGTCTTCTAAGTCTACTGGTTAAGTTTTAAAGTGCTGGTTTAGCTTCGTTCGTCAGTATAAATTGCTTTTGGTAGAAATGCGAATTCGGAGGCAGGAATTGTGGAATCTCTTGGCCAGCTCTCTCGTAGCTCTCGCCAAATGCAAAACGCGAACTACCAGAGATGACCAGTGAGGTTCTATTAGAATGTTGACACCAGGCTTGAAAGAAGACGAAAAACGACCTCTCCATGATGACAGACATGTTCAGTATATTCAGTACGAATCAAATCGATAACTGTGTCTTGGAAAGCTATAAAAAATAACCTAAAGGTTTCGTTCATGCATGAAACGGACTCGGTGTTGAGCACAGTGATTACTTTTCTATTTACATACGCTCTTCTCCATGATATTGAGCATAAATATAACCTACCTTAAACATATATTTTTATCATATGCTAAAGAAAAAACAAATATACATTGTCACCAAAAGCCAACTTGACAGAAAACAAGAAAAATGCCGAAGAATGAAAGAAAAAAGAATAACCGAAATCACACCTACATACGCAGTAAAGTGCTCAATGTCCAGAAAAGCTAGACTTGTTCCAGTCATTCCCATCTAGGGTGGAAGTGACAGGAACAAGTCTAGACAGAAAAAAATCTTCATTTGGGTTTCATTTTGTAATTCACTTTTATGGTCTACAATAAATGTATTGAGTTCTCTTTCGTGGATCAGTTTTAATATTTTATATTAATAGGATTACTTACGGATTCTTTTACATACGTCTATCTATCTATCTATCTATCTATCTATCTATCTATCTATCTATCTCACTCTCTCTCTCTATATATATATATATATATCTTTTTTTTCTCTTTCCGAATCTATCTATCTATCTATCTATCTATCTATCTATCTATCTATCTATCTATATATATATATATATATATATATATAATCTTTTTCCTCTTTCTCTCTCTCCGAATATATGTAGTCGACTCTCCCGTCGAGTTCGATGTATGAGGGTCAAGCAGATCAGTTCCCAGGAAACCGACAGCCCGACAACAGCACATGAGATTTGACTATAGTGGTGAAGGCTTCGTGTAGGACCAGCCACACTTTTTGAAGGGCCGAATACAGAGACCTGGTGCACTACGTGCAAACGACCCTCCGCAGGTTTTGAATTGTCCTTCTCCTAGACCAGTTGCCATCCAAGGCTATAGAACCCAGTCTGTCCTCCTATTTACCCATAGCTGGCGGGAGAAGAAGAGGATTCACACCTTTCCCAAGGGTATTAGCACGTATATATATATATATATATATATATATATATATATATATATATATATATATATATATATTGAAAGAGAGAACGAGAGAGACGAAGAAGAGAAATACTGAGAATGATAAAAATGTAGTATTTTTTAACTGAAAAACAAATCTAATCTAATAGAATTGAAATGTTTCATTTGTACTTGCCATCTTATTGCATGTTTTTAGAAGATCCAGCAAATATAATTTTGCAGAAGCATGGAAAGATAATTACAAGAAACTGAAATTCTTTACTGTAATAAGGAATCGGTTTCTCCTGACATTAGCCACCTCCCCACACTCTTACATTTTTTTGTCTTCACTGTTCACTTTCTGTTATGCTTTCTCCGTTGTATTTAGTATAAACAGCGTGCTATTCCTTTTTGGAGTTTTCTATACATTTATTACAGAATGTTTACTTTTGATGAACCTATACAATTTCAAGCTTCCGACTTGGAAAGTTTTCTCATCTATACACGTATAAATAACACCTTTTTGCCAGTAGATGCTTTCATTTCTATTATAAACTCTGATAATCTTACCTATAAAAAGGAATAAATACGTCTAGATTCTCGGGACAAAAGACATCCATTGTATTCAAGTAACATTCAATTCATAAGGAAATAATCAATTATCTCTTCACTTGCTTCTTTCACCTCAGTTTTCGAGGAAAATACTTGCTTAAAAGGGAGTAACAAATAATACTGTAATATAGTAACACCTCTTAGTAGAAGCTTTATTCGACTCATACCGCTTTAGTGTCAAAAACGTTTATTTTATTGTGATGGATGGTTACAAGCAAGAATGGAGATGGATTATCCTTATTATCAAAAACATTAACTCGTATGTTAGCAAAAAGATTTAACTAAAGAAAGCCTATATCGTTACTTTGAAAGTTAATTAGAACTATTTTTCAATCTGTAAATTTTCCAAAGAATATCTGATATAAGAATTATTTAAAGTACGAGGCAGTGTCAGTTATTTTAGTTTAAGGGCGGGATGTCGGCGCCTAATATTTACACATTTAGGGAAATGTGTTGTTCAAGGTTTCACAATTCAAAGTAACAAGCCATTCAGTGTGTAGGCGATCATGTCTCTCGACAATTTCTTGTTATTTGTAACTCTTAGTAAGTTTTGTATTTTTGCAATCTTTTCTAATTCATAGTCTGCCAACAGTTTGCTCAAGCCGATTAGGTTGGTTACGCGTTGCTTTCTTCTCTCCATCTTGTGCTCAGTAAGTCCTGTTGGTGTCAAATTCTTCAATAATTCTTTCCTTGTTATTTTGTCCAGGAATTCCAACTGTCTCTTTTTAATTCTAAGTATAAAACTTTTTGTTTCCATTTTACTTAAACCTTCGTTATTGTTTTGTCCATGGCGTTCTCAATATCCTTAAATAGAACCACATATCTATTACCTCAAGTCTCTGATCAGATTGTTCAACAGTCCCTGCTATATAAGAAGATCGATACTGCATTATGGGTCAGTACTCTTTTCTTTATTTATAACGAAATATTCGTGTTTCTTAATACTTTGCTTAGCTTTAGGAAGGCCACTTAGGCTATCACAATGCGCCTTTAGATTTTAGTGGCGTATTTTCCGTGCATTTTTTTGATATTTAAATTTATGTACTTGCTTGGTTTTGGTATCTTCAATTCGTCGTTCAGATTTTGGCTTTTTCTTTTTACTGACAACAATATATTCTGTCTCAAGATTGGTGTTTAGTCCTTTGTTCTCATTACACTCTATTTTATAATATTAGCTTGGTGCAAAAATAATGACGCAATAATGTCGTTTTTTGACGTTAAAAAATACGTCAAAAACGACATTATTACGTCATTATTTTTGCACCAACCTAATAGAAGTGCCTGTAGTTTCAGTTCTGCGTCTACCATCAAGACTCTGTCATCAGCATGGTTAGTCGATAGGATTCTTATAACAAATGGACAAACCAGTCTTTATTGAAATGTGGTTACGATGTTTCGCAGATCATGGTTGATCAAAGAAACAAAAAGACGCCATTGTTGTAAAATGTGACATTTAATTGTCGACGCACTTAAAAAAAAAAAACTTTGTCTTTTTGGCTGGGATCAAAGTGTAGTATCTGCTATCGGGCGGATAAAATACATTTCATCTCTGAGTTATGTCTCTGTCTTTGGAGAGAGCAGAACTTAGTTGTGCCTTTGTCTGCAGACAGAGCTCAATTGAAAATATTATTGAGACGTGCCTGATCTCGGAAAACAGCTGCCTGTGTCAGTACCTCCCTCATTTGCTCTAAAGAGGGCGGGTCACTAGTAATACCGATACCAGCAAAACTGACAATTACCGGGTTAGAGATAATTTTGAACCTGACCCGGGTGCACTTGCTCGGGCTCCCCACATTAAACTAACCTTGTGTCACATCATGCCATTGTGAAAATACAATCGCTTCTCTGCTTTTATCTAAGATCAAAATGTAGTATCTGTTCTTATCTGCTTAATCTAATTCACTGTCTAGACTTCTATTTTTCCATCTTTTTTTCTTTTCCTCAGTTTAACTAAGTAGTATCTTTTCCACCTTTTTTTTCCTGCGATCAAACAGGAATATTCCTTTATTTAAGAGATAATGGCAAGGCGTAATCGCCGCACGATAAAACAAAAGATATGACAAGCACTTTATAATAGGATACTGACAAAACAAAAATGAGAAATTTGTGAATATTAGAAATCCTTACAATCCTACCCGTGAGGACTCTTCGAAATTGTGTGATGGCTCGCAAACTTGTCTAGCTGGAACAATTACGACTGACTATAGAGTTCAATTCTTACTGGGTGCTCCATGCTAAGCTTAATAAATAAAATTCTAATCGTGGCAGAAATATCTGTTAAATAAAGAAATGTAATATAGAAATTAATATAAAATAAAATCACCCACTCTCACACTGACAAAAGAATTTTCTCAAACCCAGTAACAATTCCGAACAGACGAAATACGAAAATATCCCGCACCTACCAGACAAGTGATGCCTCTGTCACCTAATAAGAAAAAGACTGGTGAGTTTAACTAACGATATCTGTCACCGAGGTGCTAGTGACTAGGTCATTTGCTTTGTTTTTTCCCTATTTATATTGATGCTTTATCAAGATTGATACACCCCCCCCCCAAAAAAAAAACAACACAGAACCGTTTGGGGACACTATTATTGCAGCATTGAAAAAGTGAACAAGAAATTAAAAATATATTATGTATTGTAGTACGCAAAGTACCAGCACCTTCGAAAAAGAAAAGAAGTAACAGCAGGACAAAACATGCTTATTTCGAAAATGAAAAAAAAAAAAAACATAAAAAATACAACACAAAAAAAAAATAAAAAAAAAACGACTAAAAGGATGTAAGATAGACGATACTTAGAACGCAATTAAAACTTGAACGCTTACTCGATATGTGACGAAATACTGATGTTTACATAAAGAGTAGTAATGCCTATCATATTACAAAAGCGGATATTGAATTAATTTTTATAGCGGACATCCAGGGATTTCAAGGGTGAAATATTTTATGAGCAGCTATGTATACTGGGCCAAAATGGATCAAGACACTGAAAAATTAGTAAAAGCCTGCAGAGTTTGTGCTCTGTCAGCAAAATCAGCTACCACGAAATTACAACGTTGGCCAAAGATAGATACTCCGTAGTCAAGACTGCACATATATTTCGTAGGTCCAATGAACAGATCCCATTATCTTGTGGTAGTAGATAGCTTTCCTAAGTGAGCTGAAATTTGTAAGTGCAAAAAAACAACTTCCACGTTTACAGTGAATTTTTTGCACGAACTGTTTGCAAGATATGGCATTATTTGATGCCATAATCTCGGTAATGGTACACAATTCACTGATTATTAATTTAAAGAATTTTGAAAAATGTTATTGATTGAACATATTACTACCCCACCGTATCACCCAGGGTCAAACGGTCAAGTTGAACGGTTGGTTTGTGAATACTTTTAAGACAGCTTTGAAAAAAGCAAGGGAAGAAAAGAGGAGTGAAGAAGCACTACAGACTTTCTTGAGAGTATACAAGATAACGCCAAATCCCAATACACCGGCAGTCATGTCACCGGCAGAATTGATGTTCGCAAGAAAAATTAAATTGGTTTTCGACGAGTAGTTAACATTCAAAAAAGAATCTGAATCGATTGCAAAAAGGAAAAATTTTTTCAAAATTGGCGAAAAGTGTTTTTTAGAGTATATAAAAATGGAAAAGGAATGTGAGAAGACGTCGTAGTAAATTCACGAATTGGAAAATTGATATATATATATATATATATATATATATATATATATATATATATATATATACATATATATTAAAAGGAAAAAATGGGAACCCAAAAGTCATTGCAATCAGTTAAAGAAAAGGTTTACTGAAGAAAAGCCCACAAAAAAGTAAGGACCTATGTAAGTACTGTATGGTATTTTTGACGTACCAACACCCAATGAATTCGTTAGACGTACGTAATATGATTATCATAAAAAGTAAGCTCACAGAAAAACTAGAGTTGACCCAAAACGAAATCGCCATAAAGAGGTGAGTGGGAATACTAAAAAATAATATAAAATATTTACTCTTTAAAAAATCTTAAAAGGGGGATGTTGCGGATTAAATAAGACACTTCCGGTAACACAAATGAACCAGGCAAGACACCTTAATAAAGATCTTAAAGCAAGTCAGTACAAGCTCGTCGGAGTTAGCAATTCAGCTGTTTCGCTCGCGATTGTCTAGTTCTCTGTCTTCGGGCAGTCAGGGCTGTCTCTACGAACTGAGACTTGGCTGAGAAAAATAAACAAGGCATAGTGCACGATAAATTTTGACCTTTGTCCAGAGTGCATACGCTCGGGTTCCCCACACTAACCTCGACCTTGTGTCACGTCTCGTCTCGTCTCAGTGGGGAGATTGGGCAAATATCAGTCCGTCTAAGTCACGCAATCCGCTGACTGGTTCGTGATTGCCAAGCTCTTTGTCTTCGGGTGGAGTGCCTCTTGATCTGGGCTCTGTCTACGGACATACACTCGACAGAGAACGATAGACAATGCAAAGTGCTCCCCCGGCTGGCTGCTCGGTAAATTTTAGCCGCTGGCCCGACAAGCAGAACCTTCGGTCAATTTCTACATAATTTATGTCTAGAAAAGAAGAAAAAATAAATAAAAAAACTTAACTTCAGTACATTTTCAGTCGTTTTTAATGAAACTGATTAATGAGTTTCATCCTCACGAGGTTCTGTAAACTTGCGGCCTAGTGTATTACTTGTAAGCCTGGCTAGTTAAATCACTATTACTTCTGAGTATATAAATAGATATACAATAATTAAAGCAATTATAAAATGAAATATTTTTTTATTACTTGCAAGGTTAGAATAATTTCTTCGGCTTAGTAGGGTAGAAGATAATTTTAAAGAATTTCAATGTTTTCTGGAATTCACGATTCCAAGATTATGGATCAATACGCTCTCATATTTAATGTGACTTGTTGCAAAATATTTACTCACTGAAGACATTACTAATTTACCTGCTCTCCAAGATTCGACATTCCAGGATTTCCAAGAAAATTTGAGTGATAAGTCGTTCCAACAAAAGTTCCTGTAGTGCCTTAATAAATATAGTATCAGCAGCAGCCCTTAATAAACCTAGTACCAGTAGCAGCCCTAGAGGTATAAAAAACAATGCGAATACTTGAAGTAATTCTCTTCTCGATTTTCCTTCTTTCGAAGAATGTGCCAAAAGCTATTCACACTGAAGCAAAAAGGGCTGTGAACGCTTCACACGCAAACAAACCTACACAGTCAAGTCCCACTCAAAGACATTCATTAATAATTTGCGTTGTCTATACAATTTACTTCTAGAAAAAGAAATTCTTAACCTTACCTTTTGTTAATTTTGCTTAATAAATCTTATGTTTCATTGTAACTCAATCGGTCTTTGTTATTTTCTGCATCTACCTTTTTCACCACCATTATTTCATGCATTGTGAAATATTCTCGTAAGAAACTTTATACATTAATTATAGAATAGACGACACACTAATATACAATTTTCACAACTGGATAGCGGAATTATTTTTCTGGTGTCGCCTCCTCACCTTGGTAATAGGCGAGATCCATATACTGATATTTAATATCAGGATTAAGGATTTTATTTACAGGCGAATTGGTAAATAATAATAAATGTACTTACGATTAAAAAATAGTTTTAGTCCATCATGCACAAAATTAGTTTGAGGCATAAATTAGACAATAACTAATTTTTATGATATACTGATTCATTTCAAAACTATTTCATGAATTAAAAATGTTTCCTTAAATTTTGTAGTCCTCAGTGTATTTTATTGAATTCTGTACTTTTATATTGATCCACTTCTTAAGATCAACCGTTTAAAAAGGCTTTGAGTAAGTGATGCCTGAGGGTTTTGGTAAAGATCATCCTTCTTTGAACATTGTGGACTGGTGCTACAGAATCACAAAGAATTGTGCCAAATAACAGAAACCATATTACTTGAAGATTTTCAACAGAATCCCTTCTGCAAACTTCACGGACTGCCGCTACAGAATCACAAACAAAGAACTGTGTCGAATAACAGAAACCACATCACTTGAGGACTTTCTACAGTAGCCCTTCTTCAATTCATGTGAACTGGTGCTACAGGATCACAAAAAAGTACCTTATCAATTCTCAATCAAATACATTCATTAACAATTTTCCTTGTGTATTTTTTTACAGTAAATTTTACCCTGTACAAACCACGGGAGCCACTCAAGGTAAAGGGTTTATAATAAGGGGTAGATTATATGGATAAGAGGGTAACATAACAGTTGACTCGAATATGTTAAGATTTTAGTAATTTGGGAAAGGTCCTCTGTGGAGTCTGTTCAATAGGGCAGTGGTTCATGGAAAGAACCTTTTTGAGTGGAACTTACTTCTTTCCGACGGAATACAGAGGGAATGTGGGTGGTTTGCAGGAAAAGACTCTTAACCCTACCTTTTGTTAATTTTGTTTAATAAATGTTGTCTTGCATTGCAGCTCAATCGCTCTCTGTTATTTTGTGAAAGTACCTTTTCAACGCCATTATTTCATGTATTGTAAAATATTCCGGTAAGAAACTTTATACATTAATTATAGATGTAGCCAACGCAATAAACTCCCAAACAAGATGCCGACTAAAAGAACACAAACGATTTTTTTAAACTCTTATGACAAATTACTGTTTTCTTTTCATCGTTATTTTAGAAGATGATACATCGAACCGATATTTTTTTTTACAAAAAACGTCAGTATGTGGTTTCTCGTGGGAAGCAAATATTTGGTGTCATCAGTGTTAATTCAACCATTTTTACATTAGTGTTATGGTCCTCACTAAAAAAAAAATAAATAAAATAGATTAGTTATTCTTTAAGACAATTATACCACAACAACGTCCGTCCTGGGTATGATGATAAACTATTAGGTTGGTGCAAAAATAATTTCGTTTTCTCACATAGTAACATATGTTAGAAAACGAAATTATTTTTGCACCAACCTAATACATCCGCCTCCTGCGTAAGACGATTTACTACATCCGGAAGCAAGACCTGTGTTCAGGAGGTTTTGAGGAGCGTGGAACCACCTCTTAATTGAAACCTGACCGGTGGTGGTAGCACCTATTAGGATCCCAACTATGTGCAAATAGTTAACCCCCAAACTGGGGTTAAAACACTATGAAAGTGTAAAAATAGATTTTAATACCAGCAATACATTTTTGAGGAAAAAAATATTACCAGAAATACATTTTTGAAGGAAAAATAT
>OZ010594.1:66183397-66205897 GCA_963932145.1 Acanthosepion lycidas | reverse complement strand
ATTTTATGCTATTTTATTTCCCGGGTGGATAAAGTTATACAAATAGCCAAAAAGACTTGTGCCGTTTTGGGATATGGTGCAGTAGCTGTGAGTATTGTTCGAAATGATTCGCTAAGTTTATAAGTAGACAATTTGATTTGATCAAAACAAAGAAAAATAAATAAATACGGTACAGGATATCAGAGAGATATTCCGAATATTACTTTTGAGCGTTGTAAGGTATATGAAAACATTTGGATACTTGAATCGCTAAGATGGTTTGCTAACTCAGCGTTTGGCGGAATAAGATTTAATGCAGCGGGTTATTTATCTGCGATCCTCAGCTCAAACGCAAGAAAATAAATTATTTTTTTAAAAGAACTGTCCAATCAGAAAAGCATCGTCTTATATCAGGACAATGCAGAAATTGGGCTGATTACTTCTACACCTGCCTTATGCACCTGAATATGAAACTTCTGATTATCATGTATTTAAATTTTTACAAACTTCTTTGAATGAAAAGACCTACTGGGAAGCACGTTAAAAATAAAAAAAAAAAATAAAAAAACGTTAAAAAAAACCCACTTAGGCAAATCCATTATCCAGAATGATGCAAAGTACTTGGAGGATGGAATCCCGAAACTGGTCAAAGATGGTGAAAGGTAGTAGAACAAAATGGTATATATATATATATATATATATATATATATATATATATATATATAATTATTTATTTAAAAATATGATTCCAACTCGCGAGTTGGAATCATATTTTTAAATAAATAATTATATTTATGCTCTACTTTCGTATCGAGCACTATTTTTTAAAAATAATTACAAAAATACTAAGGAACTTTGGATTATTTACCAAACCAGTTTCTTTCCTATTTTCTACAATATTTTAACACACACACACACACACACACACATGTATATATATATATATATATATATATATATATATTGTATTTCATTACACACACACACACACACATACACGCAGACACACACACACATATATATATATATATATATATATATATATATATATATATATATATATATATATATATATATATTCCACTTGTCATACCTCTTTACGACTTTCCCCTAAAATTTTTCTTGGTATATAGAAATTTATATATCTTTAACTCACGCACACATAGATATATATCCACCACAGATCCTAGTAAAAAATAAAATTAATTGTATACTAAATTCAATATATTCAATTTAAACATGACCCCTCGCCACAAATTAGCGTGTTGCAGAAAAACAACATTATATATAAATTTAAATGTCCCTTAGGAGATTGTATCTCCAACAGAAAAAAAAATATATATATTGGTCACACCACAATTACATTGTATATACGGTTGTGTTGTCATATGAATGATTCGTCTAACGTCTCTCGACATTTACAACATGTCTATCCCCATTCTCAATTTAGAAAAAATCTCTTGTCGAAAATACATCTATAATTTTTCATGAAAATAAAAAACATAAACTAAAAATTCTTGAATCTATCTATATTAAAAAATTGAAACCATCCCTAAATAAAATTATGCATACTGTATAAATGTTTTAATATATTTACAGTTTAAATATCTAGAACATAATTAATAGCTTTAAATAGTTTTTAAAAATAGTTGTATATCTCAATAATTTAGTTACCTCCCTTGACGTTACTGCACGTGTATGTGTACATCATAAAATTTAAAAATTGTACAGTGCATAAGTTTAGCGTTTTTACCTTCACAAGTAAAATTATTAATTTTCAGATTAACACAGCAATTTCGTCTTAGCAAGAATAAGAACCTGAAGATGACATTGTGCTAATCTCGAAAGGAATTTGAAATAAAATGGATATATATCAACATGGTAACTTTCATTCTCCCTTTAATAAGGATACTAAGAAACTTGTCCGTAAACATGAGAGGACACTATCAAGAATAAGTAGACAAAACTTGTCAAAATTGTTTAATGAGACTTGTTTTAATGAAAACATGCTGCCAAAATCTCTTCAATATATATATATATATATATATGGTCAACAGAACAGGGAGGGATAGCAAAAAGACAAAACTAATTGGAGCTACAAAAGACAGGAGGTTTTGGAGAGCTACGAATGCATATATATATATATATATATATATATATATATATATATATATATATATATATATATATACAGGAGGGTAAGTAAAAAAATATTCGCACTTTCGCCATAACATATCGCTAGGTTCGTCACACTGCCTTCTACTCATACGTGCTTATAGTTGGTACTATTTTGGTCACATGATCGAAGATTGAGCTTTGATCGCGCCAGGTGTCTTGCTGGTGTTACAGTGTATACATAGCCGCTCTGCTAGCAGTGTGTAGCAAACAGAAACAAAAGAAGAAATAATGGCATCATGAAGATGATAACCTTCAAATCTTTTTCAAACAAAAGTTTAGGAATAAAACACCCATCAATGCTGGAAAGAGCGATAAGAGCTACGGATCATAAGAAACGTATTTTCGTGAAAAACTCTTGTAGCATAAATATTTTAGATATTTTAACCCACAGTAGTACTGGCTTCTCAATCACTAAATACCGAATTCTTATTTGTAAAGAATTCTTAATTGTTGTCAAATTTTCCAAATTAGAATAGAAAATAATTAATTAAAAACAAATCATGTAACCCAGTTAAGAGTTATGAGAGTGTCACTTCCAAATAGGTTATCTGTTAGGTTGGTGCAAAAATAATGACGTAATAATGTCGTTTTTTGACGTTAAAAAATACGTAAAAAAACGACATTATTACGTCATTATTTTTGCACCAACCTCATATTTAAATTAAAGATTATTTATTGATTTACTCATTCATGAGTTTAGGATTATTGAAAAAAAAAAAGATCTCTGTTGGCATAAATTTCTTACTTTGAATTCCTGACATTTTCACTTGATCTTTAATTGTTCAATCGTTAACATTAGAATCACTGATAATGTTTGCAATCATAAGCAATGGATCTCTATTAATTGCACCAATTGTTTGCAGCCAAATAAAAGTCACACTGAAAGCATCCCTTACTAAAGTTATTCCGTGTTGAATCAGATCAGATCAGATGGGGGAACGTGTAGGTAAGTCATATAATTTTACATTCGTGCCTCTCCAAAACCTGTTTTTTTGTAGCTCCGAGTTAGTTTTATTTTTTGGCTATTCCTCTTCGTCCCCGTTCTGTCGATCATTTACACAGGCTCATTAGGTAATCTAACAGTTGAATTCTTCTATTCCACTAGCATTTAATATGCCTTGTGGGTGTCATACTCTCGGGAAAGCCCACGTTAAAAAGGCCTTGTGCCACATGACACCCTCGTGGGGGTGACTGAATATCGTCATACTCTCCCAGTTCGCTTTCAATCTTACACATTCTAGACATTTCAACATTCTCTCTGATACTAAGTATAAGCGACATTTTTGTTTCTATTTTCCTTAAAATGTCCTCGTTACTCACATGTTCAGTCCCTGATATCCTCACCGTCCCCTTTTAGAACAACATTTCCGTTGCTTCATATCTTTTCTTCATCTTTGACGAGATTGTTCAGCATTTTTTGCCATATAGAGAGATCGATATTATATAACTGTTTAGCACTCTTCTGTATTTTTCAAATAAGAATTTGTTGTTTGTTAATAATTTGTTAAGGTTTAGGAATGTATCTTCTGTTATTTCAACGCAACTTCAGATTTCGATGTCACATTTTCCGTCCCCTGTTTAAACATTTTTTTCAACTTGCTTGACTTCGATTTTTTTCGTCGTTCGCATCTTTCGGTGTTTCTCATGCCGACAACCATACATTCTGTCACACTTAATTTCCGCTTTTAAACAGGAGACATTGCAAACAGTTAACGTCTGCGAATATTATCAGGTGGTTTGGAAGGTACCTGAAAAAGATTCTGAGTAATGAATTTAACGTTTCAACATGAGGTTCGTACAAGAAGGAATAATAATAAAAATATTTTTCGAAATTGATTATTTACATAAATTCTATATTATTTCACTTAATAAAGACGCCATAATATATTCAATGGCTTCCACAGTTTTTCAATCAAATTTTTCTTCAGTTAAGTTTAATCTCATCAGGACCCCGTAAAGTTTACCTCGTCCTAATATTTAACCATAAAGTTTAACCTTATCTTGACACTTCCTCCACTGATTTTAAAAGGATACTTACATTTCCTCCGGAGGTTTAACTTCAGGCTCACATTTCCACCTTAATCATTAACCACATCCTGATTTTCAGTGATTTCCTCCGTTATTTTTAACTGCAACCTGCCATTTCTTCTGGTAAGTTTCCTCCTGAAAGTCTAACCACATCATCCCGAAAATCTTTATCGTTAAGTTTAACTTAACCCTGAGATTTTCCTCCGTACAGTCTATCCTCGTATTGACATTTTCTCCGTTATATTAACCACCTCCTCATTTTTTTTTATTCCTTTATTCTAAACCTCGTCTACATATTCCCACCATTTATTTTAATTTCATCCGGACATTTCCTCCATAATGTTGAATTTTCACCTCATTCTCATTTTCCTCTGACAATTTTAACCTTATATTCATTTATTCTCCGACAATTTTAAACGCATCCTGACATTTCCTTTCTCATTTTTAACATCATCCTGACATTGACTCAGTCAAAATTAACCCCATCCTAATTTTCCTCCATCAATTTTAACCTAACCCCATTTTTTCCTCCGTTAATTTTAACTTAATTCTCATTTTACGCCGTCAAATTTAATCTCATCCTCATTTTACCTCAGTCAATTTTAATCTCATCCTGATATTTCCTTCGTCAAGTTTAATGTCATAATGACATCTCAGTCAATTTTAACCGCATCCTGAAATTGCCTCCCTCAATTTTATCATCATCCCAACATTTCCTCATACAATTTTAACATCATGCTAACATCTCCTCAGTCAATTTTAAACTAATTCTGAAATTGCCTCCCTTAATTTTATCATTATGCCAATATTTCCTCATACAATTTTAACATCATGCTAACATATCCTCAGTCAATTTTAACTGCATCATGAAATTGCCTCCGTAAATTTTAACTTATCCTGCCATTTCCACAGTGAATTTTAATCATAGCCTTATTTTAAGTGAATTTTAATCATAGCCTTATTTTAAGTTTTGAAAAGATAATATTTGTTTGAAAAAATTGAATACATTTCTAGCCTGGGATGCTTTTGGCATAACTTAACTGTGTTTCTTTTTCTTACAAACTGGAAGCTTCATTTATTACATTTATGAATTACGGTAGCAGGTCTTCGAGAATCACAAATAGAAAGGAACAGAGAAAAAAATTATAATTTTATTTCATTAATTTGTAAACAATTTCATTTGTTATTAACTAAATAAATTTTTAATTCGCTAATCTATCAGAGTGACAATGACAGGACGTGAGGTCAAAAGTATTTGTTATACAGCATTATAAATGATACTACCCCCGCATTCATTATCATTTATAAAGGAATATCTTTTCTTCGATAATGTTTTTTTGTTTATTTTGGGGCTTGAATTTAATAATTAGATGCGCGTTCGTATTAGAAAACTTCGACAAATCAACCTTACTTTGTTAAGCGTTTCACTGCTACTGTATCTCAATTTCATATTGTTTGTTCTCACATTTTATTTGACATTGTCACAAATATAGTTTAGCAATTCGAATATGTTTTTAATTATTTATACATCACGACTTCTTTTTTATAAATTCATCAAAAAGTTGACACTCTTTTTTGTTCGAATTTCTTGAGTATTGCTTTTGTCTTTGTAGAAGTAATTCCCTTTGTGAGACATTTTCTCTTCTTCCATTTGCCCAGTTTTTCCCTCTAAGGAATTGAGGCTTACACTTGTATTTTGAATTCTACACCGTTTGCACTAAATTCTAAACAAAGGGCCAAGCAAATAATCACTAAATATTAATGTTATATTCATTTAAACACACTGCATTTACGTATAATATTTGGATAATTGAAACACCTGACTTTATTTATAATGCTAAAATTTACCAACAAAGAAAACGTGTTTAGCAGATCCTATGATTTAAAGAGACCGTCAAGATTCTATGCTAACCACTGTCCATTTGCTGTTTCTAGAAGCCTATTGTGTAATGTTTCTCTAAGTAAAATAAGGTAAGTACAATTTAATTATATGTTACTCTACTAAAACTTCAAATGCATCGTCATGTGGATAGGTTATAGCAAATTTATTATGGGAGATAAGGGAATTGAACATAGAATAATTTGCGCTGAAGGTAGTTTCGCCCAACACCACAAAATGCTACATAATCAAAAGACAGCCTCGTCAGATCGAAACTTTCATACAGATTTCATGCATGGCGCCAAACCCGAACAGAAATATCTAAAGTGTCAGTATAAAATCGCTTTCTACGATCAATGATTAAAAATGGCTTCCAATGAATTAGTTCTGTATGTTTTAGCGAGGACTATCTTTGTTTCGAACATACTGGATTGGCGCTACAGAATCATAAGCAAAGAACATCAACAGATAATAAAAACCACATCACTTGGTATAACAGCTACAAAAGATTAGGAGAGTATCTACATCAGTAGTGACCAGAGCTATAATATTAAATATACTTGACAAATATATTTTCCTGAAAAATTTCACCCCAAACAAGACGGGGGTGCCACTAGCACGCAAAGCGTTACAGAGAATGGGGGCAAGAGTAAAGAGGCGTGATAGAGGAAACTGATGAAGACAAGAACGGGGAATAGATCAAGGCAACTGGAGATGTCACTTGACATTGCATTTGAATATTTGGAGATTATAGCTATCAGGGAAGCAAGTAAGAGGAAGTGAGTTCCACAGACGGGAAAATGTGAGACATGAAGCTATTGGAGTAGAAGAGACGGTTACATTTAACCGTTTTGACAGTGAAAGATGCCAACCTAGTAGCACGTAGCAAGTGAAATGCTAATCTAGTACCACGTTTAAATTCATGCAGTTTAAGAAACAGCGAAAGTCCCTTGTCGGAGCAGTTTCCATGAAAGTATTTGTAGAAAAGACAGAGGAAAACGATGACACATCTGTGAGAGAACGACTGTAAACGAGAGGCCAGATCAGGGCCAGTCATAATGCATATCCGTCTCTGGATTTTGTTAGAATTAATAATTGATTCATTTTCTCTGGCTTATCAACCCTTTGCAGGTTATTTAAAGCTAGAAAATATTTTAGATTGTAGGGATTGTTTTTGGAGATAATAATAATTTTAGTGATACGAGTCTTACTTATTAACACATAGCTGGGGACAAAAGAGGTAGATTCATAACTTTCCCAATGTTATTTGCGCAGTGATTTTATTTGTAAATGAATACAATGAACCTAATGCTAATTTGAACCCGGCTCTGCAAATAAAAGCCATTATTCATTGCACCATCCACACATCCACACATCCACGATTACAACAACTGGTATTCCAAAGCTGTCACCCATGTAAGTACTGGCCAGACTCGATACTGTTTAACTTCGGTGATCGTACTGGAACTGGTGTTTCAATGTGATGCTTTCGTAAGCCTGGATCTAATTAGTAACGTTTAGTGCTATTGGAGACTTATAAATATATTTAGCCAACAAAGGGACAGCTCATTTTATAATAATAATAATAATGTCTTCAAGTTGGCGCAGAAAGGTTGTAAGCGACGACGTTATTGGATTGGTCAATGAATCCAATGCGAAGTATGCTGTAAATTTGCCTTCAATGTAGAAGAGAAATGGTATGAATGTATGCCTGAGGCTTTAGAAGAAAATGACAGATATGCGATTTCTATGTCCACGCCGATTTTGTCATTGAAACGCAGAGATTGTGATATATAAGGAAAGTAACAAGTGTAAAATTATTGATTTTACTGTTTCATTCGATACAAGTGCAGACTCCAAAGTGTTGAAGGATCTATGGAACATGACTGTTGAAGTAATTCATGTACTAATGGGTGTACTTTGTACACCACTTAGAAACTTGAAAGAAAGCTTAGGGGAAATTGGAATTTCGACCAAGATTGTGGACCTCGAGAAAACTGCCATATTTTATTCTGCGAGGATTCTCTAAAAGGTCCTTGTGTTGTAAGGAGTCTTCTTGATACCATTCCTCAAGAACAGCATTTCAATTGATTACGTCAATGCGCGACACCGACATAATACTAATATATACATCTATATTAATTATGGCAATTATTAAGTTGAGATTAGTTTCAAGATAAGTGAATCGGAACCGCAATATCTGGTGTTGGCGGATGACATGGTGCCCGTTCTCTAATTTTTTCTTTTTGTTGAGTCGTTTGTTTTTTTACGGTTGATCAACCTTTTTGGCTTTATTTTAAGGAGGAAAGCTATTTTACATTTTAAAAAGTATTCTTTTTTTAGAAGTGAATATTTCATTAACAATATTTTTAGAATAACAATATATATAGGTTTCTTCCCTGATAAAACTTATATATTTAATCCTTAGGTGGGGAGATGTGATTGATTCATACCTTTCCTAAGAGTATGTACGCATAAGTTAATGTAAGGAACTTGACTGGAATTCGAACACGGTTCTCTAATTTTCATTCCGGACCATTATCCATTACATCACCGGCGCATAACGTTCTCTAAGTGACAAGTGCCCTTGAAATAGAACACACGAAATGCAGACTTTTATCTGATCTCCAGCATCCAACGATGGCTATTGTTATAAAAATTACCTCCTTTAGATATCTGTAAATTTTGATGGAATGGTTTTTGACACATATTCAATTTATCTTTCAAAACATTTCTCACAAAATTATATATATACTAGCAGCATGGCCCGGCGTTGCTCGTGCTTGAGTCAAAAATTGTACGACTCATACAGCAATCGCTATCACTTGATTTAAAATATTTTTGCCCTTCCTTGCCTTTAAAGGAGTGCCCTTTGCCGTACTGATGTTGCTACATGCCTTACTTCTTGCCTATCTCACACTGCGAATTTTTTCTAAGCTCTATACTAAACATTAAATCTGTTACGAAAAAAGAACTAAACAAAATGAACACAAAACGATGAGCTTTAAAAAAGGACTCGTAACTGGAAAAACCGAATGAAAAAATAATGTTAATAACAAATACACACCTAGGCCAGTTCTGCGGAATTAGAATCAACGTTGAACGAACGAGCCAATTGGAGTAAAGTTCCATGCAGATGTAAATTTTTCCCACTTGTGACCAATGCAGCTATCGAATTTTTTGCATGCTAGCATGCTAGTTAACATTCGTGTCAGTCAGTTATAGGCTCTCAGTCTGGCCAGTAGAAAATGGCCGCAAACTACATGAAAACTGCCGTAGAAGCATGAAAAATCGATTATTTCCCCTATTGATGGGAGTTGGGAAATGCAAAGTCGGTCTTGGCCTTTCTGCTAAGTTGGAGCATTTGTATGTAAATTTTGGTGCAAATCGGTTGAAAATTGCGGCCGTGCATTCGTTACACACACACACACACACACACACACACACACATCCTGCCTTTTATAGAGATACTTTCTCGATGCGAATTCACTTCATTATCATTCACTGTATTTCAATCATATAAATTTAGAATAAATCTCGTGGCTCATACAGAGACTAGTATGCAGCGCTTGATGGCTACCTTTCAAACATCATGCACACAGTTGGGACTAACAATTAGTCTAAAGAAGACAGTTGTTATGTGCTAGCCTATGCCTGCGGAGCCCTGTTGAGAACCCAAGATCTATGTATATGGTCAGAAACTGAAAGTGGTCGAGAGGTTTGTGTACTTAGGTAGCATGCTAAGCGCGAGTCTTGATGACGATGTGTGTTTGTGGATAAGTAAAGCGAGTGACGCTTTTGGAAAACTGAAGAAATGACTCTGTAATCGCCGCGGGAACTCTTTAGAGACAAAGTTAAATGTCTATTATGCATGCATGCTATCTGCTATTCTGTATGCCTGTGAAACTTGGACTATGTAGAGAAAGCATATAAAGCGTCTTGAACGTATCCACCAACAATGCCGAAGGAGAATTCTTAGTGATCTCTGGCAAATGTATATTAGTGACGTTGAAGTATAACAACAAACTCAAAGCATAGAATCAATCATTTTCCAGCGATGGAGTGGGCATTTACTCAGAATGGAGAACGAACGGCTGCACAAGCAACTCCTGTATGGCGAAGTCATCGGAAGAAAGCGGCCGACTCACAAACCGAAAATTAAGTACAAGGATTATTTGAAAACATCTTTAAAGAAGTGTTGAATTGATATTCTAACCTGGGAAAGAAAAACATTGGATTGGAGAAAGTGGAGAAGAGAGGTTCACGCAGGAAAGAATTTGTTTGAGAAAGAACTTGTTGAACAGGAAAAGGTGAAAAGATATGTCCGGAAGGTCTGCGTAAACGAACCGAAAGACGAAATTGGTTGGTTTCAAATGTGTTAGATGCGACCAACTATATTTGACCATTGCTGGACTGAAAAGTCACGAGAGAATGCATCAATGCCATCTGAGAGCGGATTACGCGTTACTTGATAACACATGTAATGCGTGTGGAAAAGTGGGCAAAAGGGCAGCAGGATTAAAACGGTCTGTTAAGATACATGGCAACAACGATACATGAACTGTTGTCAGAGATATTCATGTCTGCCACACCTATGCCAAGGAATGCATATCTTTAGCTGGACTAAAAAGCCACATAAAAGCAGGTTATCTATGAGATCTTTTACGGGTATGCAAGCAGTGGCAATGCCTGAATACGAGTTTGCAGCCATCATATATATATATATATATATATATATATATATATATATATATATATATATATATATATATATATGCCTGTTTTAATTTCATTAAAATTGTTCTTTATTTATCTCTTAATTTGTTTAATTATTTAATTGATTTTTATATTTATATATATGTATATTTTTATGTATTTATTTTTTTTATATATTTGAATGTTTTATTTTATTTTATTTAACTTTATTTTATGGATGTCAAATCATTAAAAAAGAAGAATGCGATAATCGGTGGATGCCGACATTCTAACAAATATTTAATTTGTGACTTTAATTATAATATAAGATAATACAACAAATACAAAATAAAATATTATAATTTACTGAATCATATAACAGGAATTAATAAATATTATAATTTAATTAATAATATGACATAAAATAACAACTTCAACACAAACTATACGCATATTTAAAATTATAATCGAAAAAAAGTTCTAATGATGAAGATAATTAACAATTGGTAAAATTATAAAACTTACGAACAAACACGTAAACAAAAGCAAAAATTCATGAACGTGCGCGTGTACGAAACTGATTTTAAAAGACGCGAAAAAATTGAAAGAAAAAAATGGAAATAAAATTATTCAACGAAGCCCTTGAAGAATGGACAATTTCAAGAAACTTCGAAGTCGGGAATACAACATCAAAATTTGATATTTACAGTTAAGTAATTTTTCTGTATATGATATTATATATATATATATATATATATATATATATATATATCGTACTTCGGTTAACAAAAACCACGGTACCATCCTTGATGAATTTCAACTGAATAGCAAGAAACTAATTAGACAACTACAAAGGATTATTATAAAAATAGACATATGTCAATATTATTTAATGACCATGGGTGAATGAAGATATGCTACCTAAATACACAGACACACACACACACACACACACACACACACACACACACACACACACACACATATATATATATATATATATAATATCATATACAGAAAAATTACACACACACACACACACATATATATATATATATATGTGTGTGTGTATGTGTGTGTGTGTGTATATGTGTGTGGTTTTACACACAGGCACACACATACACACACCTCTCTCTCTCTCACACACACATTCTTTCTCTCATTCTCTCTCTCTCTGTATATATATATATATATATATATATATATATATATATATATATATTTCGGTTACCATGTTTGTATATAGTGATTTAATATGTAACTTATCCGTGACTATTTTTTTATTTGCTTCTCAATTTTCAAGACCGACAGAATTTTTAAGGTGTTAAGAACTGATTATTTTCAAAAGCTGTTAAATTTTTTATAATATTCTAAAGAACTATCTTCTTCCTTCTCTCTCTCTGCCCTCCACACATACACATTCACCCACACAAACGCATATTACGTTTCAAAATTGATAAGACTAATTTAATTTTAATTTTGGCTGTCTCTTTCCATTTATAGAATAGAAATTTATTCACGTAATTTATGCCTTAGATTCAAACAGTCAAACTAATGCAATCCTACCTCATGACGCTATCACAAATGAAATCTCGTATAAAAAAATGCGGAAGTCTTGGATAATAATTACTTTTCTGTTTTGTTTTTCTAAAAAATGTTCACTGTGAAATTTACGCCTATATTGTGTAGTTATTCTTTTAGAAAAAGAATTCTTAGTTTGATAAATGGCGGTAAATTTCTGTAGAACTTATGGCTGATGCCAGCCTCCAGGAGAGAAACTCTGTTTTAATTTTTCAACGGACATGAAGTAGAAAGATTATATGGAATCTATTTCTAGGTCTGTTGTTAAGTTGTTTCCCAAAGCGTTTTAGTGGCTTTATCACTTTTCTTCAGTTGAAAAGATTAAAACTAAATGGCGTATAAAGCTAAAAAAATGCTCTTGCTTCCTGGTTCGTGAGGAAAACTCCAAACATGACTGTCAAAATAATGATATGTTCTCGCTTTGGCATTAAGAGATAAATAGAGATTATCATTAAACACATGCACATAACAGCAACCCCGAAGCCATATCATTGCCATAAAATGTCTACAAAATTCAACGCTTCCTCTTAATTGCAATATTTTCAGATACGTGACAAGCATCGGATCGATTCTCGATTGCAAGGAAATAATTGTGCCATTCACCCTGGATTCGAAATTAGCCAAGATTTTGCGTTTGGAAGCATAAAGATATTAATATAATGACACTGGACGCGCAGATTTTATTGTACTTTGATTAGAGGCGTAGAACCAATATAGCGACTTCGTACAGGCAAAATCTCACCGGTGTGTAAAACCGGGAACGCAGCATTATATCAAACGATCTGGCTGGCCCTTAGTTTTAGTGCAATATGTCTGAAATCTCACTCACTCCAAGTCTAAATGTCCAGTGTATAAATAAAATAGCCTTTAAGGAAATATATAACGAGGTCGAATACTGTGAATGTGCCATTTAAATCCAACGAGTTATTACTGAAATATGGCACTTGGGAGACATCATACACAAAGCTTATGATACTAGAACTATTTCGACAACGAGCCAGGCGCGAGCTCAGCAATCAGGAAGCGATAAAAACAAAACCATTGACAACTGTTGTTGTATACAAGACGAGCACCTCAGGAAATGCAAATGCGATTTTGCCAATTAAGGCAAAATTATTGGAAGGTTTTATTTCCTGGTGAAATACTGCCTTTCGCAGTGGCAACATTTTCTGTATTTCTATTTTGGTTTGAGATCACGTCTCAAAGGCTTTTCGTCTTCAAAATGGTTGTAGAAAGTTAAGTTGCATCTCGACTTTGAAATAATCACACTGACTTTATTTACAAACATTAGCGTTTCCTAATGATCGATTTTATCTCTCGTTCTGTTAATCAATAATCGGTACAATGCAGCATTCAAAATTCGAATATTGAATTTCGAGAAAAATTAATACTATAAAAGTTTTCAATAACTATTGATAAACCAAAAACAGATTGATTCAAATGATGTCTAATATAATTGTAGCGCTAAATTTTGTCTTCTTTACTTTGTTTTTTAATAAAGGTTATTTCGTGATGATAATGCAATATTTCCTATTATAGGTTTTAAGATATAAAACATTCCCATTCGGGCGCACAAACGCGCGAATACACATACATACTGCAAAAACATACACACGCACACACACACACACACACGCGTGCGCAAATACATCATACACGCATACATACAAAAATGCATTTTTTCTTCTATGTGACGTGTCCTTTCAGAACGTTGGCGATCATGGCTCTCCACAATTTCCTGTTCTTTGTAGCTCTTAATAAAGTTTTTTTGTTGTTGTTATCACTCCTACACATAATTTCCGGGATCTATTCACTCAAGCTCGCTTTTTTCTTCTTCTATGTATTTCTCCGGAATGTTGGCTATTATGGCTCTCCACAATTTCTTGTTTTTTGTAGCTCTTAATAATTTTTTTCTTTTCGTCATCCCTCATAAACCCTACTTTGCCATCCGCTTCCTAAAGACCGTTACGTGTGTATTTACACATACAGGTAAATGCACATAGGCACACATGCAGATAGACATATATAACCTTTTACCAAGATATATATTTTTCACACACAAACACATGCATAGACCTATACAGACATCTACACACACACTAGTACACAAACACGCATGCATATAGATATACATATACATATATTTACAGGCATTCACACAGAAATACAGCTGTTCAACTATGTGCACACACATAAAAATTCTCATACATCCACATATTCGCACACACATACTCGTACATTCACATACATGGATATGAACATACACATATATGAACATACATACATGGGTATGAACATATACGTTTTGAGGAGCATGGAAGAATTGCTGTTGTTTCCTTTTCAACCCTGACCCGGGGTGGTAACATCTGTTAGGGTTCCAGCTATGGGTAAATAGTTAATCCAGAAACTGGGCCCAAAAGACTATTAAGTATAAAAGATTAACATAAAAATGCCAGCAATATATTTTCATAGTAATAAAAATTATTGGCAATACATTTGTTGTAAAAGAAATTACTAATGCTCCCAAGAAAATTAGATTTCGGCATTAAATGGCCCAATCGGTTGGTTTGGTTTGTTTTGTTTTACGGCATATCAACCTCAATGGGTCATTTAATACCGACAACTTTTTTTTTTCCTGGTAATATTATTGTTTTGTCAAAAATCAATTTTTGTTAATAAATTTTCCTTCAGAAATGTATAGCTTGTAATATTATTTTTTCAAAAACGTATAGCTGGTAATATTACTTTTTCAAAAATGTATAGCTGGTAATATTACTTTTTCAAAAATGTATAGCTGGTAATATTACTTCTTCAAAAATGTATAGCTGGTAATAATCTTTCAAAAACGTATTGCTGGTAATATATTTTTTCCTCAAAAATTTATTTCTGGTAATAATTTTTTACAAAGTATTTCTGGTATTAAAACCTATTTGTACGCTTTTATAATGCTTTTTACTTCAGTTTCGGGGTTAACTATTTGCCCATAGATGGGACCCTAACAGGAGCCACCAACCCGGGTTAGGGTGGACCTGGGAACATCATCAATTCCATGCTCCCCAAAGCCTCGTGATCAGATGACCTGCTGTTGGACGTAGTTCATCGTCTTCCTCTGGACGCGGATGTAGTTTATCGCCATACCCAGGACGCGGATCTAGTTTATCGTCATACCCAGGACAAATTTTCTATTAGTTTTTTAATTCAATTATCTTCTTTGAATATTTAGAACATCGTGGCTCTCTATAGATTCCGTTTCTGCATTATCACTGAATCAGCATGACTTCTTAAGAAAGATGGTGGAGTGATTTCGCGTTGCCTTCTTTATTCAGTTCTTTTGGTTTTGTTTAACGGCATATCAGCATCTCTATGAGTTATTTAATGCGGAAATTTAAATATTTTGAACACAGTTTTATGACTTCAATTAAATATATTTGGAATGAAATTGTATGCCTTCAACTACTGATAAAATGCATTGTTCGTCAGTTTGTTTTATAAAATGCATTGTTGAAAATTCTACTATAAAATGTATTGCTGGCAGCTCTACTATAAAATGCATTGCTGGCAGCTCTGCTATAAAATGTATTGCTGGCAGCTCTACTATAAAATGCATTGCTGGCAGCTCTGCTATAAAATGCATTGCTGGCAGCTCTACTATAAAATGCATTGCTGGCAGCTCTGCTATAAAATGCATTGCTGGCAGCTCTGCTATAAAATGCATTGCTGGCAGCTCTACTATAAAATGCATTGCTGGCAGCTCTGCTATAAAATGCATTGCTGGCAGCTCTGCTATAAAATGTATTGCTGGCAGCTCTACTATAAAATGTATTGCTGGCAGATCTACTATAAAATGCATTGCTGGCAGCTCTACTGTAAAATGTATTGCTGGCAGCTCTACTGTAAAATGTATTGCTCGCAGCTCTACTATAAAATGTATTGCTGGCAGCTCTGCTATAAAATGCATTGCTGGCAGCTCTACTATAAAATGCATTGCTGGCAGCTCTGCTATAAAATGCATTGCTGGCAGCTCTACTGTAAAATGCATTGCTGGCAGCTCTACTGTAAAATGTATTGTTGGCAGATCTACTATAAAATGCATTGCTGGCAGCTCTGCTATAAAATGTATTGCTGGCAGCTCTACTATAAAATGTATTGCTGGCAGATCTACTATAAAATGCATTCCTGGCAGCTCTACTATAAAATGCATTGCTGGCAGCTCTACTGTAAAATGTATTGCTGGCAGCTCTACTATAAAATGTATTGCTGGCAGATCTACTATAAAATGTATTGCTGGCAGCTCTGCTATAAAATGCATTCCTGGCAGCTCTACTATAAAATGCATTGCTGGCAGCTCTGCTATAAAATGCATTCCTGGCAGCTCTACTATAAAATGCATTGCTGGCAGCTCTACTGTAAAATGTATTGCTGGCAGCTCTACTATAAAATGTATTGCTGGTTATGTTGCTTAAAAAATGCATTGTTGGTACTCTTATTATAAATAGGTAATGTTAGTTGTTTGTTTGATTGATTGTTTTTTAGCGTTTCATTGATACCTCATTGGACTATCCAATGCGGAAATCCAAATAATTTGAACATAATTTCATGGCTTCAATCACAGATAAAATGTATTACTGATTATGCATTTTATATAAACACGCACCGCTGCCCTCCACCACTTACTATGAAAATGTATTTTTATACTTTCATAGAGCTTTGTTTTTTGTTTGGGGGTTCACTATGTGCATTTTACAGTAGAGCTGCCAGCAATACATTTTACAGTAGAGCTGCCAGCAATGCATTTTATAGTAGAGCTGCCAGCAATGCATTTTATAGTAGAGCTGCCAGCAATACATTTTACAGTAGAGCTGCCAGCAATGCATTTTATAGTAGAGCTGCCAGCAATGCATTTTATAGCAGAGCTGCCAGCAATGCATTTTATAGCAGAGCTGCCAGCAATGCATTTTATAGTAGAGCTGCCAGCAATACATTTTATAGTAGAATTTTCAACAATGCATTTTATAAAACAAACTGACGAACAATGCATTTTATCAGTAGTTGAAGGCATACAATTTCATTCCAAATATATTTAATTGAAGTCATAAAACTGTGTTCAAAATATTTAAATTTCCGCATTAAATAACTCATAGAGATGCTGATATGCCGTTAAACAAAACCAAAAGAACTGAATAAAGAAGGCAACGCGAAATCACTCCACCATCTTTCTCAAGAAGTCATGCTGATTCAGTGATAATGCAGAAACGGAATCTATAGAGAGCCACGATGTTCTAAATATTCAAAGAAGATAATTGAATTAAAAAACTAATAGAAAGTTGATTTATTTCAAGAACCAAAAAGTATATTTATTATGATATTTTTCATTTCAAATGCTACTCGCAATATTTACATTATTTACAATTGAACTAATGTTATTATCTATGTTGTTAAGTTTACATCGTTTTGGCCGCTGTGTTCTCTGGCCTTCTTCAGGTGTCTTTCGATCCAGGTAAACTTCAAAGAATTTTGAACTGAACTATATAAACTATTTACATTATTCTGACTATTGTCCTCATCTTTGTCGCCATGTTTATCAAAACGTTTCGGTCATTGTACGGTCCGGCCTTCTTCAGGTGGTTGGAATGTCGAACTGAACCCTTTATTTCACTCACTGGGGTAGACTGTTCTAGTTTCACGTGCCATGTTTTTAATGGATGTCAGTTATCAGTTATTTCAAGTTAACTCCTCTTTCCAAGTTCTCCACCGCCATAACCAGGTATTGAACTCACACTCTTTGGGTCCTGTCACTGAATCTAACGCCTTTATCCACTGTGCCTCAAGGAAACATGGCACAGTGGATAGAAGGCGTTAGTTAGATCCAGTGAAAGGGCCCAAAGAGTGTGAGTTCAATACCTGGTTAAGGCAGTGGAGAACTTTCAGAGTGTAATTAACAGGAGATAACGCCTTGTGGCTTAAGAATGCTACTACTGACCACGCAGGCATTCAAACGCTCAAATTTTAAATCTCCCATTCCCTCACACAGATAGTTTTGCCTTCAACCGGGAAGGTAAAGCCTCTCTTCTCGACCTGTGCTTTACCTCCATCCCCGAATCCTGCAGCGCCTCGCAGCTCTGCCCTCTTGGTAACTCTGATCATGCAGTAGTATCAGTTAACATCTACTTCAACTCCACCCCCTATAAAGAACCTCCTACCACTAGAACTTCATTCTACTATCAACGAGCTGACTGGGACGCATTCCGTGATTTCCTCCGCGATGTCCCCTGGGATGGAGTCTTTAAGCTCCCCGTATAAGAATGTGCTTCTGAGGTCTCTTCCTGGGTTAAAGGTGGAATCGACGCTTTCATCCCATCAACGAAATATAGGGTCAAGTCGCGCTCCTCCCCCTGGTTCTCGGCTGCTTGTTCAGCCGCCATTGCCCATAGGAACCACTACTTCCACCTATTCCGTAGCGACATGTCTGACTGCAATAGACGTCTCTTTGCCTCCGCCCGTAACGAATGTAAGCGTGTCCTCAACGATGCTAAGTCACTATTTGCGGCTCGGATGAAGGAACGTATTGCATCTCGCAAATTCGGCTCCAAAGATTATTGGCGTCTCTGCAAGAGCGTATTGAACAATTGCAAACCCTCTATACCTCCTTTATTCAACCAGTTCGAAGTCCTGACCTCATCTAACGACAAGGCTGAATGCTTTGCTCGGAAATTTTCATTCAACTCGACGCTTGACTCTTCCGGTGTACCCATACCCGACTTCCCTCTTAGAACTGAGGCCATATTGAGTGGGTTAAACATAACCCCATCTTTGGTACTGGGCGTTATCTCCAATTTAGACCCCAACAAGGCTAGTGGTGGAGACGGGATACCAGCCATTGCCTTGAAGAAATATGCACCTGAACTGGCGCCCGCCCTTTCTAAACTATACAACTGCTGCCGCAAGGAATCTTGTTTTCCTAACTGCTGGAAGTCCTCTTCGATCGTTCCTGTCTTCAAGAACTCCGGCGACCCCTCTGACCCTTCCAACTGCCGTCCTATCAGTCTCCTTCCCCTCTTCGGCAAAGTCTTCGAAGCCCTAATCAATACCGGGGTGGTTAACCACCTCACATCCCATAATCTGCTCTCTGACAAGCAATATGGTTTCCGCTTTGCCCGATCTACAGCTGATGTGCTTACGGCCATCACTGAAACAGTCTACCGAGCTCTTCAAAATAACGGGGAAGCCCGTGTCGTGGCACTAGACATCTCCAAAGCATTTGATAGGGTTTGGCATGCCGGCCTTCTTCGCAAGCTCCATGGTTATGGCATTACGGGTCGATTATATAACCTAATACGATAATTCCTGTCAAACCGTAAATTGAAGGTCGTTCTCAATGGATTCTCCTCCAGTTCCTATCCCACGAACGCAGGTGTTCCTCAAGGCTCCACCATAGGCCCCACTCTATTCCTTATCTACATAAATGACCTTCCTGACGCAATAACTTCCCAAGTTGGCATCTACGCGGATGACACCACAATTTATTCCTGCCTCAAAAACAAATCTAGTCTCGCTGACAAAACTCGCCTGGCCGTGCGTCTCGAAAAGGACCTCCAATCGATTGTGAACTGGGGCATGAATTTGCTGGTCAACTTCAACGCTTCTAAGACAAAACTGCTCTCTATTAATCACCACAGAGATCCTTCCCTTCCCTTCATTAGAATGTCTGACGCTCAACTTCTCGAGAGCAACTCTCTGCGGCTTCTCGGTCTCACGTTGACTGCTGACCTGAGATGGAATAAATACATTGAGTCAATTGCCTCGTCCACTGCAAGGAAAGTTGGCTCTCTGAGCCGCGACAGGAAGTTTTTCTCCCCGGAGTCGATCCTCCAGATCTACAAATCAACAATTCGCCCTTGCATGGAGTATTGCTGCCATATATGGTCTGGTGCCCCTTCTGTTTGCCTCGGGGTTCTTGATAGGCTCCAGAGGCGGATATGCAATGTAGTTGGCCCTGCCCTGGTGTCTCGTCTACATTCACTTTCTCACAGACGCGCCGTCGCCTCCCTCTGTCTGTTCTACCAATACTTCCATGAAAACTGCTCCGAGGGGCTGCATTCGCTGGTTCCCAGACATCATGAGTTCAAGCGCCATACGGGCTGGCAGGGGGAGAGAAAAAATAGAAGAATTTAAAAACGAAGAAAAACAAAACAAAACAAAAAAACAAAAATCCAAAGAAAAATGTAAATGGGTTTCTGCTAGAGCGAAACTATACTCACACGGGCCAGCAAGTGGTTGTCTGTTTTCTTCCTCATGATGGTAACTGAATGTACGGCTTACCTTATGTCCAAGCGTCGACCTGGTTGGGGGCGGGGAGTCAACGGCCAATCCTCCGCCCTCACCAAGTACTGGGCTTGGGAGATATGCTTTCAATAAGATTTAGAACAGGAGAAAGAAGCGGCTAGAACAATTCCAAGTTCAGACAATATATCGGGCAAAAAGATACTGTCACAACATCATTAGAATACTGACGAGACACATTCTCGCATCTAGCCAAAGACATTTAATTTTCCATTTTTCCTGTTTTTTTTCTTTCGAACCGGGATTTCTTACTAAACTATCAAATAAGGGAGAATCATTGGGACAAAATGTCTTTGAGTGGGGGGAGAGAAAAATAGATAAATTTAAAAACGAAGAAAAAAAAACAAAAAAACAAAAAATAAAGAAAAATGTAAATGGGTTTCTGCTAGAGCGAAACTATACTCACACGGGCCAGCAAAGTGGTTGTCTGTTTTCTTCCTCATGATGGTAACTGAATGTATGGCTCCATTAGACATGGCCAGTGAGTTAAATAAAGGGTTCAATTCGACATTCAAACCACCTGAAGAAGGTCGGAGCGCACAACGGCCGAAACATTGTGATAAACATGGCGACAAAGATGAGGACAATAGTCCGAATAATGTAAATAGTGTACATAATACCTCATCTCAGAAATATAGACAAATACTGAACTATTTAATCTAGGAAAGTCGATTTTCTCATTCCACTATCCATGTCTAGTGATATATCGGCTTGGCTAATCGTTAAATTATTATTAGTCCTGTTTCGACAACGTCTGAGTGTTTCCCTAATGGCTAGACAATGTATTGAACTTACAATTATTATGACACAAACTCACTAACCAAACAGGTAGTACTCAAACGTTCGACAATATAGGGTTTCGGTTCTAAATTCCCTGGAGAGGCATCTGATAACCGGTGGCATAATGGCCGAAAAGATACAATCGTAGTAACAAACATGAGAGCATTAATATTACTGTAGATACCCATAAATTCTCTTTCACAACCAATCTAAGAGAAGGAAAACTGAATTCAAAATCACAGAGAAGACAGCAGGAAATCACACTGATATTTCCCTAAGAATATAAGACAATTCACAGATAGTAAATTTAAAAAATCGATAGAGAATCATCACTGTTTACTACCTAAAGCGACATGATGTTTATGTTTAGAATAAAAGCAAGAGATAATAATAATGATATTGAAAAATATTTGAAGGATAAATTTTAATGGTTTAAACTACGAAAACAATGTTCAGTAATGCGAAAAATGGTTATGTCCCCTCTCCATTGTTTGATACTTCTTCGTGTCGTGTCTCTTCAGAACGTGAGCGACTATAACTCTACACATTTGCATCTCCTTTTGTTATCTCTTCTAATCCTTGTTCTGCAAGCATTTAAACATATTCGTTAAATAGGTTCTGCACTGCTTTCCTGTCCCTCTTGACATCAATTTGTGCTGTGAGTTTTCCTCTTTGGTGATTATATGCCGTAGAAATTTCAACAGTCTCTTCTCTTCCTGATGTTAATTATAAGCGTCGTTTGTGTCTCCATTTTCCCTAAAACGTCATAATTGTCCATGGTATCCTCAGCATCATGCTGTAGAACCACAACGCTTCAAATTTCCTCTGTGGTAAGATTATTCACTATCATATTCACTGATATTACATAAGAGGTCAGCAGGCATTACTTTGTTTCAAACAAAAAATTCCTGATTCTTAATATATTAGGTTGGTGCAAAAATAATGACGTAATAATGTCGTTTATTGACGTTAGAAAATACGTCAAAAAACGATATTATTACGTCATTATTTTTGCACCAACCTGATATTAATTAGCTTTT
>OZ010594.1:66170897-66173397 GCA_963932145.1 Acanthosepion lycidas | reverse complement strand
AAACCAAAGCATAACCTACCTAACGAGGTTAAGTAGACAAGTTTAAGCAAGATAAGAAAAAGAGAAAATATTTTAAGAGCTACAAAGGAGAGGAAATTGTGGCGATATATTATAGCTAACACCCTGAAGGGACACGGTAATGGAAGAAGTTAATTCTTTGAAAATGGCTTTGTTTCAGATGGCAGACAGAAATGATATTGGCTGAATGAGGAAGTGTGGATTACTTGAAGGGGAGATGGAGCCATGCTGCATCGTGACGTTCTCTGTAACCTAACTGAAAAGCACGCAGTATAAAAACGGGTGGGGGCAGGTTCGATCCCCAGAGAGATCATTTTTCTTTAGATACACGTAATACACACTGTTTAAAACTAACAGAAATAAAGAATTGGAATGGTTATGTATTACAAATTCGACATATATATATATATATATGTGTGTGTGTGTGTGTGTGTATCTGGTGCGATGGGTAAATTGTCGCCATATTATATTTTCAATTTCGCGAATGTGCGTTGTTTGTTTTTGATTTTGTCGACTGCACAGTATAGTAGGTCAGTTGGTGCACCGTCTGTTAGGAAAAAAATACACAATGAGGCAACTCGCTCTGACAGAAATTTGGAAACGCTCTGCTCGGCTTTCGCGCCGGAAACTCCAATACGAATTTTTCATTTTGTTTGGATGTCAATCTGAGGACAGTGCAGATGATTCAGAAATAGTTGGATGAGTCTAATGGGGATTACGAAGGTGCGTGAGCTTGAAAAACTCATTTACATCGTTTTGATGATCAAAGAAATTCTGAATTTGTTGATGAGGGCCCCAGACTCAACACAGAGGCCTACACCAAGTGATTTGAGGAGGTAATGCTCCCCTGGGTCAAGAGGCTGGCTGTTGGAAGGCCTAATGACAAGATTCTGCGCTATTGCCACACAAACAGGAGAAGCCAGTCAAGAGTGTCAGAAAATTTCTGCAGCCACATCACCATTTAAATCTCGCCACCTACTTCTGCAACCACCTTGATTATTATGTGTGGGGCACGGCTGAACGAGAGACCAACAAAACTCCTTGTAACACCAAAGACGAGCTGACGGCAAGGGTTATAGCAACATTCACCAACTAAATCAAGGAGACCGCCCAGAAGAGTTGCAAGTGATTACGTAGCCGTCTGGAGGTTGGGATTGAAGCCAAGTGGTATTTTATTGAATAAGTTTGACTCTTTAGTCGTCGAAGATATTTTTCAATAATTTTGTTAAATATATTTGTTAAAATGAGAAGACAGTATTATTTTCATTTTTGTGTAATTTAGACGACAATTTATCAGTTGCACCTTAACTCTAACTCCCCCCTCTCTTTCTCTCTCTCTCTCTACATATATATATATATATATATATATATATATATATATATATATATATATGGCCTGAAGTTTGGATTGAAGCATGAAATAGACTGTCGTGGCTTTTTTATTTACATACGCTATCTCTGATATTGAGGACTTTAATCACATATATATATATATATATACATACATACATACATACACACACACACACATATATATATATATGTGTGTGTGTGTGTGTGTGTGTGTGTGTGTGTGTAGTAACGTAATATTCATATATTCAATGTAAAGCATTATCCATTAATTATTATAATTATTATTATTACATTTCATGCTCTATATTGTCTTCATTTATATATTTAATGTTTAAGCATGTATATTTTAATTTGTTGGCATCCTTGACTTACATTTTATATATATATATATATATATATATATATATATATATATATATATATATATATATATATATATATATATATATATATGTAAAGAGAAAAGAGAGCTTACTAAAACTTTTGGTTATAATGTGCAATATTTTAATACATTATATTTTATTTTCCATATTTTTATCTCTATCTATAAAAGGCAGGATGTGTATACGAATGCACGACTGCAATTTTCGACCGATTTGCACTAAAATTTACATACAAATGCTCCAAGTTAGCAGAAAGGCCAAGACTGACATTGCATTTCCCAACTCCCGTCAATAGTGGAAACAATCGATTTTTTCATGCTTCTACGGCAGTTTTCATGTAGTTTGAGACCATTTTCTACTGTCCAGAGTGAGAACCTATAGCTGGCTGCCACGACTAGGCAGGAAAATTCTATTGGACAGCGCGAGTGCCAACAGCTGACTGACACGAATGTTAACTAGCATGCTAGCATGCAAAAAATTCGATAGCTGCATTCGTCACAAGTGGGAAAAATTTAAATCTGCATGGCACTTTACTCCAATTGGCCGTTTCGCTTGCTTAAACTCAACGTTGATTCTGATTCCGCAGAACTGGGTTGGGTGTGAAAAAGTATTTGTTGTTAAGATTCTTTTTACATTCGGTCTTTTCAGTTACGAGTCCTTTTTTAAAGCTGATCGTTTTGTGTTCATTTTGTTTAGTTCTTTTTCCGTAACAGATTTAATGTTTAGTATTGAGCTTAGAAAAAATT
>OZ010594.1:66108397-66165897 GCA_963932145.1 Acanthosepion lycidas | reverse complement strand
GAAACCCTTCGGAACGCTTAATTGTTAAGCCTCTCATATCGCAGTGTCTTTTTTCACACAAGCAATATGACATTCATTTCTTTAGGTCAACTGCTGATGTATTAACGAATATTTGGGAATGAGTCTATCAAGTATGAGATAAGAATAGTTAAGCTCAGTCTGGATATTTTGGTTTCAATTATTGTTTTTTCCGTTAAATCGAGAGATACAGAAACATTTTAGCCATTCACATAGCAAAGTGATTTCAAATGCTTTACTACGCCCATAAGTGATTTATAGAGTATCAATGCGATGTTCAGTGTCTTGTGACATAGTTTATTTTTAATCAGCTTTTAGACTTGGAACTCATAATCAACTACAGGCCTGCTGGAATCTTGTCAGCCTGTATAATTTAATCCGTTTTTAATTACACTGAACAATTTTTTAGCTCGCAAAATCGTTGAATATTTTGGCTATTCCATACTATTATCATTGATTGGGGGCATACATATGAACACACACACAGACACACACATATATATATATAAGGTGGAAATGAGAATTATAAATTCTATTTTGAAGAGACGCTGTAGAAATAAAGGGGACATCTCTATTTTTTCTGTGAAAATCAATAAAGTAATTAATAAGATTATTAATATTAATAAACTAAATAAGAGCAGTAATATAAATAGCAATACAATATGCCGTGATAAAATAAAAATGAAAAATTAATTTTCAGTCTGAAATGCTAATCTAGGCCTTAATTCAAACACAAAATTAAACTAGATTTCATTTAAATATTTTAACAACTATAATAATCTACCCCTATAATAAAATATCTCGCTATATACAGGAATATTTAATAGATGCGGTGTTGGCCCAAAAATTTCACTTGTAGATATCAGAATATATTAAATAAGATCGGTCTTATATTTACCTATATTTATCCATTTGGTTGTATATAGATACATATACATACATACATATATATATATATATATATATATATATATATATATATATATATATATATATATATATTTTTTTTTTTTTTTCACTTAGACCCACCACTTGGCTATTTGGAGTTACGATTGAAATCAAATTTTCTACGGAGACAACTGTTTTGCATTAATAATTTTTCTTTCGTATTTGACTTTTGTTCTCATATTTTTGTGCCTTCTATCATTTTCCTTTCTTTCTCTCATATCTGCCGTACACTATTTATCCTTTTTCTTTTCGTTTCTTATCTTTTTAACAACGACGCTGCACAAAGCTTATCTATCTATCTATCTATCTATCTATCTAGCTAGCTAGCTAGCTATCTCATTAGTAATGTTTGTTTCTAATTCTTTCGCACCAAATAACCCCTTGTATCACACATGAGGAGAACTCGATTTAAAAACTGTTTTGAATGAACTTAGTAATTAACATTTTTTCAAATTTCTCAGACAAATATTCTGATTTTTGTTGTTATTTTCAAAATATTTCGATCATTCTATCTTCCGAGAGTTTTTCGGTATTTGTTCTACGGGAATTTCTATATCTGTGGATTGAATAAAGGAATAAAGTGAATAAGTCTGAAGCGTACAACAACTAAAATTTGTTTATAAAACGAAAAAAAAGGAGAATACTAGACCAAATAAATCGATGTATAATTGTTAATTTACGGGCGCTGAAAAGTTTTTCACTTCCGACTTATTTCTCTAAAAGATAGAAAATGGAAAAGCATCATAATATTTGGAATCTCTTCATGGTAGGCTTACATGAAGTGAATTGAGGAGGTAATGCTGCACTGCATTATAAGGTTAACTTTTGGTAGTCCCTATATCTAGCAAAAAGAATCTGCACCAAGGCAAAACAAGCAGGATAACCCAATCATGGCGGCGACTACATCAGCCCTTACATCTGGCTACCTAACTCCCCAGACTGAAACCATTTGATTATTATGTGTGGGCGCAATTATGCAAGAGATTAACAAAATCTACTGTAAGAGCAAAGATGAACTGAAGGCAAGGATTTTGGCAGCATCCATCAACTTACACAAGGAGACCGTCCAGAAGAGTTACAGGAGATTCTGAAATCGTCTGCATGCCGTGGTTGAAGTCAATGGCCATTTTGTTGAATACATTCACTCGTTAGTATTTCAAGATATTTTTGTGTAATTTTGGCAAATATATATGTTAAAAGGAGATGTCAATGTTATTTTCATTATAGATTAGACGACAAATCATCCATCTCTCTCTCTCTCTCTATATATATATATATATATATATTCTGTAACCACTTGCGTCCTAGTGGCTTCCCGCTTTGCTTGGGGTGAAACGCTTAACAATATAAAGAGAGAGAAAGAAAGAGAGAGAGAGAGAGAGAGAGAGAGGGATGGTTTGGCATGTGTGTGTTATGGACAAATACAGGCGAGAAGATGTATCGCACACGCAAAGCGTCTAAACTGATGAAGTTACAACCTGCTCTTTGAACTCTGTCAGTAAAACAAAACCCCCGCCGACGCGTGATGTCAAACACACGCTGTAATTCTCTTAAATAATTATACAGCCTCCCGAAAACCCACAGTCAGACCCTTCTCAAACTATTCTAATTAAATGAAAGAACACCTGTACCTCTGTGGCATGATACCGGCATTCAGTGAATGGTTTCACTCTTTAAAACTCAGAGTCATTGCACTTGTATGAGTTTCATTATGTTACAAGATGGCCGAAGACAAAATATTATCAGAATTACTAGCATACAGTACTCAGACAAAAATTCAAGCGTTTTCATTCAGGATATTGAAACTATGGTGTATGACATTATATATATATATATATATATATATATATATATATATATATATATAACTGGCCTTTCGTATTCGAAGATACCCGTCCATTAAGGCGGCTAGCCCATCCCTATTGCAGACGCTCGCTCAGGCACATTTGTGTTTGTCCAACACCCACAGAGCCTCATCTGTGGTTTATACTGCAACTATGCTGAGCAAATATTAGTTACAGTTTCTGGAAGGGAGCGTCTTATCTACAATGATAAACAATTTGAACAAAGACAGCACACTCAAATTTCAATACCTAATTTCACTCACAAGGCTTGGTATAGTTTTTAGGCACTTTCCAAAGTATATATATAAGCCTAGAAGCCGTTCCTTCTGTCGGTCTATAAACTAGATCCTGCGGAGGTCTTTTGTGGCTTTCGAGTTTTACCTTCAGTGTCAAAGGTATACGTAAAAGGTATAAAAATTTAAAAATGATAAAATTACTTCATCTTTATTCAACACCTTAATTCGGCATAATCTTTCTTTGCATGCACAAACTATCTCCCGTATTTTGTTTATATTTATTTTGCGCGCAATTTTAATTGTCTTTCGCAATGGCCATTCTTTATGACCCCCTTCAAATAAAGTCACTCTTAAAAGACATTAGGGAACCCAAACTAATATTTCGTATACGTCAGAATAAACGTGCAAGAAAACCAAAAACAAACCACATGAGCAACGTACCGTGCCCCGCTTAAGTTTTAATTACGGCTTAATTAGACGATATCAATTGCAATTATGACGAAGGACGAAATTAAAGTTGAGCATTTAATGGAGAATTGTCTTTTTAAACATTTCAATCTGTTAGATATTTAAATTTAACTTTAAATGAGTTATTTATTTAATTTTTAATCGCGTGTAACTTCAGTAGTTACTTCCTGCTGCGGCGTAATTAAAGTGTATTAACAGTACAGGAGGCGGAAAGAAGAGAAGATGAAGTCTTTAAGTGTTTGTTTTGACGTCCAAACTCGTTAACGCGTAGAATTTAAAATCTCCATCCTCATTCATGCTCCGTTTTTGTAGCGAAGGTAGATACAATTTCTTGGAAAGGGAGGTAACTCCGCACGTGTTACTTCACGTTGTTTATGATTCGCCGAGATCAAAAAAATGGACGGACTGACATATATATATATATATATATATATATATATATATATATATATATATATATATATATATATATAAAATCAGTACCCATCTAGGTAGTTATAAAGATGACAACCATTTATTTCTCTTTAGTACCAAATCCGACAGACCCAACGAATTCCAGCACTCCAAACATTACATCTTTATTCGAAGTGATCTTAACATATTTATTCTGAGTGGTTCACCAATTACACACTTCTTTCCAGTGATCAAACACTGCGTCTCCATTCCACGCCCTAAATATTAAATCGTCATTAGGAGTGATCTAAAAGTTATATATTCTTTTCCACTCCTCCAAAGTCCTCCTTACTCTTCATTCCGTGTACCTCAATAGTTACATAATGCTTTCCACTGCTCTAAAAATTATTGCTTCATTACGACGGCTCCAAACTTACATATTCCTCCCTAGTATCCAAAATATTACATATTCCTCCCTAGTATCCAAGATATTACATATTCATTCTCAGTAGTCCAAACGTTAATTATTCCTTACAATACTCCAAAACATTACATCTTCATTCTGAGTGATCCGAATGTTACATATTCATTCCAGGAACTCCAAACATTACATCGTCATTCCAAGGACTCCTAAAGTTACATATTACTTGTCAGTTTACCAAATATTACATCTTCATTCCGAATGTTCCATAAATTATAGAATATTTCCACGTTCAGCAGACATTACAATTCTGCTCCAAGTCGGACAAAATTTACATCTTATTCCCCAGTGCTTCAAATATTACGCCTTCAAAATATTTAAACATTAAATTGCTAATATTAGGGTGTTCAGAAAGTAAGGATTTATGTCATCTAAGCAACTCACAACCAAAATTGAATGGTTCAAAACTGAACCTGTGGTTCGATTATAGCCGATTTCCGAGTTTAATTGGAAAAAATTGCAATGATAGCGTCTCGGAAACAGAATTCGGGGAGCAGTGATCGAATTCTAGTCGAGATTGCTACACACAATTACGAGCAAATACCCTTGGAAAAAGTATGAATCCATCTCTTTTTCACCCCAGGTATGGGTTAAATAGTAGAACTGGTATCTGTAAAATTATTGTTATTTCCAAAAAATGTTAATCAAATATTCTTTCCTAAAAACACTTTCTTAAAATTAAAAGAAAATGATACAATTCTGCTATAAATAACCCGCAAAGGTATGACAAACCGTAAAAAACAAGCAAATTAATCAATCCTTATCATCGGGCTCACAACTTTTATAGGAAGGTACGTAACATTTTGACTTTTAGATTTACAGAAATGGCGAAAATGTTGCCTTTTGTTTTATTTTTGCATTCCGTAATGGAAGCTCTTCGTTATTTTGCAGAACGATAGATGCTTCACAATTTCCACAAGTGCATATTATTTTTAATTATTTGACAAGACAGATATATATATATATATATATATATATATATATATATATATATATATATATATATATAATCTGCTGGAATTAAAACAACAACAAGCTGGTTGTGTTTTCAGGAGCCAATTCACTCTACAACAGGGATAGCGTTAACGTGATAATCAATATTAGCTAACTTATTAACAATCAAGTGTCTGGAAAAAAAATTAGCGGCCCCGGATAAAAAAATGGTTCTAATCCAGATAAAAAGGAACATTTCAATTACAGATGTTTTACTTATTTGTTGAAAAACACAAACTTGCGTAAAGATATAAAAAATAAAAAAAAATACTGAAGTACATATAGTCATTAAAATCGGCAACGTTTTGCGATTGGATCGTTTTTTTAAATTTATTTTGTGTTTTTTCTCCTTCTCAGTTTTCTTTCCTTTACTGAACTTTATCGCTGATTTTGAAGAAATTTATCATTTCTTTTTTGTTTTTTTCATTTTCTTTCGTTGCTTTCTTCTATACTGTTTTGTCGAGATAAACGTTTTTATGATGTATATTTTAACGTTTCTTACGACATTGATTTGACATTTGACCTATCTATGTCTGAGTTAATCCACACCTATGACACTGATTACATCAAATGGAAGGTGTACATTTCTTCTTTTTGTTGTGATCACTATTCTTATTTATTCTTCTGATATTCAATCGATTCGAGAAAGAATGGTGGATAATTTTACCGTTATTATTATATCGACAATGTTTACTCTTTTTTCCTTTAGTTCTTTCGTTATTTATCCGAGAATACATATATATATATATATATATATATATATATATATATATATATACTTCTCTATTTTGGCACCAATACTACTTTTATACATGTTTTATTGAAGTCAACTGAAAAGAGACTGCGATGCAGCTCTTTTTATATATATATATATATTTCTTAATTTCTGTACAAGGAATTTAAAGTGTGTAACTTTGCAGTAGATCCAAGTACTTACGGTTAATCTATTAGTCTTTATCAAGGATGTTTTTTTTTATTTATCTTTATATGTAGATTTTTTTATAGCAATGGGATTGTTTAATTTCCAAAAAGCAGTCAAACGTAAACTAACGTAAACAATGATAACATATTAGATGAAATGGATTAAACCCGAAAAATATTTTAATATATTTTCTGTTTATACGCTATGGTTATGGATACAACTTAAATGCACTGTTTTAATTAAACAGTACTAATTAGATTTACCGGTCTGAATGTTCGAGAAATTTAGTAGAAAATACGAGTTCTCCGACAGGAATCGAACCTGTATCGAATATGGAAACCGTAATTTGGTCTGGCGTGCTGTTAACCATTCAGCCACAGAGAACCTTCCAGTTAGGAAATTCAAAACTGCTACTTTATAACTATCATTGTATTCATTAAGTTAACAGAAGCAGAAATAATATATGGAGAAAGATCATCGAAGATATGTGTTTATAACATTATAAAAAGGATGTTATTTTTTTAAATTTTTAACTAAATATATAGATTTTTGTATATGTATATCTGTAGGGATGAGAACATTTTTTTCCATTTTTCAAACACGGTCAGCACGCTGTGGCCATGTTCAATAATATCAACTATGAATACAACCACAACGGGCTGCCAATGTTTGAAAAAAAAAAAAATCACATCACCATAGGAACGCATGTATAAATATCTACATATTCAGTTTAAAAAAAAAATCCTTGATAATGTCTAATAGATTAACTAAAGGCGCTCGGATATAAAGAACATTTAGACAATTTCTACTCACTTTATGCCCAGGTGACAAAACACCTATACGAACACAAAAAAATGAATAAAAAGGTTAATCACAGTACCTTGTCAGCCGTGTGTATATATATATATATATATATATATATATATATATATATATATATATAAGACATTTTATATATATATATATATATATATATATAAAGACATTTTATATATATATATATATATATTAAGACATTTTATATATATATATATTAAGACATTTTATATATATATATATATATATATTAAGACATTTTATATATATATATATATATATATTAAGACATTTTATATATATATATATATATATATATTAAGACATTTTATATATATATATATATATATATTAAGACATTTTATATATATATATATATATATTAAGACATTTTATATATATATATATATATATATATATATATATATTAAGACATTTTATATATATATATATATAAAAAGACATTTTATTTTATGCATTCTTTTTATAGATACAAATATTTAAGTAAATATTTGTATCTATAAAAAGAATGTATACACATAAAATTCTGTAAAAAATAATTCCTTAATAAAATAATTGTCGGACTTTCATAATATATATATGTATGTATGTATGTATGTATGTATGTATGTAGTTATTGGGATCTATAAATCAAACGACCAGATATAATCAAGCCTGTGCTGGTGTGCATACCCGGGCAAACAGATAAATGGTCATGAAATTTATACATGAAGTGTAAGCATAATAGTGATCGATTGGGTCAGACAGAAAAAAGAAACGTATTAATAAGTAAGCATATACATGCACCTACGTTTTTGGTGTGCGACTTAAGTTTTGCTGAATTACAGCTCGTCAGGCGCAAAGTCTGTGTTGCTTTGTCTAGTTTTAGCAACAGACCTTGTAGCTGTAATTTAGCGAAACTGAAGTCGCACGCCAAAACGTAATTACTACTATATGTAGAAATGTCGATTACTGCTACCCTATTCTACTTGGTTATAGTAGCCCCAAACCACTTAGCTACTTCGTTCAAATATATCCCTTTCCTTTGGCGACGAGATTCGTAATGACCTCACAAGTTAAAACAAAAGAAAAAAAAATACAGTCGACAATGTGTACTAAAGAAGAACGTTAGAAAAACTTGTTCGACGCTTACAGAGAGTAAGACATTTTTTAACTCATGTTTGTTTTAACGCTTATTAACGAGGAACGTTAGAAAAATTTGTGAAACGCTTGCCCCCTCTTGTTTGGAATAAAAATTTTATTGTTTATTGAAGCAGAATTGTTTTCTGGTGAATACGTAGGCAAAATGGAACAAATGGCGGAATTACCTAAGGTGCTACAAGACAATTTACAGCAACAATTCCAACAACAACAATTACAGCAACAAGAAAGGTTTGAAAAGTTATTCGAACACGTATTATCTAGGACAACAAATGAACCGGGGTCTAGATTGTTTTCGGCTGAAAGTATTTCAAATTCACTCTCGGAATTTAAATACGACCCTGACAGTGGTTTAACGATTCCGGCTTATTTTCGTAGGTTTCAAACAATATTTGCGAAATATACGAACAATGGTCCGACGAGGAAAAATTACTTTATTGTTGCAGAAGTTGAGAACTGAAGAAAATACGATATACACGAATTTAATTCTCCCAAAGAAGCCAGAAGAAATGACATTCGGCGAAACGGTTGAAATTTTGTCGAAAATCTTCGATAAAAGAGCCTGTTTCATACCCGATACAAGTGTCTGAATATCATTAAACAAGATGATGATTTTGTTCCATACGCAGGTCTGGTTAACACACAGTGTGAGGGCATTTAAGTTGGAAGAGTTGTCAAACGACAGGTTCAAGTGTCTAATTTTTGTGCAAGGCCTAACGACTCGAAGTGACAAAGAAATTAGAGTAAGAATCCTCTCGATCATGGAAAGAGATCCAGAGATTACGTTACAAAAAGTAACTGAAGAATGTCAACGAATGATGATGAACATAAAAAAAAGACACTACTCGGATTGAGAAGAACTTTTCGCGAATACAGACTGTATGACAAAAGAAGTGGATACAAAAGAAAGAAAAATAATATCCAGTGCCTGTGGAGGACAGCATTGCAAGAAGGATTGCTACTTTAAGGATAAAAAAAATGTTATAATTATAGGCGTGTAGGCCATAAAAGTTCACATTGTCGGACAAAACAGAGAAATGAAAAAACAAAGTCTCAGGCAAAAGCGAACGTAGTTTTGTCTAAACACGAAATTGAGGAGGGTCAAAGAAGAAAATACCTCAATGTAAAAATAAATGGCAGACCATAAAATTATCACTCGATTCAGGAAGTGATATCTCTGTGATAAACATGGAAAAATTTGTGTGGAAAAAGACTCAAATTTTGAGGTGAATTAAAATGCAACATTTCGTTCATGGGGAAAAATTCACAAATCGAAAGTATGTGCCCCCTGGTTCAGTAAACTTCTTTGGTAGAGACTGGATAGTATTATTGAATTTGTGGGAAATACCAGTAAATTCTTTCTGTAACCAAGTGAACGCCAGAGAAAATTATAAGACAAAGCAAACACAAAAATTTATTACAGAGTTGAAAAATGAATTCCTTCGTGTTTTTTCAGAAGGACTAGGTCTGTGCACAAAAACAGAAGTCAACATTGAGTTGAAAGAAAATGTGAAACCAATTTTTAAACCGAAAAGATAAGTTCTATTTTTGGCACTAGACTCAATAAATAAGGAGTTAAAATGGTTGGAAAAAATTGGCGTAATTTCAAAAGTGGATTATTCGGATTGGGCGTCTCTAACCGTTTATATAAAAAAGAAAAATCAGAGTGTGTGCTGATTTCTCGACAGGCCTCAACGATTGTTTAAAAGATCATTCGTACCCTATACCGTCTCCGGAGGATATATTTACTAAATTAAACGGAGGTAGAGTGTTTTCGAAGTTGGACTTGTCGGAGGCCTACCTTCAGGTTAAAGTCAGTGTAGAATGTTCAAAGATTCTGACAATAAATACTCATAAAGGGATTTTTAGATTAATTCGTCGCCCTTTTAGATTGAAGGTAGCTCCAAGCCTATTCCAGCAAATAATGGACACAATGTTGGCTGGTATGGATTATGCAATCGCATACTACGACATTTTGATTAAAAGTGAAAACGAGGCCCAACACAAAACGGATATTAGAGCAGTATTTCAGAGAATTGAGGAATACGGGTTCAATACCGAGTGCCGAAAAATGCGAGTTCTTCCTAAAGATGATAAAATATTTAGGTCAGATAATTGACAGCAAAGGAAGAAAACCGGACCCAGAGGCTATAAAAAATATGCCAGCACCTGATAATGTGGCTAAAACTGTCAGCTGTATACAACCGCTTTCTCAGAGCAATGATTAAAAATTAAATCCAGCGAAGAAAGCCTGTAAGTCATAGCGAGGACCAGACCTCTTCGGACGCTGCGGACTGGCGTTACAAAATCATTAGGAACTGTACCAAATAACAGAAACCACATCATTTGGGTACATTCAACAACGACAGCAACTAAACCTGAGAGCGCTTAATTAAAATGCTGAGTTACCGAAGCACCCCACACAAAAGATTTGGCAGGAAACTTCTATTAATAATGGAAGGAACTAGAACAGTTAGTTTAATTTGATAAAATTATTTTCCTAAAAAAATGTTATTACAGATTTTATAAGTTTCATTCGACAGTAGCACTGGGCGTTAGGTCAATGGATATCGAATGTTTCCTTTATAAAGAAACGGCTAATATTACTATTACCGTTTGGTTTGTGTTATGCATAAGAATTCAGCGTGAGAGAAATTTCGGTAGATCCATATGCTGCAAAACTTTTAATCCTTTTCGAAAGAGTGCAACTATTTACATATATGCTTCGTAAGTTAAATCGGCAGGTAAGTACATTCTTGCTTATAATATATCTATATCCGTTACGTTACCAGAAAAAAAAAAGCAGAAATGAATCAATTATTGCTTATCCAAGTCGGATGTATTCCTTTGCAGTTCCAGTTAATTAGTGTTGGTCTATTTTAATTTTCTTTTTGACAATTTTTGCATTTTGATTTGCATCAACATTGAACTTTCTCTGGACGCCTCCAGCAGGGATGTTTAGCGAGCAAGAGTTGTTGATCATTACGCCTGGGTAGTGAGTTCAATAAAAAAAAAAATCCTCCTTAGAATTATCTGTCGCTGATTCTATTACGTTTACTCTAAGAACATCCGTATCTTGTATTTGTCCAACTTTCTTATTCCAGCATCTACAGTGAAATTCCCAAAGCTACCTCCAAAGACATTGCAAGAAAAAAGTCATCGGTAAAAGCACGTTTACAGACGTAAAACACAACGAAACACTCAGTGAATGACATTAAAATAGTAACTCATAAACATACAATGATACATAATTAAAATAAAACATTAAGATATAAAAGTTATTTTCCTGTGATATTCTATGTTTTGTTTATTTTTTTGTTTAGTGAAGAAAACCAATCAGCTTAACGCTTTCGGGGAAGACAGTTTTCGGGCAAATGAAATTCGCTGTTATAGACAGGACCGATTTGCGTAGACATTTCAAAGACTAAATATAACAGTTACGATAATCATACATTTATGATAACTATGATAGCAAGCTTAATGTTGAATTAGTTTTTTCGGATTTTATTTTCCTATTTGATTTATAATGTTTCCATTTTTTTATGTTTTAGAATCGACGTTTACTTTTTATGGAGTTAATATTAGGTTGGTGCAAAAATAATGACATAATAATGTCGTTTTTTGACGTTGAAAATACTTCAAAAAACGACATTATTACGTCATTATTTTTGCACCAACCTAATACTTGATCAAATCGTTTTTTTCTTCATAATGGTAGACTGAATGTAATTATTTAATAAAATGCCTGTCCTGGAATGTATTAATGACATTCGTAATTTTTACAGTCATTTTATTTAGCGTATCGAATGAGTGCGACTGGAATTAGTGCCGGTTTAACGGTTCCATTGCTTTGAAATATCCAAAACTGCTCTTAATATTGACCAATTAAATCAACGCTACAGGAAGAGACGAGCAGGTAAAGAAAAAAGAAAAAGAGAATAGATATTTTTAGAATTATCTATGTTGGATTCTATTTCATTTGCACTGACAACGTCCGTTCTTTTTATTCGTTCGCTTTTCTTATTCCAGCATCTACAGTAAACTCCCCAAAGCTATTTCTAATGACAGTCCAAAGAAAACATCATCGAGACACAAAACAGGGCGAAACACTAAGTGAACGGCGCTCATATATCAATCAGTTCTTCGGTGAGGAATAGTAATTAGCGACCTAGTCTGGTTGAGCGTTAATAATGACTAGTGAAATCGATCCACACTGGGTGCTCCATTCTGTTTTGTACCAAAACTAAGCTAAGCTTACTAAATATGAATCGCCACCAAAGTGATCGGTGGGTCATGGTTTGTGAGCTTGACTGGTTGAACTTTACCACTGACGAATGAGTGCGATCTTAACTGGATGCTTGACACTGGTGGCCTTGTGCCAGATAACCTAGTCTTAGTAACTTAGACTGACTGCCGCAGCGAGGGGTAATTATTTGTGAGCTTGTCTTGTTGAACAAGTTGCCCCTATTTGTGGTTTTGTGCTAAACATAGTAAATGACAAAAAATATTTTTTCTCGAGGCACCAGGGCATAGTCAAGTGATCATTATTCAGACCAAGTCGATATACCTTCATGTAGGTGGCATTAGAATAAAGGATATACAGGACAATGTTATTTTAGTATAGAAAAAAAAACACTATACAAGTAACTCCCTATTTTATGTAGTGGCCAGCCAGGAGTCTTGACTTAACACCCTATGTCTTTTTTCTTTGTGGTTATTTAAATGAGCAAGTACACTATAACTTGAAAGAACTTGAAGGGCAAATACAAGAAGTTATATCTGTCTATATTTCTGAGATGATGTAATTATTTACACTGTTTACATTGTTCGGACTAATCTTTGTTGCCATATTCACGACGCCTCGGTCGTTGTACTCGTCACCCTTCTTCAGGTGATTGGACTTTAGAATTGAATCCTTTATTTCATCCACCAGGTTAGATTGTTCTAGTTCCACGTGCCATGCCTCTTTCGGATGTCTCCCAAGAATTAACTCAACTTTACAAATTTTTGTTCACCATTGCATCAGTCAGGTATTGAACTCACTCCCTTTTTATTTGTTAGAGGTATTGCAGAAGAGAGAAACTGAGAAGCGAACGTTAGAAGCTGCCTGTATTGATCACGTGGGCCTCGGAGGACTGGGTGTTAGCAACTGGAGTTTGTGTAGCAAACCTCTAGACTTCACCTTGTCAACGGCCTTCGACTTATCTAATGCGATTGTAACTGAGATGCATTTATAGTTTAATACCACGTTTATTCTGTGAGTAATGAGAGTTAGGGTATCAGCAGTGGACTCAGTCGATCAAAATCCATATTGTTTGTCGCAGAGGCAGTTAAAAATTTGAATTATTTAAGGCAACCAGGTATTTGATCCACATATTTATTTACTCTTTTTGATATCATTTCCCAAACCCAATAAGAAAAGATAATATGGTTATCTTGAGATAACTCATTCTGCTGATTTCTACCTCAAGATATTTTTATTTACTTACTTTAGAAAACGTTTTCAAAGATGGACGACGCGTGTTTTCTACATGATCTTTCGAAATTATGTCTGCTCGATTTGCCGGGATTTCCTTATCAGTTTCAACGCTGAAATCCCAGAGAACGATAACGTCATGATTCTGTACAACTTATTTTGAATTGTGTTCCCACCAATCCTCTTTACGAGGGAGCTTGAACGTGCTAAATATTGAGCAATGTATATTATCAACAGCCTTATCATATCGCTGCAAATACTCTGTTGGCGCCAATCGACCAAGCCCAGATTTTATTTGGTAAATTATCTTCGGGCGTTTTTCCACATTCTCAGCAGTTTGGGCTTTTGCTGAGTTTCAGGACATTGGAAGGCATTGATTGTGGACAGTAATTACGGGACCAAAATTTGCCAGCTATTGATGGGTAAGAACTTGATTTACTAGCTCTGATAGGGTATTTACCGTGCAGAGGCTTCTTCGCACTTGTATTTTTAAGGCTGATTTATTTTGTTCTATTATTTGTCTTGTTGGAGACGCACTTTCTTCAGCTTTCGGTTCGTTAAATGCATTTCCGCGGAGATATGTTATGGGTTCTTTTGTGACAATATGCAGTACCGTCATATTTCAGAGCTGGTCTTCACATGCAGTCGTTCGAAAGACACATGGTTGCAGTTCTCAATTATATTTAATTATTATTATTATTATTTATTTTAAATTGCTTTGTGACACTATCATTTAACAAAGCTTTTCCATGAGATTAATGGTAATTGAAGGTTCTTCTTAGGAAAATATTCGAAGGTTTTTTCTCAGTATATGTGCAATACACAATTATATGTATTTCCGACATAGTTTTCCTGGGATTATCTAGGATTCAATATTCCTAGTTATTCCGAGTTATCCTGTCACTACTGGAATACTGATTGCGTTTAAAAGACGCATTCATATAATTTATATTTCCTGATATTAGGTTGGTGCAAAAATAATGTCGTTTTCTCAGATATGTTACTATGTGAGAAAACGACATTATTTTTGCACCAACCTAATATTTATATCTGGAGAGTATATTCAATTTCTTTTCTAAAATAATTTATTATCGGTTAATTATCATTATTATTATTATTGTTGTTGTTATTATTGTTATTTATGCAGTATTTACACCGATAGTGACAAGATAGCTTTACTTGTGATCAGGACTACAGGACACTCTCCATTATTAGTGTACTAATTATTATTATTATTATTATTATTATTATTAGACTTATGATATTCTCACATTATTATTAACAGCGGTTTTTTCTGGTTGGATGAGTCGAGCTTTTTTTAATGAATCTTGTACATCTCGAGATTCTTGAGTCGAATCTATAGAATGGTCTTTAATGTAATCGATCCTTATAAGGCTTCCATGTTTCTGTCACTTTCTCACCGATGTGACGTGTCTTCCTTTTATCTTTTCTATAAATGTTTTCATGACAACTGTTCTGACGAGTTTTTTTTCTTACTTCCCCGACTACATGAAATTAAGCGTACTACTAGACTGGTAACCAGGTCCCGCCGTTTCACCGCTGTACTAGCTGATTGAAACCGCCATTTCTTCTCTAAAAGTTTGTTTCCTCGTACTTCCCATCTGTGCAACTCTTTTCCAATTTCTTGCTTCCCTGATAACTACAATTTTAAAACATTCAAATGCAAAGTCTATCGCCATCTTTTGTCTTCATGAAGCCTGTTCCTTTTTTGCCATTTACTCAATCTTCCTCATTTTCAGTCTTTTCATTCTCTGTCTATATTTCTGAGATGAGGTATTATTATTTACATTTATCCACTGTGTCTTTGAGGTGGATAAAGGCGTTGGTTAGATCCAGTGACGGGACCCAAAGAGTGTGAGTTCAATACCCGGTTAAAGCAGTGGAGAACTTTCAGAGGGAAATTAACAGGAGATAACTAATAACTGACATCCATCAAACATGGCACGTGGAACTAGAACAGTCTACCCCAGTGAGCGAAATAAATGGTTCAGTTCGACATTCCAAACACTTGAAGAAGGTCGGGGCGTACAACGGCCGAAATGTTATAATAAATATGGCGACAAAGATGAGGACAATAGTCCGAATAATGTAAATAATGTCTTCTCATTCTCATTCTCATTCACTTTCACTCCCTGTAACCACCCTGCACTCTAGTGGCTTTGTCGCCTTGCTTGTGGTGAATCGTTTTAAAAAAATGATATGCCATATTATTTACACGGTGTCGACAAATCCTTATTCGCTTCATATTCTATTGTTAAGAATGAAGTTCCTCACATACTACTTTTTCCTGAGAATCACTACTACTTAAAACAGACTTTCAAAAGAATGTTTCTTTGATTATCACCATTATCTTAATGTCCTCATAACCTTCACTTACTTCTTATGTCCAAACAATAAAGTAACTTATTAACTTAACTGACCCTTGTGTCTTTATTGAGTGAAAAATATTAATAGATGATTAAAGGTTATTTCCGCAATACATTATTTAACCAGATGACATATTTCTCTCTAAGTGGCTAAACTCAGAAAATGTTAACAATGAACATGTTATTATTACCATTATTAGAATATGGTCAGTATTTTAAACATACGAAGTCGTTTGGTTTACATGGGATGGCAAAGGTTTAGGTCGTTTAGTAAAATAGGGTACTGAATTGTAGAAATGGAATCAAAAGAATTTGGCAATTATTCAAGTCTTTGTCCGCGTTTTCGATAAAATTCGACATGACACAAGGTACTTCAGTTTTTCGCCGCCTGGCTCCTTGTACGTCGTATTGTTACACTGTGAGGAAATTCGCTGGACAAGTGATTTTTACGTCTTACGGGACCAACACACCACATTAAGTCTTTGCCAATAATACAAAAGTTCGAAAGTCAGTTGGTTCGGGGTTCTCCAAATGGCAGCTACTATATTATGATATAAATTTTAAAATTTTCCAACGGAATCGTTTTTAATTCCATGTCAATCAAACAATTTAAAAAATGAATTAACTGGCAAGAAACACAGTTTGAGATATAAAAAATATGACCTAGAAATTGTGTCAGCATCATACGTCTGCAAGAGATAGAGAAAATCATCATTTAGCTTATTTTCGTACAGCTTGGAAGGAAAAGCAGAAGTAGAAATTTGTCTATAGACACCTTTTTATCCCTCATCCGCCGTTACGTGACCATCGAGAATTTACATTTCCCGCAGGCAGATGTTGGGTCACTGTGTCGTGCCAGAACATTTTTCACGTCAGAGTCCATTTTGAACATTTCCAAATCTACCATTCGACCGTGAATTGAATATTGCTGACATATCTGATCTGGTGCCCCTGTTATTCATCTCGACGTTCTTGACAAAATCTAAAGAAGGATCTGCAATATGATAATAATCGATCCTATCATTGCATCGTGACTTCAGTCACTTTCACATCGACGTTGCGTGCCGTAGTTTCTCTCTGTCTTTTTCATAGCAACTGTTCTGATGAGCTTTTTCCTTGGTATGTCCCGACTAAATGAATTTAAGCATGCTACTAGATTGAGGATTAGTGTCGTGGTGTATCGGCTCGAGAGGACTAGGAGAGCGGATTTCGAATTCCAGTTGAGTTCGTTAGAATCACTTACGCACACATACCGTTGAGGAAGGTATGAATCCATCTCTTCTGTCCTCAGCTATTGGTATAAATAGAAGAACAGACTGAATTCTTTAGATTTGGTTGGCAACCAGACTACCGCAGAAAGAAACCTGCTGTGGGGAAAAAATCTACTTCGTCAGTCATGATCGCCTCAGCGTGTATCACGTATGGCGCTTAACTGACTGCCTAGATTGGCATTCTAGGTTCCACATGTGTGCTCTTGAAATAGCGAAATGCAAACGCCTCTTCTAGTTCAACAGTGTTTTTCTCACACTTCCAGCGTTTACTTGCTTCCTTGCTAAATACAATCTTCAAAGATTTAAATGTAACGTCAATCGCTATCTTCTGTCTTCTTGAATTCCGTTCATCTTTTGTCCTTTCCTCGATCCTCCCTATACTCAGTCTTTTCTTTCACTTTCACTTTCACTTTCTGTAACCCTCTATATCCTAGTAGCATTCCTACCTTGCTCGGGGTGAAATGATTTAAAAAATCACCCTGTGTACCGTTACTGTTCTTTTAAATTTTCTATCTCGATATGACATCATTAAGCGTTACCTGCGTGGCGTATATTGGTTTTGTTTGGTTTATTTTGTTTTACGACATATCAACCGTAATGTGTTATTTAATGCTAAGATTTTTATTGCTAGTAATATTTAAAAAAGAAATACATTGCTGCTAATACATTTAAAAAAAAATATATTGCTGCTAATATTTTTTTTCAAAAATGTATTGCTGGTAATATTTTGTCCTTCAAAAATTCATTGCTAGTAATATTTTTACAAAAATGTATTTCTCGTATTAAAATCTATTTTTAATCGTTTTGACCCCAGGTTGGGGTTAACTATTTGTTTATAGTAGAGACCCTAACAGGTGCTACCATCCCGGGTCAGGGTGGACCTGGGAACACTAGCATTTAAGAGGTGGTTCCACGCTCCTCAAAACCTCCTGATCAGAGGCCTTGCTTTTGAATGTAGTTTATCGTCTTACCCAGAACGCGGACGTAGTTTATCGTCTTACCCAGAACGCGGATGTAGTTTATCGTCATACCCAGGACGGCATGGCATATATTGTTACGGTTATGACCGCTGGTAATAATTCCTGGTAGTTTCTAAAATTATCTTAGAGCTTTCGGGCAAGTTAAATAAATCTGATAAGCAAATACACATCTCATTAACAAGATAAAACATTTCAATAGATAATAATAATAATAATAATAATAATAATAATAATAATAATGATAATATTTTTTTTTTTTTTGTCAGTGAAAAGTGTCATGATGCCATTTCTAACCTTAGGTCCCTGGGTGGGACCCAGAAAGAAATGTGTAAACGCCAGAAAGCAAAGAAAATAAAAATAATAATGATTTCCGGTATTTTCCAGATTCTAAAATAATTACTGGCTAATTTGAGCTACAAACAACATTATTTCCTTACGTATCTTTCCCAAATATATCAAGACAACCACAACTACGAGGTAATCGTGATATATTTGGGAAAGGTATTACAATAATCCAAGGACTTACACTGGAAGCAAAGCGCCTGAATACAGACAGAAAGTCAATTCATTAAATATAAGAAATAGAAAGGGGGGTGTAAGACAACGACATATCTTCTTATCGGAATTATTCGGTCTTTACAGTGAGGTGATTTAGAAGTCCTCCTACCTGGATTCATTACTGATGTTCACAATCTTAACTTTAGATATACAGGTGACACAGTCTTGATAGCAGAGAGAGAGAGAGGAAGAGAGAGAGAGGAAAAGAGAGAGGGAGGGAGAAATAGAGAGAGTGGAAGTTGCAAGAACTACAAAAGGTAATAAGCGAAAGCGAGAAAAAAAAAGACTAAACATTAATTGTAAAAATACAATGTATGGCTGTTAGCAAAAAGTAGAACGCAAGATATGAAATAAAAATTGGAGATACCAAAATCAAACAAGTACAAACATTTATATATCTAGGGATAGCGAAAATGCCTTTCAAAAGCTCAGCAAAGTATTAAGAAGCTGGAACATTTCGTTAGAAACAAAGAACAGAATACTGAAATATTATGTAATATCGGTCTTCCTATCTGGCAGTGAATACTGAACAGTCTCTTCAGAAATGTTCTAAAGAAAGATGCTGAAATTACCATAGAATTATCATGCGAGCAACGAAGAACTTTTAGACAAAATAGAAACAGAAAAGGACACTTGTACTTATTAACAGAAAGTGTCAATTGAAATTTCTAGGGCACATAACGATAGATAGATTTGTTTTTTACGGTCTATCCACACTTTGTATGTTATTTAAAGCCTGAAAATATTTTTAGATGGTAAGCTTTTTTGGGAGATAACAATAATCTACTAATACAGTAGCTAGTAATTAACCGATATATAGGGAGAATAAGTGGATTCTTACCTTTCGCAAAGGTATTTGCACGTAAGTGGATATAACAAAGCTCTCTGGAATTGGAACTCCTCTCTTCGATTTCCAATATCAAGCCGTTATCTCTGCACATCCAAACTTATATCACCGGGTACACATGATGTGGAAAGAGGGCTTTAAAAAATTAAGACTCACATGAGAGATTGAAAGCGAGAAGGACAGAGGAAAGCAGTGCATTACCTACCTAACGAGCTTGTCTAAATGGTTGGCAGCACAGTGATTAAGATGAATAGGAAGATTTATTGAGATTGTGGAAAGCCATGATCACCTACGTCCTGAAGGGGGTGGGTAGATAGAAAAAGAGAAAGGAAAAGAAAAGAAGAAAAATGAAAAAGAAAGAAAAAGAAAAAGAAGAAAAAGGAGGAGGAGAAGAATTATTTGGGATTTCAAAACAACACAATGCAACGTTAGAAAATGTCATGTGATTTTGTTTTCTAAAAAATACCGTATAAATTCTTACAATGAACAATTACTTTTTTCCGTCCATTTTCTTCTTTACCCTCCAGCCAAATATTCAGATATGTTATCAACACTTCTATTGAAAAAGCAAAGAATGATTGATTGAATTATAGTTAGAACTTGTGCAGATGATACCACAGATAGAAATAGTCTTTAAAGCTAAATCGAACTCTGATGTTTGTTGAAATGAAAGACGTTTCGTTCATCTAAAATCATTTTGTTCTTTTTCATCCTCTTTGAAGTCACGTTTGTTTCCGTTACACAGGAATTACACTAGCTGTGAGGTTGAAGCGACCGGAGCTGTAGAAAATACTTGACTCATCTCGCGATGCTTTAACTTTACAAGTGTCAGCTCAAACTGGAGTACTGCATTATTGTATTATATCTGGGCTGACGCTGCACAATCCTAACTTCCTAGCCTTGAGAGAGCAAAATCGTTGATGCAACCTTATAAACGATGAATCATTATCAACGCTACAAGCACTTTGTCAGAGAGGAATCGTTGCAAGCCTATCGTTTCTATATCGCTCTATGGCAAATGTTCAGACATGATTCCTTCTTTAGTGTCATGAGTTCAGACATTTAAACCTAAGACCCACACAGGCTCGTTATTCACTTCTAGTTTCATTGATAAGTTCCACCAAGACAGTTTCGTCTTGAGAAAGGCGAATTTCTGCAACAGTTGGATGTACCGTTGGTGTACTGTATAGTGACACGAGATGAGAAATCGGAGAGCTGAATTCTAATTTTAGTCGGGTTCTTACGCGATAATTCTTTTGGGAAAAATTATGAGTTCATCTCCTTCAGCTATGGGTTAAATAGTAGGACTGAAACTTGGAAAACGCACTGGCATTCTTAAAAAACATGTTAATTCATTATTCACTTTAAGAAAAAAAATCCAATCCAAAATATGTATCGACTATGAATAATCCCACAAAGATTTGATAAGCCGTAAAAAAGAAAATAATTCAATAAATTTTGGTTCGGTCTCCTGGGATGATGCTCCCTCGAGCAGTAAAATCTTTAATTATTGAAGTCTAATGTTAATCGTTATCTATTAGGTTGGTGCAAAAATAATGACGTAATAATGTCGTTTTTTGACGTATTTGTTAACGTTAAAAAACGACATTATTACGTCATTGTTTTTGCACCAACCTAATATCTTGCACATAATCATAAGCTGCACTTATTTTCTCCTTTTACGTCCAAATAACAAATTCATTCTGTAAAACTCTACTCTGAGTGGCTCTTGAAGTTTGTATTGCGTGAGTATTTAGCGGAAAGTTCTTATGGGAGATTCTTTTTAATTTTAATAATAACATGAGGCAGGAATGAATATTAAAATCTTTGATTTTCTTCTTTGGTTTACAATTTTCTATGACAACTTTGGAAGCAAATACCAATAAAGAGATAAGAAAATCAATAAACCAGAAAGAAGACACGAATAAAAAATAATAAAAAAAAATTCCCATATTTCAAAACCTCTGTCATATAGACAAAAAATGTCTGGATGCTTTAAATGTGAGATAGAGAAAAGCAGACACTGTAAAGTACTTAATACCAACCGAATGCTCAACTGAAGACAAATTCAATTAGAACTTCAATAAAGAAGATCGACTCTAAAGCGTCAAACAAATATACATTGTGTTTACTATTCTTTTTCCTGTCTTTATAAAAAGCCTGGAAAAAATGACGGGCGTCTTGTCTGCTCTGGCTGAACCTCGTGTCTGTCAATCAGCGTCTGATTGAATTGCAAAGACACGTTCTTCCGCGTTCTTGACTGAATAAACCCTAATTAGCTGACGTTGTTTGCAGCAAAATATATTCTCTTGGATATCTCAAGCTCTAAAAACTTGGCCTTCTTTTTTCTTTTCCTCCTCCTAAACTCTACCCTACTCCATTCCAATCTACTTCACCTGATATCTTTCATTGTATCCGCCTTCTTCCGTTGCTACCTTTCCTAACCAGGAACTCAATAGAGACGGACATCGCTGTCATAATCAGAGGTTTTGTAAAGCAAAGACACTTCTTCTGTCCGCTGAAAGCATTTGTTTTCTAAACTTCTCTCGATATATTATCCGCATTGTTTCTACATTGACTCATATCTATATTCATTTTGCTGGAAAAGAAGAAGAAAATTCAATTAAAGGGGCAAAGTCGCTAAATATGATTAGAGAAACTTGAATGAATATATGGGTTGTGCTAAGCATATTTGTAAAAAAAAAATAAAATAAAAAGGAAATATCAATTTCAAACATACACGCATCAGCAGTGATCCCCTCGTATTTACTCATGCTGAAATCGACATCAAATACAGGGAGCAAAATAATTAGGAACCAGATTTAAAAAAAAAATAAAGAAAACTATTTTTCCAATATGTCCCAGCAGCGATGGCGTTTGTCAGGTATGTTTTGTTTGCATCGGTCATCTTTTATAGGCTCAAAACGAGGCTTGTCATACATATAGCTATTCGGAGTGTAGAAAAGTATTGACAATGATCACCTTTACTGTTTGGTCTCTTTAAAAGTTCAGCAAGAATTGATGAAAGTTAGTGAAACAATTTGTTTCATGTAAGATGATATTTTATCCGAACACCGCCCAGCTGTTAAATATAAGTTAAAAATATTATACAGTTCTAATCGGCCTCTAACTTCATAGACGAAAATAATAAAATCAAAAGCATTATATTTTCACACACACACACACACACACACACACACACACACACACACACACACACACACACACACACACACACACACACACATATATATATATATATATATATATATATATATATAATAAAGGAAAAAGTCGCTCTCCGTCTCTCTCTCTCTCTCTCTCTCTCTCGCTATATATATATATATATATATATATATATATAGAGAGAGAGAGAGATGTGTGTGTGTGCGCGGTACTTATTAGAAAGTGCTCAATATCAGTGATAGAGCTAACATAATATGGATATTTGTTTGTGATCCTGAGTTTCACGCTTTTGTGATCGACAAACTTGATTATATGTGATGATGTGAACGAAAATGCGTACACCTCTATGTATGTCTGTATGCATATGATAGTACCAACCCGATCAAACACAGAAGCAGATTTCCCCTTCCACCACCAAACATAGTCAAACAAGCATAAATAGACTCAATTTTAAAAAATAAAGTATTTTTTTTTATCTACAGTACATTTTGTTATATTATGAATATTTTGGATGGTAAACATATTTCGTTTTCCCCATTAACCACTCAGTAGATCTTTATGGATTACCAAAATTTTCAACTAAGGTAAAGGTCAATACAGTTTAACTCAGCACTAACTAATGTTTTAGACAAAACATAGGTAGCAGTTTCTGAAGAAAAAATTATCTCATGTTAGCATTTTCATAGATATTTTAAATTTATTTTTTAATTTTGAAGTAATTTGCACAAAATGGTAAAACAAAAGAAGTACAAAATAGCAGTGAGATGAGGGTACAAAATGAAATTTTATAGTAAGAAGGCTACTCTCAAAGACAAATTGCCAAAAAGTTGGAAATTTCTAGACATGGGGTGCAATATTGATTACAAAGGCAGTTAAAACTGGCATAAATATTGACACAAAAAGAGCTGGAACACCAAAAATGAGAAGATAAACACTTGATTATTGAAAGAAAATTGCTCCAGATTAGACAACTCGTCAGCAACAAGTGTCGCCGTTAACTGTGAAAAATCGACTTCTATCAGCGGGACTAAAGGAGGTACATAGCCACCCAGAATCCTCTGCTACGGAAGGGGGGGGAATCGAATGGATTATACACAAAAAATAATAAGAACTGGACATTTAAAAAATGGAAAATGCATTGTGGATAGACGAGTCCAAATTTGAACTTTTTCTTAGTAAGAGTAGAGTGTACAGGAGAAGAAAGACTGAATGATGAATGCGTGGTTCCATTAGTTAAGCATGGTGGTGGATCTGTTATGGTGTTGGGGTGTTATGGGAAAGAGAAGGCTGGAGATTTGATTCGGGTTGTGGATATCATTAAATAAAGAACAAACTTAAATGTCTATAAAATGTTTAATATGGATTAATTTGAATTCAATCGTTCCCAAAAAAATGCAAAGATGTAGCCAACAAGATCTTGTTTACCACACTGACAGTGCACAGTTTTTCATAACGAGTGAGGCAGTACTAAGTACTTGACCAAAACAGAGCAATAAGTGAACTTTAGAAAACTTATTTTGAATTTTGATCATGATCTATAATATATTATTCGAAAACGGGAAAAATACAGTGTAATCCGGATATAAGAGACCCGCATATAATAGAAACCCGGATATAAGAGATATTTTCTCTGGTCCCAAATTAGAGGCATACTTACCTAAAGAAAATAGACCAAACCCGGATATAAGAGACTTATTCTCCGGTCCCGACAACTCTCTTATATCCGGGTTACACTGTATATGCATACATATATGAATAAAAAATATGAACCTTATCAAGGCAAATGTAAGGCTTTTATTTGTCAGAATATATTTACAAATTGAAGTAAAATATCGTCAGGTTTTAAAGTTTTAAATTTGCGAATTCTCATAAATATTATTAATAAAGGCTATCTCTGAAAGTCAAGATACATATGGAGCATGATAAAAACGTAAATTAATAAAAGTTTATAATATTATATAATAAATGATATATTACCTTGACTTTTATAGTTAGCTTCAAGAATATTTATGGGTTTTCTTAAATCTATAATAATAAAGCGCAGTGTACGTGTGTCTGTCCGTCTTTTTTCGATCTCGGCGAATCATAAACAACCTGAAGTAATTCGGGATTTACGCATGCGCGTGAAAAACATAGAACAATACAAGTATTAATATGCATTAATTATTTATAGCATTAATATTTTTTACTCCTAAGATATTTCTTCAAATTAATCTTCTATCTTTTATAATAATAAAACGCCGTGTACGACAGTCCGACAGTTTTTAGCTAATGGGATTTACGCATGTCTGTCGAATAAGCACAGCGGCGCATGCGTAATAAGACCCTATCTCACTTGCCCGTTTGCATTTATTCATACTCTAACCACGAGAACAATAGAAGTTTTAATATCTATCAATTATTTACAGCATTATTTTTTCCGAGACTAAAGTGCACCCGATTTTTTTTTCCACATTAATCTTCTATTTTCTAATAATAAAGCACAGTGTATGTGTGTCTGTCCGTATGTTTTTAGAATATCGGCGAATCCTACAGAACCTGAGGAAAAAGGTAGTAACTGCTGTAGTTACACGCGATTAAAGATTAAATAAATAACACATTTAAAGTTAAATTTAAATATCTAACACAGTGAAAGGTTTAAAAAAATTCTTTATTAAGGGTTTAATTTTAATTTCGCATTTCAAAGTAATTGCCATTAATACCCTCTAATTAAACCTTAATCCGAACTTAAACAGGGCATGGTATGTTGCTCACATATGTTTTTAGGTGTATTCGAAATATTACATAGTTCGCGTTCCGAAATGCCATTTAAGTGTGCCTTTATATTTAGGGATCATAAATAATTGTGATTCTAAGAGAAAATAAAAATTGCACGCAAAATCAATGTAAGCAAACTACGAAGATCGATGAAAGATTATGGCGAATTAGGGTGTCGAATAAAGATAAATTAATTTTATTATTTCTAGGTTCTTATAACTTTTACGTACATAGGACGCTGAAGGTAAAAGGCCGAAAGCCCAAAAGGCAAAAGTTAGCCCAAAAAGTGGCTTCTAAGCGTTTTAAAAAGTGAAATTGAAAACTTTTTATTTTATTTCCGTTTATAAATACAATTTGCAAAGTAAAATGCTTACATTTGCCTTGAAAAATCCATCAGAGGACAAAACGCATCAGTAAAGAATTATTTTCCTTTTGGTATTATTCCTATGGTCTTTTTACTGATATATATATATATATATATATATATATATATATATATATACTTTCAACAATGTATTGCTCGTAATATTTATTTTCAAAATGTGTTCTTGGTAATATTTTTTTTCGAAAATGTATTCGTGGTATTTTTACTATAAAAATCTATTGGCATAATTTCATATACTCTTTTGTGCCAGTTTCGGGGTTAACTATTTGCTCATAGCTGGGACAGTAACAGGTGCTATCACACAGGGTCTGGATGGACCTAGGAACAACAGCAATTAAGACGTAGTTCCACGCTCCTCAAAACCTCCCTATCAGAGGCCATGCTGCAGGATGTAGTTATTCATCATATCCAGGACGGCGCATATTAAGTATTCAGAACACTTTCCGATTGAACCTGTATTCGTACACCGTACATTTGACAGTGTGAATGTCGATTAGCATCCTGTAAAATATTATTTTATGCCTTCTACCTTTTACAAGTGTTGACGCTATACAGTAATGTTTGTAGTTGTGTTAATTGAAAGGTTAGGTGTTGGCATAGATTAAAGCGTTCAATAAAACATATGGCGTTCTCTCGCTGTTGTGAGATCAATCTCTGTCACTGCTAAAAAGTTCATATGTCACGAGACATTGGAAGAAAGATATAAGCAATACAAATGTTAATAAAATTGGTGTGTATTGTGTTATGAAATATACCGATAGCATGAAATGTCAACTGATAACAATATACCACCGTAGATTGAATAACGTTTGAAATATCGTCTGAAAGGCCATGAGGTTTACCAAGTGCAAGAATAGATTGGTTTGTTTTGTATTACCGCATATAAATATCACTGAGTTATTTAATGCCGACAAGATTTTTATTACGAGTAACATTTTTTTCAAAAATGTACAGCTGGTAAAATAATTTCAAAAAAAGTATTGCTGGTATTAAAACCTACTTTTTTTTAATACTTTCATGGAGTTTTAACCTATTTCTTAACAATTTGGCCATAACTGGGACCCTGGCGTGCTACAATCCCGGGCCGGGGTAGACCTGGTAAAACCAGCAAATAAGAGGTGCTTCCATACTCCTCAAAACTTCTTGATCAGAGGCCTTGCTGTTGGATGTAGTTCATCATCTTACACAGGATGCGGATATAGTTTATCGTCTGACCCAGAACCCAGATGTAGTTTATCTTCTTACACAGAACGCGGATGTAATTTACCGTCTTACCCAGGACGCGGATGTAATTTACCGTCTGACCCAGAACGCGGATGTAGTTTATCGTCTGACGCAGAACGCGGATATAGTTTATCGTCTTACCCAGGAGGCAGATGTAGTTTATCGTCTTACCCAAGACGCAGATATAATTTATCATCTTACTCAGGACGCGGATGTAGTTTATCGTCTTACCCAGAACGCAGATGTAATTTATGGTCTTACCCAGGACGTGGATGTAGTTTATCGTCTTACTCAGGACGCGGATGTAGTTTATCGTCTTACCCACGACACGGATGTAGTTTATCGTCTTACCCAGGACGCGGATGTATTTTATCGTCGTACCCTGGCGGCGGATGTAGTTTATCGTCTTACCCACGACACGGATGTAATTTATTGTCTTACTCAGGACGCGGAGGTAATTTATCGTCTTACCCAGGACACGGATGTAATTTATCGTCTTACTCATGACGCGGATGTAGTTTATCGTCTTACCCAGGACGCGGATGTAGTTTATCGTTTTACCCAGGACGGGCAAGAATAGATAACTGAAGAAGACAGCTGGCGTATAAAGACTGACACGTTGTGAATATAACAACAAAGATGAGTTTTTTTTTTAACCTGTATAACAAATGATATGTTAAATAAATGAATACAAATGCTACGATTAAAAACATGGGCAGCTTTTAACGTATTGGCTGAGTAATTTCGCCTCATTCAAGAAGCAAACGTAATTTTTCCCTATATTTATGAGATGAGATATTCTATTTACATTTACATTGTTCGTACTGTTTTCCTCATCTTTGATATCATATGCATAACGTTTCGGTCGTTGTTCTCTCCGGTCTTCTCCAGGGGATTGGAATTTCGAACCTATTATCATTGAGGACACATGGTTCAGTGGATAAAATCTTTGGTTGAAGTAATCCGGTGACTGATCCAAAGAGATGTGTGTTCAATACTCGGTCACAGCAGAGGGGAACACAAAGCTGGATAATCGAGTTAAATGGGAAGAGTCATGGAACTAGAACAATCTACCCCGGTAGATGAAATAAAGGACACGGTTCAATAATTCCAATCACCCGAAGAAGGCTGGAGCGTATACGTCTGAAACGTCGTGAATATGACAAAAATGTTGAAGAAAACAGTCCGAACAATATAAATAGTTTAAATAATAGTAATATTTATTTTGATAAACTGTTTGTAAAAGAAGTGTGAGATAATTTGCTATTACAAGAGTTTTGGAAGATCAGGAAGCCACCATCTTCCATGATGGGATTGGAATGCTTGAGCATCGTTAGACCAAATGTATTGATGTCAAGGGTGGCTATATTGAAAGCTAGTGAAAAACTCTCTTAATTCTCCAACTTCTTTTGGATAAGGCTCAGAACTTTTTGAATGACATTCGTAAAGGTTGTAGAAACGAGGTTTGCAATTTTCGTAACCATTCTGTGTTGTGCGAAACATACCATTAAAATAGAAATATGAAAACAATAAACATGAACAATGCAATAGGAAAATACAAGTTTTGCTTTATAAATCGTGATTTGAATTGACATAGAATATCTTGAAAATAAAATAAATTTACTTTGCGATTTACCGAACACAGGGGATCAAACGATAAACGCTAGCGGCCTGTCAACTTTCCTTCGCATTGTATTCTACGAAAATGAATGTTTGTAGCTTAACATTTTGCAGAAGAATAAGCGGGAAATTCAGTTATACAATTGGCATGATTAGTTAACCTCCAAAATCATATCTACTTCTGTGAACGGCAGACTTATTTGATTAGACGCTTGTTTCGCTTTCTCCTGAGACAAGAAGTACATACGCTTCTTACGAGGACCTAGATTTCACAGATAAAAGAGGTGATGAAATTAAATGTCTGAGAGGGAGCATGTTCGAGGAACAGATGCCTATAACATTGTTACACCTATTTAAAAACAAATTTCAAATTTTCAACTGTTCATTTCAGCTGATATTTATATCTGGAATGAACTTCCGTGGATATAGTTTTATAGATGTATATGTCTTCTGTCTCTCTCTTTCTGTTTGTTTGTCTCTCTCTCTCTCTCTCTCTCAATATATATATATATATATATATATATATATATATATATATATGAAGAAATAAACTCTAAAAGAGTGCTATGTTTATGGGATAAAATGCTCAATATCAGAGATAGAGCGTGTGCAAATATAAAAATAGAAATTGAAGTCTACACTTACAGGCGACAGGCTATTGCATGCTAGACGCTATCGTCAGGTTATATATATATATATATATATATATATATATAACCGAAAGGGTAAATGTAGATAGATATCCGAGCGAGCGATCATAAACAAATACATACAAATACTCTATAGTGTAAGAAAAAACAAAGACAGTGCTAAATTTTAAGTAACAGAGCTATTTAATTAAGTTTTTGGGTTGACACCGTTTTTTTTAATTGTCTGGTTCACGTGAGATATATTATTGTTGGGGTGGAATATTATTGGAGTTAAAATATATGAATGAATTGTAGTTTAATTTTGAATCTAAATTTAATCTCAGATTAACATTTATGATTGAAAATAAGGTTTAAAATAAGAAATATAAATTCTAAATGAGGACAGACCGAGGTTTTGTAAACGTAAGTAAACAACAAAAGGAGCTTTAGGAAATCGGGGGTGGGCGGCATTTATATTTTTTCTAAAAATCAAGAGAATAATTGATATTACTAAACTAACGAAAACTAGCGATATCAAGAACAAAGTATGCCACGAAAAAATAAAATAAAATAATATCAAATAAAACAATAAAATAAAGTACTACTACTACTACTACTACTACTACTACTACTACTACTACTAATAATAATAATAATAATAATACATATCATTGGAAAGAATTTAACATAAAAAAATATAAAGTAAAATTAAATAAATGCCTTATATAGGAACATATAAATATCTAAATAAACACATTAAAATGTTTAAATGAATTGTAGTTGGTTTTTAATTTGAAGTTCGGCTCAGATCGACATGTAAGATTAAAAATAAGATTGGAAATAAGAAATATAAATTCTAATTTAGGCAGACGCTGGTTTAACAACTAGAAGGGTGTCTTATAAAATCAAGGGGAGTAACTATTTTTTTTCCTGGAATCAATAGAGTAATTAATAATAATATTAATATAAATTTTTCTAAAAAAATCTAAACGTAATGATATCAGTAATAATAATTTATGCCGTGATTAAGTAAGACAAAATAAGGTCAAATAAAAAGAAATGAAAGCCGTGTATAGGAACTATATAAATAAGTAAATGAATAAAAGCAATGAATGCAAATAGATGAATAAATAAACACGTTTCTGATAGCAAAACTGAAGGTGAAAGAAAGAGACAACAAACATAGCAAAAAATAAAAATAATAATTATATAATGAAAATGCTAGTGATAAGATAATGGAGAAAATGAAATGGCAAAAATATTAAATGCGTTTTCGTCTAAAATTAACAATAGCTGTAGAATAAAGGTGTCCAGAAAGTTAAGTAAAATATATTAAAAAAAAAAAAAACAAAAAAATATTTATATCAGTACTAGTAATTCTGTACGTCTGATCTGGCTAGATTATAATAACCTAGTTCAACGTGTTTGAGTAGGAATTTAGATCTAAATAGTTAGCTGCTAATCAACCCACTACTTTCGTTTAGGATTGTTTCATATTTTTCAGGATTATTAATTTTTCAGAGAGACATAACTTACATTTATTGTCTTTCCCGCTGAAGAGCTTAGATTTCGTTACTAATTCCGAGGTGATAACTGGGTTTTTATTCTCGCCTTTTATCTTCCAGAAATATTAAGAGAAGTCAGTGCCATTTTGATATTTGATATTGCCAAATGTCATTCGGTGGTAGTGAAAGTGCGATTTCAAATTGTTTTCCGCAGAAACCACGTAAATCTTGACCTCGTCATCATGTTTGATTTCTGCTGTATAAATTAACAATTTCGACATATATTTACCGCTTAATGATCAGGGATTGTTATTTCTGCATTTGCAATTATTAGTTGTGGGAATGCTGTTGCTTTGAAAGTTGTTAAAATACTTCTTTAGAATGGAATTTTTGTGCCAAGCTATATATTGTTCGATGTTTTTAGCACAACTGTAGGTAAGTTTGAGGTTATTTTTGTTAAAGATCTTATTAACTGTTGGGGAATGACTAAAGTGCTTGGGGATTAAACTGAAAAGATGTTCCAATGCTAGTTTTGACGTTTTTGTTTAAGGGCGAATTAAACCATATAATATTGCGTTTACGACGTTTTTCTTTGTTGGAGTCATTATTGCTCTTTACTAAGAATTAGAGTTTAACTTTACCGTTACTTAGTTCTAGTGCTTCTATGTATTTGCCTCCATATTTTTCAAAAAATGTTCTTATTGATAGAGTTGGTGGACAGTATACATTGGACCGACTTATGTAAGTTATTCAGCATTTTTTTTTTGGGGGGGGGGGTGAACTGTTTGTAGATATAATTATGGTCGTATAAATCTTTGATTTATGGTTTGTGATGCCCATTAGATGGGTCAAATGTTATATCCCGAAAATTGATAGTTTTAGCATTGGTGGTGGTGGTGGTGGTAATGCTAAGACCTTGGTCTTTGAGGAACTTAATTAGGGCTTTTCTTAGGCAGTCAGCTTTTCGTGCGCTTGATTTGCGTCGGAGTATAATCTCGTCGTCCCTATATAGACCTGTAATTTTAATATCAAAAATAGACCTGAGGCGCCAAAGGAATAGTATGTCAACTACTTCGCAAGCTTCCGCTGAATCAAACGCGCCGATGGCGATACTTTTTTAAGTTTTAAACAGTTCAAATAATATCTCCCCAACTGCGCATGTCAGAGAATTCGATTTCCCGATATTTGGCACATTTAATAAATATCGTACTAAGTGAGAATTCGATTCAAATATAGCACATTTAAACTCCCATATATATATATATATATATATATATATATATATATATATATATATATTTTTTTTTTCATTTCAACCTTTGAAATTTTTTTTTTAGATTTTTTTCATTTCAACCTTTGGAAGTAAAGTCTGCTGATCCAGAGCCCTTTAAAAGGGCTGTGGTGAAATAATTTATTACATAGAACCTTAAAGTGGTCTGTTTGTATTCAAATTTATTTGCTCTGAATTTACATTGAGCTCTCTGTACATCATCCTCCTTGGTTCGACCCATACGGATTACCTAGTTTTGCATAAACTATATATATATATATATATGTGTGTGTGTGTGTGTGTGTTTAATGATCACAAAAGCGTGAAAGCCAGGGTTACAAACTCATATCCATACAACTTAATATGTTAGCTCTATCAGTGATATTGAGAACTTACTAATAAGTACCGCGCATATAATATATATATATATATATATATATATATATATATATATATATATACATAACCAGGTATGATGGGAAAGAATTCAAACGATCATAACATTAAATTTAAAATTTAAAAGAGAGATCAATACAGAGTAGAGGGATATTATTTATTTTAGGATATTATATCGAAAAAATGTTAAAATCGCAGCACAATTGCGGTCGGGATTCGATGCATATCAAACTGGATAAAAGAGTAACTGCTCTTGTTACTAATACCTCTAAACCAACCAATGACGCTGAAATCTAGTTTAGAAAATATGATGATAGTGGTCCAAAATAAATATAACAGAAATAGAAAGATAATTTGGTACACAATCCCATTAAATCAATTCGTCAATAGTTGCTTCATTTTATTGTTAAACATTTTCATAAAAGTAGCCCTTTCACTAAAACACATCAAAATTAAGTTATATCTGCACCAATAATCTTGAAGATTATAAATTTACACAATAATAAAATTTTAAACCAATTTACTAATCTGAATCATAATACACATTCCAAGATAAATATTATTAACGATACTGGTCAATATATTTCTGACCAGTGTTCATTACCAAACAAATGTTTGACTAAATCTCTTTATCTTTCGTACTAACTTTTCAATAGAGAATCCGACGGTTGAAAAATTCTATATTGGTAGTACTAAGAATTCTTTCAAAACTAGGTGGTATTAACATATCTTGTCCTTTACCAATTGTACTTACGGAAATAATCCATCACTTTATATGTTTAAAATATGATAATAAGACTACTGAGGTGAAATAGAAAATTTTTAAAATGGCAAGGACATATCGATCATTATATTAACCCTGCTTTCTGTGCGTACATGAAAATTTGGAAATTATCAGTTTAATATAACTTCCTTATTAAATCAAAGAAGTGAATTAACAGTAAATTGTAAACTTAGTTTACCTGTTACTATACAATTTAGTTAAATTTTGGATTTTAATTATGCTTTTTCTTATATTTTTAGTTGTACTGTACTTATAGCTTATCTTTCTATTCGTGAGATTAATTTTGATTTAATATAGTTTTCAGTTAATCATCTGATAGTATTAGTGACATCTTGTACGGATATATTGGTAATTGGTTGGTATTTTTGACAATTTACATTGGATAGTGTTATTAAAATCTTATTCAACAGTTGTATATTAATTCACCAAATAATTCTTTACGTTTTAATTATTTTCTAGTTTCTTAAAGAAGCTATTTATTTACCAACTACAAAAAAGATTATGTTGGAAATTCAAAAAGCATATCACTAGTTTAGCATTTTGTTAAATTACCACTCCAACCTATTTTGATTCCTTAGGAAACGTCATGGTCGGCTTTATATAAATTATATAACCATTTGTATCCGCTTTAGTTTATGTCTGGCTGTCATTAGCTGTCAATCTACGGGTCATGATCCCTTTATAAAACATAATTTTTAATTATTTATTCTTTGCTTAGTTTAAATTTGATTCAGGTCATATTTGATTGGTTGAAACAAACCTTATAACCTCCACTTTTTATTTTTATTTTTTTTTGCTTTTAAATCTAAATAAATCTTTCACTCACCAGTAATTTATAATCGCCTGATGAGATGCATTTATATGCATCGAAACTCGACTGCAATTGTGCAGCGATTTTTACATGTTTTGAGTATAATATCCTAAAATAAATATATATATTTCACCAACCAGCGGCATCGTATGAGACGTGAACTATTCTTGGAGTTGTTTGAAATATATCTTAAAATGAAACTATTGGAGGCTCAACTTCAGAATATGATCAACAATATTTTTCTTCCTTAGAAAGAATATTTAGAAATTAGCAAAATATATATTAGCCAATATGCTTGAGATTAATATATCTAAATTTTAGATTCATCTGGAGCCTGCTATTTGATTATAAATATGATCAATTCTTTGACCAGGATGTTTGTTCGATCTTTCACTGCACAAACAAAGCTGAAGTTCTCACACTTAACTAATTATTCACATCATTTGCATGTTTATTCCAGTATAAAACATTACAAAGACTGTTTAGCGATATTTACGACATTTCCGTTAAGTTTGTTTACATGCGGCGACAGTAGCAACTAACTTCCCGCCATTATTTCATGCGACTGACCGCTTCAATTTCTACATACAGTGAAAACAATGTAATTTCTGCACACATATAGACGCATTTTCCGTTTATCCTCTCCTCACGCAATTCATTCGTTTGTACCGTAAGAAAAATATACACAAAATATTTTTTGTGAATTTATTCGCAATGAAACTGCGTAATTCATTTCTTTCAATTTGAAAGAAGAATAATACTCAAGTAAATAAAAATTATGAAATGGACAAAGTCCGACAATTATTTTAAGACATTTTTATGTTTATATATTCTTTTTATAGATACAAATATTTAAGTAAATTATTATAAAACAGAGCATTTACTTAAATATTTTTATCTATAAAAAGAATGTCAAACATAAAAATGTCTTAAAATAAATAAAAATTATTGACATTTGTAGATCCGTGATTGAAGATTAATTTAATTCTTCGTTTATACGCGCGTATTCCGCTACATATATATATATTAAAGGTACTTCAACCAGTGTGAGAATATAGAGGAATATTGATGCAGCGATAAATGGATTCTGTTTCTCAAAAATCAAGTTTCTACCAATAATGTAATGTTTAAAGTTGTGTTTTTGTGAAAGTAAGTATGAAAATTGCAAACGCCATAGGCATAGAGACGCGAAAAATATAGTGATGTGAATATTTGTTTTTGCATAACAAATATCCGCTATCTTTGTACTTGCAGATAAGATGAACTTTTGTGGAAAAGACATTTGACTGAGACAATAGTCAATCTGGAGCAAATTCCCGTAAGCAAGACAATGGTAAAAATATTGACCATGGGATTAGCCGTAGGAAAATTGGAAATTATAACATTCTTGAATTTAAGAATCTGTTTCAGAGTAATTTAGAAACGACGAAAGCGGTAACCGTGAAAGTGTGTAAATAGGTTTAAATAAATGTAATGTCATCACAAAAATATTTGATTAACTGTTATGGTCCGTTTCCTTGTACCACGGTGATAGTCCAAGGTAGAACCAATAAAGAAGAACACGAACACGGATATGGGATAACACAGATATATTACAAACAGGAATATATACAGAGAAGTAGAATGTGTTAGTACGAACAATCAGGTTTAGTAGTAATTGTCTGAACGCGACTCTGTTTCGGACTGCCTCTGACTCGACTGACTGACTGACTCGCTCGCTCTGACTGACTGACAGACTCCTGACAGACTTCTGACGGACCTCACTCCAGACTACAGACTGAACAGTATTTAGTCACCACGCCACGAGGGCATCAGGTGGTACAAGGCCGGTTTAACGTGGGATCTCCGAGCCCGTGGGCTCGGCCAAAAATATGCCCTTTGAACCCGTATAAACGGGTTCAGGGTCGGTTTACCTCCTCGAAAGAGACTCCGCTCTTCGGCGTAGCATCGTTCGGGTTCCTCCCCGCACGAAGGCAGAGTTCAACCAATCAGCTGGTCAGCCGGTCGCCCGACTTCAGACTGAACAGTATTTAGTCAACTTCCCACGAGGGCATCATGTGGCACAAGGCATTTTTAACGTGGGATCTCCGAGCCGGTGGGCTCGGCCAAAAATATGCCCTTTGAACCCGTATAAACGGGTTCAGGGTCGGTTTACCTCCCCGAAAGAGACTCCGCCCTTCGGCGTAGCCTCGTTCGGGTTCCTCCCCGCCCGAAGGCAGAGAGTTCAACCGATCCGCCGATCAGCCGGTCGCCCGACTTCAGACCTCTTGAAGCACAGTACTTTTTACGTATGGAATAGTCCATTATTTTATTATGGGTAAGGTCCCATAACATTAACTGTTTGTTTACTGGGTAGTAATGTTTGCGGTTGGTTTCAAAGACTAATTTAATTTCTAATTGGTTCGGAAAGATTACCGACAAAACACAATTGCTTGTAAACTTTGATTCTACTTCTTAACAGAGTCTGTGCACGAAATAATGTTGTCCCTATAGATATATATAAGTTTAGTATTCAGGAAAGTATAAATACGAAACACTTCAAATAGATTGTTGTAGGGATCAGTCATAACAAATTAATATGAGTAACTTCGCCTGATGCAACAAAACGAAAACTAGTCAGTACTAAGTTAGGCCATAAGTTCCTCCATTTCATTGTTAAACATTTTCCTAAAAGTAGCCCACTTAGCAAAACACATCAAAACTAAATCATAGCTGCACCTATAATCTTGAGAAGATTATAAAGTTACACAATAATAAAATTTTAAACCAATTTTATAATGTGAATCATAATACACGTACCAAGGTAAATATTATTACAGATCAATGTAATTGCTGGAATTCTGACCAGTGTCCTAAGCAAACAAATGTTTAATTAAATCTCTTGTTTATCTTTGTACTATCTTTATACTAGAGAATCCAACAGTTGAAAAATTCTATATTAGTATTACTAAGGATTCTTTCAAAACTAGGTGGTATCGACATATCTTGTTCTATACCAATAATAAAGAAATAATATATCAATTTCTAAATGTTTGAAGTTTAAGATAAGACCCCTAAGGTGAAATGGAAAATTTTAAAAACGGCAAGGACGTGTTGATCATTATATGAAGCCTGAATAAATACGAAACACTTCAAATAGATCGATGTAGAGATCAATTATAATAAATTAATATGAGAAACTTCGCCTGATACAAGAAAGCCAAAACATTAATCTGAATTCATGAATTTTATTAACCTCACCAGACCATGAATTTCCTATGGATGTCACGCGCATAGTGCCAAAATAATCAAGGAACGGCCAATGATTAATTAGGGCTTTCAGTGATTAAGCCCCGAACGTCTTAATGATGACCATGCTCCTTCGAAGATCGTCGACTGGCACGACAGAATCAAAAATAAATACTTGAACCGAATAACACAAAGCGAATAATTTGTGGATCTTGAACAAATCTAAATGAAAAGCACGTGTGAATCACAGAAGAAATAGTGCTCCAATCAAGATGTTTACGCTCTGAACTAATTCGAGCCAAAGTTTAAGAGAAAAGTGCGCTTATCTATGGGACATGCGATAAGAATTAGCGTACTTGAGAAGCCTATTTTACAGAAAAGTTGTTTTAAGAGAAAGATTTTTACAAATTTCAAGCGGCATGAACATTGTCTGTTGCGTCAATGAATGCCGAATGTCTCCAAATAATAAAAAAAAAACATATTGTCATTCCAGAGTTAACCGTTATTCTTTCTGCATTGCCCAATGAATTTTCATTTTTTGCCTTTTGCTTATGCTTCGTCTGGGTGTGACTGTAAACTACATCTGGTAGCAATCGGGTGGTTTTGAAGAGCGTGGAACCGCCTCTTAATTGCTGGTGGTACCAGTTTCACCATGACCCGGCTGATAGCACCTGTCAGTGTTCAACCTATGGGTAAATAGTGAAAACTCAAACTGGGGTCAAAACATGAAAATATAAAAATACATTAGAAAAAAATACTAGTAATACATTTTCATAGTAAAAAATTAAAAAAAAACAAAAAAACCCAGCAGTACATTTTTAAAGAAAATTATCAAAGCTTACAAGAAAATGCAATTAATTATTAAATGGCCTATAAAGAGTAGATATACCGTTAAACAAACCAAACCAATTTTCTTATGCCCATACAACGCCACAATAACTCTCTATATTAAGCGACTCTTGGGCCTTGTAATGGGTGAACATTAGTATTAAAAACTTTCCGCGCCATTGCTATTGAGTACATAAATATTCCTGAATAGGCCAAAAGATACAAATATCTAAGTATAATACGAGTTTGGATTTTGGTTGAAGTTAATTATGTTAAGGCTAATAAAATGTTGTGTGTAATAGAGCCTTGTGTAAGTCAATGAGTAAAGAATACTGACTGAATATATATATATATATATATATATATATATATATATATTTATTTATATATCTGTTTGTAGCGTAAAATGTACTTAAACTGAAACTGCAAATCTAATGCTACTCACGATTACAGTTCATTTAAATATTTTTTCCTATAGGTGTCAGACTCTAATTATAAAGACAATAAATGTTCTTTAAGAGAAAACTCGTGATCAGGCCTCTGGGGTTACTTTTCGAAGGTGTTTAAAACGAGAAAGATAGAAACTTCTTTATTGCTATTAATGTCACTCGTAATAGCGTTATCAACAAACAATGTAATTCTTCTTTACCGAGGGCGTTTTTTTCCATCAGTTTTTGCTGCTTTTTTGAGGTTGTAAAAACTCCATTATTCTATGAAAGATATATAAAGTTGTCAAATATGCAAATGTGGAATGTGTGACTTTTAAAAAAAAGTGAAATGATTGTTATAAATGAATATTTTTTAAATTAAACTGTTTTTCTTTAATTCCTGTCTGGAACTGTAATTCAGAAAACATATTTTTAGCAGAAACACGAAAAGGTGTTTGACAATGGAATATCGTCACTTTGGATATATACAATGCTAACATCATAGCTGTTGTTGGATTATCCAAAAAATAATGTTATATAATAATAACCGATATATAGTAGTTGAAAATTAATTAATACCATGTTATAAATTTTCAGGATACTGAAAGCGGGTTTTCTGTGATGAATATCATTTATTGACAAAAGAAATCGTCTTGTTAAAAATGTGGCAAATCTTCTAGTCATGAATTTGATAGGATTACCATTTGATTTTTGGGATTGTAGCGATTTAGTTCCAATGTGTTTAAGAAAGCATAACACAGCTGATGACACTGGAGTCAAAAAGCAACAAACTTCTGAACAGAAATATGATGAGAATAGAATTTCAGTCGGTATATATCTTAATAAAAAACTGTTTTCTGTTCAGTTATCAAAACGATTTAATTCTTTTTTATAATATAAAGTGATTTGCTTCCATTCTCGGATTGAAAAGAAAATAAGCAGAATAGGTTATAGGCTTTTAGAACCGGTTCCTGGAAATTTGGGATATATCCCATTATTTCATACACTTTTTTGTTAGCAGGGGTGCCACTAGCATGCAAGGGGTTACAGAGAGTGAAAGAGTAAAGAGGGTTTTTTTGAGAAAAGTATAAAGAGAAGGACGGGGATCAATATCAAGGTATCAGAAGATGTCGATTGACATTACATTGAAATTTTTGACGATTATAGTTATCAGGGAAGCAAGTAAGCGGAAGGGAGTTCCACCGTCGGGAAGTGCGAAAGGAGAAGCTGTTGGAGTAGAAGTGCGGTTACATTTAACTGTTTCGATATTAAGAGTGAGACCGAGATGCCAACCTAGTAGCATGCTTAAATTCATGCAGTTGGGGCAGTAAGAGAAAAAGCTCGTTAGAGCAGTTGCCATGAGAATATTTGTAGAAGAGACATATCAGGTCTGTGAGAAACTGAATGGAGTCTAGACGCCAGGTCAGGACCTAACTTATATAAAGAGGAGTTAATATTATTTACTCTCATACTAATATTCACATCTTTGTTGCTATTATTACATCGTTTCGAGAGTTGTAACAATCAGCGGTGAATACAGTCAAATGAAACAGCAACAGCACCAGGATCAGCGGTAGGCTGGAAAAGGGGAGCATTAGTTTTAAGGTTCCATGTTGTAGGTTTAACTTTGTCCACTGGATTTAATCCACCTAGTGGATTAAAGTGTTGCTTCTTGAATTTGGTAAGACAGAAACTGAGATTAGTGAACGGCTTACAGACTTAGATTCAGTGATTTTGATCAGTAGTAAAATGAAAACAAAACGGGATATCCCTAGACATGTACATTCCAATAAGAACAATGTACCCCTATTTATTGAATAATGAGTATAGTTCGAAACTCCCTGAAGGTTAAATGGGTCGACAGAGATCCGGAGAAAACCGCACGACACCACCGTTTTAAACTCAGTGATAATGACAACAAAGATAAGGACATTAGACCAAGCGTAAATAAATTACGTAATTTTGCAGTATATTCAAAGCTATATACCTGTGTGTATGTTCCAGGTTTTGCTGTGAATATTCTAAAAGGTTATTTTTCTTTCAATAGGGTCTCAATAGAATCCAAAAGCTTTTCTGCTTCCTTGTGGGTGATGAATTATTTTCTACCCTACAACCTCTTTCTCTCAGACAACCCGTCGCATGCATCTTACTACTCTATCGCCATTTGTATGAACCACCCTCATTTCCTTCGTAACATATAAGTTCTACTCGAGTAGTTTCTTCCTGCGAATCGCTGCTCTATGGGACTGACTCCCAAGAGGATGCTTTCCCGATCACTACAATCTTAACCTGTTCAAGTCTAAGGTTACCGTTTATCTTTCCCACTATTACTCATCTTAATCTAGCTGTACATCTTAATTTGTAAACCTCTATCTCGAGTTACTCCTGGGCTTTGTACAGGGTGAAATTTATTGAAAAAAAATCATAACCACAAAACTGTATTAAAAAAAATTATAGATATGATTAGGCTATCTACTATTTTGTTAAATTCCTTTTGTATGTACCGCGTAATTGATTATTTTGAAATGGAAGAAGTGTAGTACTGGCACAAACAAGCGATCTGGAGAAGATTTCTTCAAGAGTAATAGAAATGAGACTCAAAGGGATATTATAACACGTATAACACCAATTGGTAAACGAGAGTAAATAAAAAATTATCGGCACTTTTGCCATAACATATTTTTGGTTTTGTCATGCTGTCTTCTGTTCATTGCGTAATTATAGTTAGTACTATTGTGGTCACGTGTTCGAAGTTTGAGATTGAGCGCGACAGTTCTAATGCTGCTGTTACAATGTAAATTTGGACGCTCCATTAGAAGTATATATATAGAGAGAGAAAGAGATAATATAGTGGTCAATAAACACACACACACACACACACATATAATTATATTTTAAGCCATTTTTATGTTTATACATTCTTTTTATAGATACAAATATTTAAGTAAATGCTCTGTTTATAATAAACAGTATTAATCAACATTTACCGGCCTGAATGTCCGAGAAAAATAAAAATGTCTTAAAATAACTGTCGGACTTTGTCCATTTCATAATGTGTGACGTCATTTGTTTACATTTGGATACGCTTTGAGCAGATATGAATACATTCCCAAGAGGATAAAATCCAGGTAGAACTCGATGTCCAGGATAGAGTAAGAATATAATATAAAAGTCTCAAACTCTAATATTCCATGGTTAAAATTTATTACATTGGAATCGTAATCACGATCCAGGTCTGATGAATTGGATTGTGATTACGATAATCATGTAATAAATTATAACCATGGAATATTAGTGTTTGAGCCTTTTCTATTATATTCTTATTCTATCCTGGACATTGAGTTCTACCTGGATTCTATCCTCTTGGTAATTTATATATATATATATATATATATATATATATATATATATATATATATATGTGTGTGTATGTATGTTTGTGCATGAGTGCGTTCATATATGCGGCGTGTATGTGTGTGTGCATGTGCATATTTTGCTATGAAATTTTTTCAGATTTACTATTTTTGTTTCTTTATCAATCGATGGTACGATAAAGTGTGTGAGAGAATTCTGCTAGAAATTTTATTAAGTATTCTTCGAACTGATTATTCATCTAAAATGACTCAATCGAACTTGATGTGTGAACATTGAGGTCGGAATACAAATCTCGAGTTTTCTAAAACATCGTTTTAAGCATGCTTTGATGAGAAGGCACGTGTATAATAAGAAAAGACATACATAATTTAAATTTTGGATTTATATATGGTTGCGTATATCGATGTTTTTTATGGTTAGTGGGAGGAAAAAATTGTCTTCGAAACGGCACTCTTACGTACACAGACATATATACACGCATGTTTACGTATTGCAGCTCACACAAACATAAACATATATGAACAGTGTGGAACTGGGCGTATATGCGCATCCATGTGTCGTTGCGTACATACGTACGCAATTAGTCGCTGTATTCAATGCTGGATTGTGTAGCGAACTTCTTTCGTAAGTCACAGTGTCAACCATTCGTCTATTTTGTTCTCGAAATTATGTTTTCTTGCACACACATATATACGTATGCACGCGCGTTCACGCATCTTCTATTCTCTGTTGTTTTTTTTTAAGATGGGTTCTGTGTAAGACTATGGTAGCTAAAATTGATATTAATTTAAAAATTTGTTAATGCTGTTTTGTTATTATTTTAAAGCCGGTTATTTGCTTGTTTGGGCGATTGCGCTTATGTAAATGGTAGAAACTCCAATTTATAATACTTATCAGTATTTATGCGGTGGTATTAATTTTGCTGGGTTGGGGGAAGTAGTATAATTGTGGACTGATGCGATAATGATAATTGTGGTGCGATAGTAATTGTGGATTATTGCGGCAATGGCAATTGTGATGCAGTATAAATGGGGTAGTGGGTGATGATAATAACAATTATAGCAGAAAAATATTTATGATAAAATATCAGAAGTGCTTGTAGTAATGGTTTTGGAATGGTAATAACAATAATTATTATTATTATGATGGTAGCTTCAACTAGAAAATAACTGATGGTTTTATGGTGTCAGTGCTTTCTCTTTTCGTGTTCAAAGGGTCAATGGGGTTTTATGTAGTACTGTTGGTTGGTATTTTTTATCCGTTTAGTATAAATTGTGATAATAACTATTTGTTTTCATGAATCATTTAAAAATTATTTCTGATCTTATGTTTAGTAATTTATTTTGTTGGGTGTGAGAAATTATTGCTACCTTTTCGTGTATGCAAAGTAGGCATTTCTTTGTAATGTTGTAGTAGGCAGGTGCGTTTTCAAATATTCCCCAGCTTATTCTTGGTGTAATATTTCTGTCTTTTAGATGCCATATGTATGTGAATAGTATAGTACTGTTTGAGTATTTTCTGCTGGAGAATTTAAGGTGGTGGTTGTGTTTTCTTTTCTTGAATGGTCCCTCAGTGGCACCAATGTAGTACATTGTGCTGTCGTGTGCCTTTACCTTGGCTTTTTATAGTGTATTCGTTTGTTGGCAGTTTCCTTGGAGGGGGCAGGTTGTTCTATTTCTGTAGTTGCACTGTGGTTCCTTGGTTGCGTTATTGCAAGTTGTTCGTTTTTTGTGACTTTTTATTGTTTGTGTTAGATTTTTTGTGCATATGTAACTAATTTCTAACATATTTTTGTTGAATATTTTTGCTAAGCGTTTTTTTTGCAGGGAAATGCTTTTCTGTTAAGTTTAGGAATGTTCTTCCTATGCTTGTTTTGACGATTGTGTTGTATAGTAATGTAGAACTTAGCAGGGTGGTCGAAGTTCACCGAGTTTGTTTCCCACTTTTCTGATATCGGCGAAGTCGTTGAAACAAAATATTAGTTTTATTTAGAAAGGCTAGTAGATATCAGTGACACATTAAGACGATCTGGATTTAAGGAGCTAGGAAACGTGCAGTGCGTGTGTTTGTGTGAAGGTGTGTACTTTATTACTGGGAATCTTACAACGAAACGAGCCATTGTGACATATTAGAGAACCTTTTTGCATAAGAATGATTTGAACATGTTTAAAATAATTTCAACACCGCTATACTTATCTTAGACCCCTGTGTGCATTGGTAGGGTATTCAATCGTATTAAATTAAATTTTCTCTTTTTTTTTTTTAATTTTACAGACTCAAACCCATTTTTTTCTAATTTGTTCATATATATTGTGATCAATGTTATGGCAGTTAATTAAATGATAATGTAAGACCGAAAAGCTACGCAAGGTAGAAGGTTAATGAACTGGGTTGTTGCATCGATGTAAGAGGAAGAAATATGCACCGATTATGAATATATATATATATATATATATATATACACACTATAATATTGTTTTTCCTACCAGTTAACTCTGAGAAATTTTTCATATATATATGAAAATTTTTCATATAAATATATGAAACTATTTTCAGAGTTAACATATATATATATATATATATATATATATATATATATATATATATATATATATGAGAAATTTCTCAGAGTTAACCTGTAGAAAAAACAATATTTATAAATGTAAAAGACAATAGGAAAACTGTAATATTAGTCGATACGTTTCTTCCGATGTGGACTTTTTCAAGGCAAAAACGAAATGATTTTGAAAACGCTATTATATTCATATTGTCACCTGGAAATTAGGCCAAGCACTGTCACGTGTGGAAATATTGTTTTTATTTTGTGTTCAATCATTTTTTTTATTTCTTGATACAGTTGTGTACTTTGGGAGAGTAGTAATTCTGTTAGGAAATAAACAACGTATATAATTTTCAGTTGACAATATGAATATAATAGCGTTTTTTAAATTCTTCCCGTTGCTAAGGACATTTTTTGTTAGTTACATTTTTTTAATAAATTCATTTCATTTTGTCTTGAAAAAGTCCACATTGGACGAAACGCGTCGGCTAATATTTTGCTATTTTGTATTATATATATATATATATATATATATATATATATAGTGGACTCAATCAGCTTGACGCAATCGTCTTCAAGAAGCGAGAGTAAGATCTAAAAGGTCAGCTAAACTAACAGTGATCTCATCTTACAATCCTTATTCTTGCTCCATATGCGGCCTCCTTTGTAAATCACTAGTGGGTCTTAAGTGCAACTTAAGATTATCACACAAAATTTCATAACTGAATGAATTATGCTGTCAGATCCTCATACATCGAAAACGACGGGATAGTCCATTTTCATATATATATATATATATCAGTTTTAGCCCTGGAGTTGGAGAGGTCAAAATTGTAGTTATCGGGAAAGCATCCTCTCTGAAGACTGTTCCACAAATTAGCTGTTACTGAAATGAGGCTGATTGAAACTTCTTTCTCATCACGGTAATATCCATGGAATATACATTATTCATTCCTGTGTAGGTGGCATTACGTGTCCTCGCTGTAAATATCTGAATCGTCGGAGCTAAGGAAGGTATCTAACCTGAAAATTTACCATGGAAATAGCAATAGAGTATAGATGGGCTTGCGACGTTTCGTCGGTAGGAAAGTGGCTACAAGGCTGAAAATAATTAATCGCCCGAGGGCTGTTTAAACGCTTTTGAAATCTATCAAGTTTTTTTTTTAAGTGGGACTTTGACAGCACTAGTCCATATATGTCAGCAATGTTCGATTTTTGGTCTCATCTGATTCTTATAAAGTTAAAGCATCGTAGCGGGGGTGGGGGGAGTGATGCAACTTCTGCACTGACGCTGGAAAACAACCACTAACCAGCATTTTTAATATTTTATTCCTTCATGTGTTATAGATTATATGAACTCAGAAGCGTTTTGTAAAAAAACGGTACTTCAGAAGTTTACTTGGTGACAAAACGAAAAGCTTCTATTCATCAGAAAAACCCGGGTGGTAATTTAAATTATCTAATCTGTTCCTTTTTTTTTACCAGCCATAGATAATACAACATTGATAATTAATTAGTGGGGGTCTTGAATTTTTAATTCATTAACTTCGGCAGTACAACAAACTTAATCAATCAGCCAAGCCAATGAATGTTTCATGTGAGGCTGTTCGTTAATTTAATTGATGAGTTTGCTAAAATTTTGTATTTTTCCTTATTGTATTTTGCTGCATTAAAATTATTTTTGATACAAGTCCAATCATAAGCATGTCTATGAGTTTATCAACTCTCTCTCTCTCTCTCTATATATATATATATATATATATATATATATATATATAGTTGGATTGATTTATTGAGCACTAACAAGTACCGCGCATATATAATATATCAATTACATATATCAAAATTTGCATATATATATATATATATATGTGTGTGTGTGTGTGTGTGTATTTAGGCAGCATTTTTTCATTCATATATGTTTCATTAAATAATATAGACAAGTGTTGTCTATTTATTTTATGTAAATTCTTTTCATAACGTCTGATAATCTTCTTGTTAGAGAAATTTTATAGAAACTTAATTCTCCGGAACCGTCATTTAGACTGATGTTATATAACTATTCAGACACAGAGGAATTCCTGTTTAGCAAAGCTCGAGTTACTGAATTTTATATACAGAGTACCCCGGATATAAGAGAAACCCGGATATAAGAAAGATTTTATCTGGTCCCAAATTAGAGCCATACTGACCTAAACAAAATAGACCAGACACGGATATAAGATAAACCCGGATATAAGAGACTTCTTCTCCGGTTCCGACAACTCTCTTATATCCGGGTTACACTGTATGTATGTTTTTACTTATTTGCATGGTTTGTCAGAACGCTATCCCCGGACATCTTATTCATTTGACTGTCGAAGTTGAAGTGAGATATAAACGGGTTCAGGGTCGGTTTACCTCCCCGAACGAGACTCCGCCCATAGCCTCGTTGGGGTTCCTCTCCGCCCGAAGGCAGAGAGTTCAACCGTTCAGCCGGTCGTCCGACATCGACTGACCGTTGTTTCTCTTACTACACCTATTTTTATTAGGTGGGAGAGTCTATTAACTATAGAATAGGGGTGTTTCACCATAACATTATCTTAAAGGGTAGTTTATATGGGTAGGAGGAGAAGACAAAGGTTAACAGGTTAAGATTATAGTGATCGGGGGAACATCATCTTCGGAATCCGTTCTGGAGAGAAGTGTTTCGCGGGAAGAGGCTGTTTGAGTGAAACTTACTTCTCGCTGATAGGATATGAAGGGAATGTAGTTGGTTTGCTAATATGTATAATAGTTCCTGGCCGGGAAGGTTAAACCCGGCGGGACCAGGGAATATAGTTCGTCCGTGCACTTTACATTGAAATAACGATAGAGCATTAAGAAAAGAAAACACATCTCGCTTGTGAGAGAGACCTTGGATGGTGGAAAATAATTCTTCTGCAACAATGACCTGGGAAGGGATTTGCGTTGCCAGATCTAATTACCCCAAAAGTACTACGCATGAATGAATACCTATCCAGTTTTTTTTTTTTTTTTAAATTGAGATATATGAAAAGAAGAACTGGTTACGTGCTCAGGCGCCAAGCAAAACTACGGCAAAACCCGGTCATCGAACTAAAGATAATGATGCTCATTAGTATGATTTTTGAATTTAGGAGAAACAAACCCACTCTGTGATATTGTTACTTTACGGACTCCTAATTTAAAACATTTTTTTCTTTTCTTTATCAGATTTTCTCGCTTTATTCGCAGTCTTTTCAGGTGTAATTAATGTTACTCCCCACCACCTCCATTGGCTAATATTATGATTATATATTTGATATTTTTGCTAACATTAACGGCATTCGTCACAATAGTATCGCTGCTTGGAATTCGATGAACTATTAACTATTGATTCTCTACTTTCATCTGCTGTATAGCAGATCTTTAGGTATCGAGCAGTCTGAGATTGATATCGCTCGGAAATGACCCAAATGTCCGATTGTTCTCTTGCATGACTGCTTTGTCAATCAAACTGGAATTTCATGGACAATCTGCTTTCATCACACAATACTGGCCAGACATTGGTCGGACGACATTATAACTTCCATACTACCGAGATAAATACTTCGATTGATTGCAACTCAATTAATTGGTTCAGGCTAGCAATCGCTCTTAAGTTTCTGTTGAGTTTAAATGGCGCTTAGATGAAATACCTTAAAGTGCCGGGTGGTAAGTGTAGAAATATGTTGATGTCAAGTTTATTTCTGTTGCTGTACTGAAGACTGAAGATGTTGCACGCTGTGTATCAGTTTCGAGGTTATAATGCAATGAATATAGTTCAGTGAAATATTTAAATTTCTTCTTTAATCACGTGACATTGTAGACATCTTGAATCGGCCTAGCAAAGCAGAAGTTGAGAGGAAAATTTCACATTTTCACATGATTTTGGATACGATACTAATGATATTAACAGCCGTTTCCCTACAAGGACATCCGCGTCCTGGGTATGACGATAAACTACGTCCGCGTCCTGGGTATGACGATAAACTACGTCCGCGTCCTGGGTATGACGATAAACTATGTTCGGGTCCTGGATATGTTAAATTACGTCCGCGTCCTGGATATGACGATGAACTACTTTTGAGTCCTGGAGATGACAATATACTACGTTCGTGTCCTGGGTATGACGATAAACTACGTTCGTGTCCTGGGTATGACGATAAACTACGTTCGCGTCCTGGGTATGACGATAAACTACGTCCGTGTCCTGGGTATGACAATAAACTACGTCCGCGTCCTGGGTATGACGGTAAACTACGTTCGCGTCCTGGATATGATGATAAACTACGTTCGCGTCCTGGATATGACGATATACTACGTCCGCGTCCTGGATATGACGATAAACTACGTCCACGTCCTGGATAAGACAATAACCTACGTTCAACATCAAGTCCACTGATGAGAAGGTTTTGAGGAGTGTGGAACCACTTCTTAATTGCTGGTGTTACCAGGTCCACCCTGACCGGGAGTGATAGCATCTGTTAGGGTCCCAGCTATGGTCAAATGGTTAACCCCCAAGCTGGGGTCAGAACACGATAAAAGTGAAAAAATAGGTTTTAATACCAGAAATAATTTGCAAAAAAATATCATCTGTAATATTATTGTGGTATTACATAGTTTTTCAATGTAGATGGTTGCTGGGCGGCCAACCCGTCTTGCGCAATGGCTAGGTGCCCAGGGCAGTAGATTACTCGCGAGTTCTTGCTTTGCTTGTCAGTAGTGTCCTGCAAAACGAAATCTTTGTTCACTTAAGATTCTACAAATATCAAGGATTTAGCCATACCGCTGTGATTTAATTGGATATAGTCTCCGAGAGATTTTAAGTATTTGAGCATTTGAGTGTAGGTTTCATCAACTAATGTCTCAAGGGTTTTTGTTAATGTTCAAGCAGTGGCACCATACATTAAACTCGACTTTATAGTAACGCAAAAGAAGCTTCATTTCAGGTTGGTTGGTAGATCAGATTTCTTGATGACAACAATTTTATTCAAAGCGGCCCAGGATTTACCAATGAGAATGTTCAAATTCTTTTCAGTAAAATTCATTGCACTTCCTAGGCATGTAAATGATTCGACATATTTTATTGATTCATCTGAGAGATTTTATGGAGCCGTTCTGGTTGGAGGTTATGAATTGAGTTTTGGAATCATTGACATAGAGTCCAACATCGTTAGAAGCATTTTTTGGATAATTTAGGAGAGCTGTCACATAGGTAATGGTATCTGCAGTGATAGCTTGGTCATTTGCATCGTCATGATTTTCACAAATTTGTATCATATACCAATACAAAATTTTCTGCATTTTACCCGAAACAAGCCTCGAGAACCACTCAAGGTAAAATATTACAAAATGGTTTGGTTTGTTTTGTTTTACGGCATATCAAACTCACTGGGTTATTTAATGCTGACAAAATTTTTATTTATGGTAATATTTTTTCCAAAAATGTATTGCTGGTAATAAAATCTATTTTTATACTTTCATAGTGTTTGACCCATTTTGAGGGGTTTATTTGCCCATAGCTGGCATCGCAACAGGTGCTACCAACCCTGGTCAGGGTGGACCTGGGTACATCAGCAAATAAGAGGTGATTCCATGCTCCTCAAAACCTCCTGATCTGCTGCTGGATGTAGTTTATCGTCTTACCTAGGACATGTTACATAATGGTAATGCCGAATGAGGTTTTTTATGTGAATAGAAATCATGGTGGTAAGAAGTTAAAATTGTGGATGAGAAGGATAGAAAGCGATTGACCTTGATTATAAGAGGTCAAGTTTGAAGATTATAGAGAAACATCCACGAAGTAATCTGTTCTACAACGTAGCACTTGTGGGTAAATCCGACTGAAAATTTTGTTTTACAATTGTAATACGGAGGTAATAAGAGTGATTCAACTTCATGAAGTAGAATGGCCTGTTCTAGCAAGAAATGGTCTGAACTAAAGGAACTTCAATAGTAAAACTCATCTGAACATTTGCTATGAACATTCCGATAGGGTAGGTACAGGCTGCCAACGTTGGATCCGTAGGTGATAGATTGCAGAATTTCCGCAAGATCAAGCAAGCAATTTTAAGCATTATCGCAACGGGAAATAGAAAATAAAGCACTTTTAGCTAAGATATGGCAACAGTACTCCATTTTTGGTCTAATCAAATTCTTGTGAGTTATAAAGCTTGGCGAATCTGTAAGATATGTGCTTAGAAGATTCCTACCACATATGGTCATGTGCTGCTACTATTTATCTAGATCCACTTGATAAATCCAAAGAAGAATCAGCAATATTATAGACCCTGTTCTGGCGTCTCGACTTCAGTCTCTTTCGCACCACCATAATGTAACCTCCTTGTGTCTTTTCTATAAATACTTTCATAGTAAATGTTCGAATGAGCTATTCGTTATCGTAACTAGACTTTTTGAATTCAAGCGCGGTAATAGAATGGAAAGAAAGTCTCATCAGTTTACAATTGAGCTGGCTACATTTAACCGTGTTCTATGCTAAAAGTTTCTTTTCTCGCATTTCTCTTTTCCAACTCCGTCTATCACTATTTACTCTCACCCTCTTTACTTTACTTTTGTTCTCGATTCTTTGCAATGTTTCTAACTCTTCCACAATCAGTAAACCCTTGTTACTCACTGGATTTACTACCCACCATGGGGTGAACTCAATAAAAAAAAATAACTTCCTTGGAGGATAGAATGAAACGTCACTCTTTCTAGCATCTTTAGTAGTGGATTGTATATATGAGTTACACTTGAGATTTGAAGAGAACCTGAGTGACAGTAAACGTTAGAACCAACATATGTAAATGTTGTATATCCCCCCCTCGTACTGGGGAGCCAGTAGTTGACGGTGTCGATTTTATAATAAAGTTGCATTATTCTTTCGCGGCCGGTGATTGGAAATTGTTTTGAGTCCAGAGATAAAATAAACTTCATCACAGAGAATTTTAAGTAAAATATTTTACCATGTTCATATTCCTGTCGACATGTTCTGTTTATCCAGTGGTGTCGTTCCCCATCAACTGGGGAGATGTTTCAGACACGAAATCAACACGTCTGCATTGACGGTTAAAAAACAACTCACTGAAAAACCTTTCTCTATCTGTTGTGGATTCCAGGATGAAATCCGGTACCAATTATTAAGTTAATACATTATTTTCCTATATTAATTCCTAGCGTTTATAACAAACGCCTGGAATTAATATAGGAAAATAATGTATTAACTTAATAATACAAACTGGTAATGCAGGTTAGTAGTTCCAGGAATACGGGTTAGTAGCAAAATATATATATATAGTCTTTGGTATTGAAGTATCGCTGTATGACTTCTTACTGAGTCTACGTGCTCGCTCATAGTGACTCTTGCTCGCTACGTTCGTTCTGTCTGTCTGTTATCTTCAGCTTCTGTCGGTTACCTACAACGTTGTTACCTCAGCCTCACTCTTCCGGTTACCTACAACCTTTCACACTCTTCTGCAGATATCAGGTCTTCACGTAAGAGTAGTATATGTATATGCTGGGTGAGTGCATTTGTATAAAAAAGGGGACGGCCCCTCAACACTATCTATCTCCTTTCCAACGCTAGCACAGCCAATCAAAATCGACTTCCTTATTTTGTCTTGTATCTGATCCCTAAGGTCAATCTCAAGAAGTCAGAACGAAAATACACTTCTCCCTAAAAATAATCCTCTGCTAAACTATTATTTAACATAAACCGTAAGAAGGAAATTAGACTTATTAAAAATAAACGAGCAATTATTTTTTTATGAGGTCATGTCCCTACAGGAGTTATACAGTTTCTTTTTCTTATTATCTGTTCTCAGGCAAGGCTATAGGTGCGAGAGTGAACGCAATAGACTGGTCTTCAATTTGAATTCGATATCCGTTACAATACTCACAGATTCTGAGAAATATAAAAGCCGTGAATACCTAATTATATATTAAAAAAGTTTATAAAAGCATGAACTTTTATTAGATCAACCGATAACGTAAACGCAGTCAAGAAATGAATTCGCCAAATCTAATTCAGTCATTAGAAGAAGGGAACAAATTAGAAAACAACGTAAAGTTTAAATAGTTTGAGAAAAGAATCTCCAAATAAATAAAGGATTCCTCGTTTGTCAATCTCAATAGGAATCGCGAAAATCTAATGAAATAACTAGCGTTAGTGTTATTCGAAGACATGAATTTTCTGAAGATCTTCCTGTCTATGTGCGGAGCGAATGAAACGATGTTTTGGACATAATCCGAAGAAATCTCGTTAGAAGCACTGGACGGAAGAGATATAAAATTCAATTATTTTCTGAATGCCATTATGTCAAAGAAAAACTTTCAATTAGAAAGGGGCGGCCTTTGTTAAAGAAATATCTCTATTGTAGAGACTAGATAAGACTTATCAGAAATTGAGGTTTGGGATAAATGTCTGAAAGCTTTGGCTAAACATTAGAAGGATTGGTTTGGTTTGTTTTATGGCATATCAACCTAAATGGGTTATTTAATGCTGACAAGATATTTATTGCTGGCAATGTTTTCTCCAAAAATGTATTGCTACTTTTTTTTTTCAAAAATGTATTGCTGGTAATAATTTTTCAAAAAAAAAAATATTGCTGGTAATAATCTTTTACAATAATATATTGCTGGTATTAAAACTTATTTTTATATTTCATAGTGTTTTGACCCGAGTTTGGGAGTCAACTATTTCCCCATAGCTGGGATCCTAACAGGTGCTACTACCCCGTGTTAGGGTGGCCCTTGGAATACCAGCAATTAGGAGGTGGTTCCGTGCTCAAAACCTCCTGATCAGAAGCCTTGCTGTTGGATGTAGTTTATTGTCTTACCCAGGACGCGGACGTAGTTTATCATCATACCCAGGTTGAAACATTAGATGGTATTGCGAGAAATCATATATTCTGATGCAGCTTTTAGATTTTCAGGTCAAGAAAGAATAATTGTTATACGCTCATATATAGATGTACAATCGCAAAATCCATCCATCTATCCATCCATATATATATATATATATATATATATATATACATACATACATATATATACATATATATATATATATATATACTCTATCTCATCCATGTATACTCTTTTTACCTCAAATTCATTGCGTTTCATCACATTCGATTTCACACCTTTAAAACCCCTGGCTATTCTATATCATAATCTAAATGTATATTTAATTATATCAGATGCTAACTTAGTTTCGGGATGAGTAAATACTGCTGGTTTATACTCGAGCCTATAGATGAACATTGTTTATACTTAAGTCCAGTGTATGACGATAAACTACTTCCGACATGAAGAATCCGAGTGAAAATCACTTTTTACAATTGTATTACGGAGGTAATGGCCTGTTCTGATCGGGAGATTGAAGGTTTTGTCGAGAATGGCTGTTTTTCCCAAATCTAGAAAGGTGCGATGAAATGTCATTTTTCAGAATTTACATAGTCTTAAATAAGATATACCATAATTATCCTTTCACGAAGATTCACTTCCCATCTACTTACATCATGATGTCATCAGGTAATATATTAATAAGCCGAATAAAGAGCATAGTAATATTACTCAGCTACTAACAAAAAATACTAAAATACTTCTTGTGACGTTTCCATTATGAAAGTTGCCAGTCATGACTCTCCACAATTCCCTGTACTTTGTAGTTTTTAATAAATTTTCTCTTTTTGTTATCTCTCCTAAACCCTGTTCAGGCCCTCTATTCACTCATGCTCGTTAGGTTATGCGCTGTTTTCCTCTTGTCTTCAATCTCTCCTGTGAGTGTCAATTTTACAATTCCCTTTTTCCTCATTATATGCCTTAGAAATTTCAATTGTTTCTTCTTGATGTTAAGTATAAGTGTCCTTTTCGTTTTCATTTGCTTTAAAAACTCACTTGTCTGGTCAATATTATTCTTAGCATCCTTGCGTAGAAGCACATTTCTGTTGTTTCAAGTCTCTTCTTAATCTGTGAGGAAATTCTTCAGCATTCACAGAGATATAGGTGGACTGATATTGCATAGTTCAGTACTGTTGTCTTTTATTCTAATGTATTTTTCTGTTTCTTAGTACTTTGCTTATCTTTTTGAACGCATCTTTTTCTATCCCAATATGTCTTCGCATATCAGTGTCACTTTCCGTACTCTGTTACAACAGTTGCCAGATATTTAAATTGCTGCACCTATTTTCTTTGTTATCTCCAATTTGTAATTTCTATGTTGGACTGTTCCTTTTGTTAACAACTATGCATTCTGTCTTTCTTGTAATAAAATAAAGCGTCGTGACACCATTTCTAAAATTTTATTAAACTTACAAATCTGTCCTGATGATAAGTTAGGAAAGTCGAAAGGTTAGACGATATTAATTTTCTTTTTTTTTTTTCTGAAATGAACTTTGATCAATTCTTGATTAAATTTTTTCCTTGTTTGAGAAAGATTAATCGTAATTTGTCGACCATATAAATTAATCGACATAAAATGTCTATCGTTTCCAATCATTAAAGAACTTTTTCTGTCTCTCTTTATATTCGACTCTGATAGTTTATTCATTAGTGTACCCCAAAAGTAATAGAGAGTTTCGGGTATCGTCCGGTTCACACTTCTCTCAAGAATTTTGAACAGGATTACACGTTTATCCATTGTTTTCTGTTTAGGATTGAGTTCCAGCTTCCTTCTAAAGATTTTTTTTTATTTCGCTTACGGCGACATCATACTGAAACATCTACTTCCCTGCGATCACCAAAGTTGATGGCTGATCGCTTGGAAATACCAGGTACGGTAAGCTTGGATGTGCGGGTGGTGTAAAGGATAATAGCTCGCAATTATTCATCGAAGAGCCGAGTTTCAATTCCAGTTTACTATGTTATATTCGCTTACCCGCAAATCAAATTGAGTAAGTTATGAATCATCTTCTCCTCCAGCAATGAGTTAAATAGGAAGACTTGTATCACAAAAACCATTATAATCTCCTCTCAAAACTCTTTCAATATAAAACTATTTTCCGGCTTTAAATAACCTGCAAACTGTTGATAAGCCGTAGAAGCCGAATCAATTAATCTTTTTTTTTATTCTATTTTATTCTCAGTAGCACCTTGCATGCTAGTGACATTAGGACCTTGCTTGGGGTGAATTTCTTAAAAAGACAATATGCATCTATACAAGATATGACGGATTCTTCTAGGTCCAGATCACTTAAAGTGTGTGTCCATTGATTGTTCGAACATAATTTCTTGTGAAAGGCTTTTGTTGAAATGTCATATATATATATATATATATATATATATATATATACACACAAATGCACACTCCTATATGTGTGCGTGTGGGTATATTCAAATTTGACTTTTCTTGCTCAGACTCAAATTCAGTATTTCAATAATAAAACATCAGAATATTTCATATGTAAAGTTGGTTGCACCGAGAGCTTTTCAGTATTCCTCTTGTAATCTAATAGAAATATATATATATATATATATATATATATATATATATATATATATATATATAATAAAAAGGCTTAAACACTAATATTCCATGGTCATAATTTATTCCATTGGAATCGTAAATACGATCCAATTCATCAGACCTACAAATTCAAAAAGAAAACAGAAAAAAACCTACTCCGGAAATAAAAATAGAATTTAGAGAGAGTGTAATTATGAGAGTGTGGGACAAATGTTAGTTTATAAGAGAGGGGTTTAACAGAGAGAGTTTTATTTAAAATTAGGTGTGAGTAGAAGGGGGAAAAAGACTGTTGTCGGATGTCTAAAACAGTATAAGGATACACATCGAGGTGACATACACACACCATGGCCGATCAAATCTTAAAGAAGAAGGGAGAGGTAAGGAAAGAAGTGGTGGGGAAGAAAGATGGGGCGGGTGAAATTAAAATTGCAAGGGACGCTGTGTAATTGAGAAAATTTGACAAAAATAATATCGACTGCAGGTTACAAATCAAATATTATAAACAATAAATCTGACGCTTATCTAATCTGGCGAGGACCTATATTTTTATGTTCAAAACGCATGCAAAACCACACATACACAATAACTTATACACGTATATACATACACATCGCCGTGTACCTACATACACACTTACATATATCCATGTACACATACACATATATCCACATATTCACACATACATACACACATACATATACATACACACACACACATATACATATATCTGATTCAATATCTCAGATACTAAGCGCTTTCTAATAATTACCGCGCATATGATAAAGAAATAATTACACCTACATATATACACACATACACATACACATACACCTCCATATATATATATATATACATACATACATATATATATATATATATACATACACATACACACACATATATATATATATACATACATATATATATATATATATATACATACACACACATACATACATATACATGTACACACACACATACATCCATATATATACATATATACATAGACATACACACACACATGTATATACACACACATACATATACACAAACATCTACTCGTATACATACATGTATATACTACACACACACACATATATACATATATATACACATACATATACATGTACACACACATACACATATAAATACATAAACACATACACATACATATACATACATATACATACGCACACATATATACACGTATATCCACCTATATCCTAT
>OZ010594.1:66093397-66103397 GCA_963932145.1 Acanthosepion lycidas | reverse complement strand
CAAGGATATTGTGTTGTGCCAGTCTTATGAAAGGCAGATGTCTGCTTATTTTGAAAATATTGAAAACCTGTGTTTGAGCGAGGCACAAATCTAAACCATTAGCACTGGTCGCTAATATGCGGTTCTCACACTATCGAAGATCCTCACCTGAGATATTAATTATCATGACTAGAAGTGGGAAATATTAGGGAAATAACAGACGTTTACGTTTTGGAGTGTAAAATATCCATTTGAGAAGTTCGTTCTGTCTCATGTAGGCATAGGATCTGGAAATGACGGGAAGATTTGACCTTGAAGTAGATCAAGGAATTACATAAAAATCATTCAAAAACATCTCAGAGGTTGTTTTAGTCTCGGCACAAAAGCACAACTATGTAAATATGAGGCTATTTCACGGAGACACAGTCGGAAAATATCATTCTTTGGTGTTGGACGAAAATGCAAAACCGGAAATCTGCAAATTTGCGAGAAGTCAATTCAGTGTTTCAAAGTTGCAATTCGAGCCGGAGGTCTGATAAATCAAATTAAACATTTGTCCCAGGTAAGGGGTCCGATGCAAAATTCTTCAGGCGGCTTAAAGTCAATTAAACCTTTCGTGATTTACTGAATATATATATATATATATATATATATATATATATATATATATATATATATATATATTAGTGGTCAACATAAAAATTTCCGAGAGGATAGAATCCAGGTAGAACTCAATGTCCAGGACAGAGCAAGAATATAATATAAATGGCTCAAGGTCTAATATTCCATGGTTATAATTTATTACATTGGAATCGTAATCACAATCCAATTCATCATATATATATATATATATATATATATATATATATCAATCTGTCTTGTAAACATGTAGTCATGAACATGGGTATGAAATTGAGTTGTGTCACTGAAATCTACCATACGGAAAAATGTCGCTGATCGACATTGATCGAAACTTCCTAAATATTTATGAAGACCACAACGTGGATGTGAGCACAGTGACAGGCTAAACTTGATTTATTCGACTGTTTTATTGCTCTCGTGGTGTCTGTTGTGATTTTTGTCTGAATTAATAAGGATCATTACATTTGGGGAGTCTCATTGTATACGTCTTAGTTTGTCCAAGAGAGCTCCGATTTCAGTATGACTTTTCCAGTGCCCTGCCAGGGGTGATAGCCAGAAGTACTGACACGTGTTTTAAAATCGTGAAAACGTTTTTGATGGTATAAAAGCCTAAAAACCTAACAAAATTAGTAACTGTTCCATATTTTAAATTTTTTATTTTCGAAATGTGTGCGAATGCGTGTGTGATCGTATTAGTTTGAATGTGTGGATATGGATATTTCTAAAGAGAGTTAAAGAGGCAGAAGTATGTTTTTCGCTTTCTACAGTGTAGTTATGTCTTGAGTAGACAATTGAAAGGGACTTTAATATGGATAAGCCTACTTTGAGATTTATTAGTTATCAATCCTTTGCAACATTGATTAAAAGAAAATTCTTTTAAGCATGGAGATCATAGAACGTTCAGTTATATCAGAAAATCCTGGCAGCCTTATGCCATGTCTTTGGTAGATTAGTAGATAGAAAAAGCAATTACATATTGCATTACTGAATGCTAAATGTTAATATTGTTCGAAATTAGCATTGTTGATAAATAGTTTTTTTATTTTTCTCTGAATTTTTATGATGAGGATTTATCGTTATTAACATTATTTACATTCGGACTATAGTCCCTAGATTTGTTTTTATTACGGGACAATAGCTTAGTAGTTCGTGAATTTGGTGAGATAGTAATTGTGAGTTCAGATCCTGGGCCGGGCAGCGTGTACATGGGCTTAAGGAAAAACATTTAATAACTCTCAATCTTTAGTAAATAAAAGGTCGATCTCAAACCCTCCCAGCAAAAAACAAAAACAAAAAAAAAACATCTATTTCCTGTGAGTGCAGTCAAGCATGGCAAACAGTAGCTGCAGGAGCACACACAAGCAAGCTGATCAAGGGTCCAAATTCTCCACAGAAAATTGTCCTACGGGACAATATCAAAGTGGGTTAAAGGATTGGTTCGTGAATCTGGTGACATAGAAATAGTGAGTTCAATCGCTAACCGGGCAGTGTGCACTTGGTCTCTTGTGTGAATGAGGCGAGCTATAACGGAGGAGTATTAGAAATAAGAACTGGACGCGATATCCGTATACAGGGGCGGTGAAACGCGAAAAGACTGTCCCCGTAGATTAATTAACCGGTTTAGTTCGGAAAACACTGTAGGATAAAAGCCAGAGGGCACAGCGGCCGAAATGTTGTGCTAACAACAACAAAGATGAGGATAATAGACCGAATGTAAATAGTGGGCATAATAGTACTTTTTATCATAAGAAATAACTTTTAATCACATTCGCTATATATATATATATATATATATATATATATATATATATATATATATGGAGTTTGACGTACATTTAGCCGCGTAATGTATATATCAATTCGTACCTAATGACTAATGGTAATTAACCTTATTCAGACATGTGTACGCTGCAGCGGTATTGTGTTTGTTTGTCCGACCTTGGTGTAATTTCGACCCGGTTAGCCAGACAAAAGAGTAGCCTCAGGAACCTTCCATCAAGAGGAAATTGTTCTTAGGCTTCAATCACGTCGGTAATGTATGTGTAAATCCCAATGAAAACTGGCTGAAATCTTCTGATCCAGTAAACACCATTTTCATATCCCTGGAGCAGACTCGAATCAACAGAAGTACCGAGGAAATGTCAAACGTAATCCTAATATCTGTGCAAAAGCAATTATAAGACCGTGTTCAGGTAAGGCATTATAAATGTTTGGTTGAGGTAAAGTGCCGAAGAGGAAATCTACCTCTCTTTCTACCTCTTCAAAGAGATAAGAGGATGCAATTATGTAACCAAATTACTCTCCCCACTTTCTGTAATGTTATGGCCTCATAACTTCGAGACGGGTTACAGATGAGGTCATTTGTTGGTGTATTAGTGACAAAAGCAATGCGAATTAGTATTTCTTTCGGTTAATACAATATCACAGCTTTATGACAAGCTTCAGTAAATGCTTAACAAAGAAAAAAGTGCTGATCTGTCATGAAATATCTAATCTCCTACACAGCAGTGAATGTTGGAAAATCACCTCAGAAATGATGAAGAGATTTTAAAGTGACAGAGACATGAATCTAAGAATGTTAAGAATATTAAAGACGGAGCACGTCGGCAAAGTGGAAGTCTTAAGAAAAATAAGGCAATACAAGAGAATCTACTTTAAAATCAGAAAGAAAATGAGGAAAATACGCCTAGTGAATCTAACACTCACAAAAGCGGGGGAAACTGTAAGTGATCTATTTAACGAGTTTGTGTGAATGAATAGTAGAAGGGGTGGTAGAGGGCCAAAGTAACACAGCAACATGAATGTATGTTCAGCTAATATAAGCCTGAAGAGCCACTCAATGTTGCGGCTTACAGAATGAGGTATATAATATAAATGTAAGAGTTGTAAGTAGGCAATGAAGATTATGCTGATATAGAAAATAATTTTCTCCTCCCTTAATGCTTAGCTTTTGGTTTGGTTTGGTTTACGGCATATCAACCCCATTCGGTTATTTAATGCCGATAAAATTTTTATTGCTGCTAATATTTTTTTTTTCAAAAATGTATTGCTGGTAATATTTTTTTTCCTTCAAAAATCTATTTCTGGTAATATATATTTTTTCAAAAATGTATTGTTGGTAATAATTTTTTACAAGTATTTCTGATATTAAAACCTATTTTTACACTTTCATAGTTTTTGACACAAGTTTGGGGGTTAACTATTTGCCCATAACTGGCACCATAGCAGGTGCTACCACTCTGGGTCAGGGTGGACCTGGGAACACTAGCGATTAAGAGGTGGTTACCAACGTTCCTCAAACCTCCTGATCAGAGCCCTTGCTGTTGGACGTAGTTTACCGTCTTACCTAGGACGCGCTTAGCTTTTGGGAGGCATCTTTCGGCTTATCAATGAATCTTCGGATTTCGGTGTCATGGTTTTCTTGTACACTGCTAAAACACTTCCTACATATTTAAATTTTTGTATTTGCTTGATTTCTCTGCCGTCATTCCTAGTTTGCATCTTCACTGGCAACCATACTTTTTATCTTCTTGTAATTGATACTTTCCATTTGTTCCTGCTTTCCCACACTACATACTGTATAAGTTCCTGTCGTTTTCTTTGTGTGTCTACTTTCAACTCTGTGTCATCTTATGTTGTTAAGATTGTGGCCGCCATCAATAACCGTGTTATGACTACTAATTCTCTCAGAATCCTGTCACTGTAAAGGCTGAAAAAGTAAAGTGAGAATGTATATCCCTGTCTTACGCCTCTTTCTATTTGCTTTTATTAGGTTGTTGCGAAAATAATGACGTAATGATGTCGTTTTTTGAAGGTAAAAAATACGTCAAAAAACGACATTATTACGTCATTATTTTTGCACCAACCTAATAGTATAAGTTATAGGAGGAGGCACTGTGGAGAAATTGATAGCGGCTCGGATTGAGAAATCGTAGAGCCGAGTTCGAATTTCACTCAGATCCATTACATTCATTTACGTGCTAATACTCTCTTCTTCTCTCCTCTCAGTTATGGGTAAATAGCAGGACAGACCGGGTTCTATAGCGTGCATGGCAACTGATCAACAGCAGAAAGAAATGGCAAACTACTTCGTGAAAAAATCTGCCTCTATCGAAATATACATGATCTCCTAAGTGTATATATGGCATATAACTGAACTGATAAGATTATTCGGAACTCTTTCCCAACTAAATAAAACTTACCTAGCAATTCTTTATGACCTACTTTTTCAAACGCTTTTGTATAAACTATAAAACATAGGTATACATCCTTTTACATAGGTATTAATCCTTCTCTCTTTATATCGTATTCCTTGTTCTAGGGCCTTTAACGAAACCGAACCTCTCCTGTCCTATTTCTAGTCTAATTTTAGTACTCTCTAGTTATAATTATTCTGATGATAATTTTAGTTATGTGGCTCATTAAGCAGATTGTCTGATGGGGTTCGCATTAATTTGCAACTGGCCTGTTAAACGGAACTCTGAGAATGGATCTGCTTATATTTGGGTTGTTCTGTTTTGATTTAAGGCATATCAACTTCAATGGGGTATTTAATGCCCATAAAATTTTCATTGTTGGTAATATTTTTTTCCAAATATCTATTTCTGGTAATATTTTTCTTTCAAAAATCTATTTCTGAAAATAATTTTCCTTCACTGTTAATACTTTTTTCAAAAAATGTATTGCTAGAATATTTGATTTTCAAAAATGTGTGGCTGGTAATAATTTTTTACAAAGTATTTCGGGTATTAAAACCTATTTTTACACTTTCATAGTGTTTTGACCCTAGTTGGGGGTTAACTATTTGCTCATAGATGGGACCTTAACAGGTGCTACCACTCCGGGTCAGAGTGGACCTGGGAACATCAGCAATTGAGGTGGTTCCACGCTCCTCAAAACCTTCTGATCAGAGGCCTTGCTGCTGGACTTTGTTTATCGTCTTATCCAGGACGCATATCTAGTTTAACGTCATAACCAGGACTGATCTGCTTAGGACTTCTGGTATAACAATACAATCTATCGTATATTTTACTTATTGTGTCTTTAATTTCCTTAATCTTGCCATTATCTTTATTATAACTCAATCTGGTACTGCTGCCTTGTACACGTTTAATTTGACCATTGCTGATTATATTTCAGGCTTTAATATTCCCCGTCCTCCCACATTTTTGTGTATTGCACGTTTTCCTTTTTCAACGTGGAAATTACCAAAGCTCACAAGAAAATTAATTTTCGGCATTACATGATCCATATAATAGGGGAGAAATTCCAACAATAGATTTTAATAGTAAAAACAGTCAAGCAGTAGATTTTAAGAGTAAAGAAAAAATTACACCAATACATTTTAATATTAAATTTTTCCAGCAATAGATTTTTATAGTAAAGAAAAAAGTTCCACCAATCTATTTTAATATTAAATCCTTTTCCAGCAATAGAATTTATAGTAAAGAAAAAAATCTTCCACCAATATATTTTAATATTAAATCTTTTTCCAGCAATAGATTTTTATAGTAAAGAAAAAAAGTTCCACCAATCTATTTTAATATTAAATCCTTTTCCAGCAGTAGATTTTTATAGTAAAGAAAAAATTTCCACCAATATATTTTAAAATTAAAAACTTTTTCCAGCAATAGATTTTAATAGAAAAGAAAAAATTAGAAAGCTGACAAGAAAATTAAATTTCGGCATTAAATGACCAATAGAGGATGATATGCGATAAAACAAACAAACGGTCCGATGACACCTGCCGCTAATGTCTTCCCATACCGAGCGTGGGTTCAATTCCAAAGATTCTGCCCCCGTTAATGCCGTTGTTTTTATCAAAATAAAATAAATTTCTTCAGAAATAGTTTCTCATATAGGGACTTTTAGGGATAACGATTTCATTTTTGCCCCATTTGGACAAATGTATTTTACGTTTATGTTTCAAAAACTGTAAACTTGTAAGATAAAATAATTCAAATAAATATGATTCAAAACTAATTCTAATGAACCAAGAATTTCTATTTATGGTTTAAATGTTTCCTACGCGCCAAATCTGCTATCGAAGAATGCCATTGGGCAAATGATTGGATCTAAAAGTCCCGTTTCTTCGCTTGGATTGCATTTTCGATTGATTTGTCCCGATTCGACTTTATAAGTGTCCACATATCTCATCGTTTTCATAGATATTTTCATAATCTGATGATGTCTTATTCCATAGATGCAGAAGTGAGTAAACAGAACTTGTGAATGGAGTCGATGCGATATGAACATTTAATGCATAAATTTGGGATAGGGGAAGGATGGCTTATGAAACAGATATCGGATATGGTTTTCAGAGCTGACCAGGTCAGTATTCACGCTAGAAGATTTTCCTGGATTTTCAGGCTAAGGAAGGATCGATTTCTGCCTTTTGGAGTGCAAATATATTAGGTTGGTGCAAAAATAATGACTGTTTTTGACGTTAAAAATTACGCCAAAAACCGTCATTGTTTTTGAAACAACCTAATAACTGCGCGCTAGGGCACCACGGCGTTGTGTACTTCTTCGAAAGCGTGTCTCGCTAGAACAATTACGACTGAGTATTTGCGTAGTCAGTTCGATCCTCACCGGATTTCCCATACTTAAAACCATGTTCCACATCCAAGCTGAGCTTAGACAATCAGGACAACTGCGCACCAGTTCTCCTCTTCAAAACACAACTTGCAGCTTCTGTGAAATTTTATTTAAAGTTCGGGATAAATTATTTGCCATTAAACTTTCTTCGGGCTGACTTTTTGCTTCGGAGAATCTAAATTGGTAATTATGGAATTAGCCATTTCCTTTGATTTTGCTAGTGTGAAAAGTCAACATCTTGCCTATATCATTATATTCACTTCCTAGATATAATTCTACCTATATTTACTATTGTTGTTGTTCTTCATGTGATGTGGTCTTTGCTATTTCGTAAAGCTCATGTCTTGTGATTGTGTAGCGCCAGTATATAAGATCTGATGATTTGTTATCAATTTTAGTTGTTGCTGTTGTTGGAAGTTTTCAGGTGATGTGGTGTTTGTTATTTCGTAAAGCTCTTTGTTTGTGATTGTGTAGCGCCAGTATATAAGATCTGATGAAGGCTTATCCATTGTAATTCTTGTTGCTGTTAGAAGTCTTTACGAGATGTGTTTTTTGTTATTTGCTAAAGTTCTTTGTGATTTTGTAGCGCCGGATGTGATGACGGAATGTTTTCTTTAAAACCTAGAAGCTTATTTCGTTAGTGTATATATATATATATATATATATATATATATATATATATATATATATATATATATATATATATATAGTAAAGGTAATAAATCTGTTGGTATATACTGCAAGTGGATCCTATTAATATAAAATATTAAAACTGATCCACAAAGAGAGCTCAATATATTTATTTTTACAGAGCAAATATTTAATACACAATAAAATAAAAAATCACCTCATATGGGGAATAAGATTATTTCAACCCACGAAAAAAATCATTAGTCTTATTCAACCCCCGTAATAGAGTGAGTTCGTGTGGGAATTAGAAATTTAACTGTAAAAGCTACAAAAAACCGCCGAAAAACTAATACAGAATTTATCCATTTCAATGTTTCAATCAGATGAAAGGTAGGAGACAGTAGTCAGGGGAGGGTAGAAGGTATTAGTCTTAAAGGGAAGAGGTTTTATAAAATTAAACCCGGATATGAACCATATGACATTAAATTGAGGTCATACAAGGAATTAAATGCTAATTTGAAACTTAGAAAGGAATAAAAAAGGATTTAAAAATCCTTAAAATATATAGATAAATTTGTTTAAAAATACAAAATCATACTTAAGAATACTATTCTAAAATCAAGTTATATTCAAAAGTAAGATATACTTAATAAGTTATATTTAAATAACGGATGTGTCAATAAGTTGGACCGATTTTAATGTGAATTAAGTTTAAGCGTCTAACGTTTTTTTTCTTTTTCTTTCAGATTTGGCTGATTTTGGGGCGATATTGTTTTTCGCATATAATTGCCATGACTTAAATAACATGATCCAAGAGAGAAATAAATAAATTTTCACTAATAACACTGATTTATTTACTGTTGACTTTGATCCGTCTTAATGAAACACCCTTATATATAATCCGTTTTAATGAAACATCCAGTTATGTTTAAATAATTTCTATTAAAATTAAGTAAAATTATAGTTTAAAAAAGTTATATTTAATATAAAGTCAATAGGTTTTATTAAAGAATAAAAATATATTTAGAAATAAAAATATAAGGCAAAATAAATTATACATTAAAAAATGAAAAATATAATGAATATATATATATATATAGAGAGAGAGAGAGAGAGACAGACAGTTTAGATATTTCTGTGGAGAAACATCCACATGGTCAAGCTATTTCAGATCAAGGCTCCAGATCTTAGTTTAATAGTTTGGTTTTAGAGCACCTTGGTGTGTCGAAAAAATATCCCTAACACAGGCTATCCTATGTATATTTGCTTAAATCCTATTTTGAATTCGTTATAATCGTTCCTTCCATCGACGCTGTTGAAATGTTTAGAGGTTATTCATTTGGTATTGTGAACTTTTATGATGGATTCAGAATATATGCCATCACGACTTTAATACCTATTTCAAATAATAGTTTCTGTTTTGGAAAGATTTATCACAAGGCCTATTTTTGGAGCAATTGTTAAAGAATGCTGATTTTTTTATGCAATGTCAATTCTTATTCCATCTGTGTATACCTATGTCATCTGCATAAACCCTGTTTTGTTGCTACACTGAACTGTGAGAGATAAAAGGGAATTCAGCTTTGTTTTTAGTGACAAGGAATGTTTACTGAAAATTTGAATGATGTTAATAAGTTGCTCGTCTTAATGAGTTAGAGTCCTATTTGAGATATTTTCCAATGGCGTCTTTGGTCACATTTGAACTTAAATAAAAGCCAATTTCAAGTTCTTAATCATTTGGAAATTTAGCGTGACCATGTTTTTTTACTCCATATTTATCTCCTTTGACTTTGAATAGATTAGGTATTAACTGGGTGATTTCATAGAAATTATACTGAACACTTGATTGGAAATTGTCGTTAAATATTATTAATAAATCACATTGGCCTACAAAACACTTTTTTTGAAATGATGCAAAGGATATCATTGCTAATTTTAAACAATTTCATAGCGCGGGATTTGAATATTATTTTATTCAGTTAGCTCTAGTTTTCTTGATTCAAATGATGGGCAAATACAAGAAAATTACTTATTTCAGTCATTTGTCTAAAGAGCGAAAAATGAAGAACTATGCAAATGTAAATCATATAAAGATTCAACAATGAGATATGAATAATATCAAAGCACATATATGTTAGAATTAAATATCAAA
>OZ010594.1:66065897-66088397 GCA_963932145.1 Acanthosepion lycidas | reverse complement strand
TCGCCTGTGTTTGCTCACTGGCGATCTGTGTTCAAATTCACGTGTCGGCATTGACACTTTATTCCTATATAACAGGTCGTTAGTTGCCCTAGCCACAAATTCTCGATACTGAGGTTTTGAACGAACTGGCATTGGTCAACTGTCGATAATGCGAGATTATGACCTCTCTTCCAAAAACTGTAAATAAAGATCGCTCAGCATAGTTGCCGTATAAATCACTGGTGAGTTCTCAAAAGGGACTAGTTAGTTGCCATATAGTTACCAGATAGGTGCGCTTGGTAATACAGGAATCCCTTGATTATACCAAAATTTGATTGTTCCATGTATAGTACTCGATTAGTGCGGCAAAGCAATCTTCAGTTAACCATAGTAATTGAAAGTTGATTTTTTAAAGTTTTATGAATAATCGAGAGTGGTCTCCACTTGTTTTGCTACTCTCTTATTTCTGTTTACTGGGACTACAAAAGAACACAATACGCGAACCTTTAATTCTCAGTTGAATGAAGCTTTCTTAAAGCCTACACCTGCGTACTTTTGTCATTACATATAGTTACCGATTAATTAAAAAGTTTTCTAAAATTTAAAAATGGAAAATGGGTAACTATTTTTCTTGTTAATTTTGTTTACATTCGATGAATGCGTTTTCGATTAATGCGTATCTTTTAATGTACACATTAGCCGCACTAATCGAGGGATTCCTATATATGTATGACTGTGCGTATCTACTGTATAAATAAGGCTATAAACAAGAAGGAGCTTAAATATTTGAAAGTTTTTTCATTTGATTGAGGAGAGAAATGTAAAATGTTCAGCTCAAAGATGATTTGTATTTCCGATGCTCCCTTGCCAATTGTACACTTAGTCCAAACTTTATCCTGAAGCAAATCTACAGGCGATTCTATATTCCTTCAGAATTTTCTCTTGGTGTTTGACTAAATCAAATAAACTGTATTATGTCGTCAAAGTATCGTACCGATTCTGGAAAAAATCCATTAACTACTGTAGATATAGACAACATTTTACCTTGATGTAGGACTAAATTATTTTGGCTACTGTAGCCCCAAACAAAATTTGATGTTAGACCATGACGAAATTATATTGACTATTGTCGATTCACTCAAAATAAGTTTATGTGGGCCTAAATTAACTGGTTACTGTTTTCTTCTGTATGCACTGTTGCTTCAGATTTTTAGCGATCATGTATTGTCTTTTGTATCTCCGAATAAATTTGATCTTTTCTTGTGTATCTCTCCAAAATACTGTTCCGTCATCTACTTACACAAGCTGGTTAGTTAGATTATAAACCGTTTTCCGCTTATCCTATTGCCATCAGTATATCCTGTGAGTGTCAGATTTCCCAAGCCCACTTTCCTCATTATGTGCTCTAGAAATATCAAATGTTCCTTCATGAGGTTAAGTATTAGTGTCCATTTTGTTTCCATTTTCTCTAACATTTCTTTGGCTTACGGCCGCATCATGTTCAAACACCGGTTCCCGTATGATCACCGAAGTTAATCAGCGTCGAGGCTGGTCAGTTCCTAGAAGGCTAATCGCTTGGGAATTCCAGGTACTGTAAGCTCTGCTGTGCTTGTGGTGCAATGGATAACGGCTCGGTATTGCTAATCGGAGAACCGAGTTCCAATTCCAGTTGAGTTCGTTATAATTACTTTCGCGCAAATACTCTTTGGAAAGGTATGAATCCACTTATACTCTTCCCAGCTATGGGTTAATTAGTAAGACTTGTATTACGCAGCTAAACGAAAAACAAAATCACTAAAACTTTGTCGTTGTTTACATGTTCAGACCAGGTATTCTGAGCCATATTTTTGTTGTCTGAAGTCAACTGTGAGGAGATTGTTCAGCATTTCCTGTCTTATAGGAAAATATATTTTATATAATGGTTCAGTATTCTTTTTCTTAGTTTCTGTACTGTGATATTTCCTGTCTGAATTCTTTTGGTTACATTAGATAGTATTAAAATCTGATGTTGGGGAAAGAGAACACTTGCTAATGTAAATTTTGTTTCACCTTTCGTGAAATTCAATGTATGAACATGCGCGTACATTAAATAGTACAACCACATCTATGTCACTCATGTACAACTCAGACATTTACGCGTATACATACCATACGCGTATGCAGATCATACGCAGGCAGTGCGTGACGGACAGAGAATCAGCTTCTTTTTTACTTTTGTATTATAGAAAAGTGGAAAACTAAACAAAACAATCCTTGTATCATCTTCTCTCCTGTTTCTCTGAAATGAACTATAAATCGTTGAACTATGCAAAACTGCAGCAAAAAAAAAAAAAAGATACTTTCCCTTGCCTCAGTCCAAGTAAATCTTCTTAACAATTTGTTCATCAGACCGAAAGCATTCCAAAGGTTCTATTGATTCCGAGTGGACCCTTCAGTAGACGCGGCTGCCTAAGTTTACTTTTGTGCAAACGAACCACAAATCCGTGTATTCGATCGGAAATGTGGTATTTATTGAATAGAAACTTTCGTATCAGTTTTAGGATCGATGGGGTCGAAGTTCCGTGCGGCGCGGCGAAATACTGCCTTATAGCAAGCAAACATAATTAGTGGTATCTACAGAGAAACACACAATATATGCTCACATAAACATATTTATGCGTGCGGGCATCCACACAGAATCATATATATATACATATACGGAAATTATGTATATGCTTTATGGGTAAGAATAATGAATATACTGTGAGTAAACTTTCAAGAATTATCAATATTATATATTTTTTAAAATTTTGCGATTATTCTCTTTTAATTAATTAAATGCATTTTTGAGCCCTGCGTTCCTGAATAATTTTAACTTTTTTGTCTGAGCTCCTGAGTCAAAATTCGAAAATAATTGGTATGTAATGAAAATAGTTACAAGTATTGACCTACCTTTCAACCGATAGCTAGGCGTTAAGTCATTTTTCTCTACTACTTTTCAACCGGTGGTTGGGCATTACGTCAGTTTTCTCTAGCATCGGTAAAGCGGTGGTCAGGGCTCAAAGTGTTAACATTATTTGCAGATACAATAACTTTCATAACATCGTATTTCTGATTGGTTTGTTTTATTTTGTTTTACGGTCTATCAACCTCAATGATTTGTTAGGTTCGTATGTATAGAATATATATTCTTTGTGAGAAATCAGTTTGTAGAATGTATTCCTGGTAATTTTCTTCAAAAATGCATCGGTGGTATTATTTTTTTTTTAAAATGTATTCCTGATATTTTTACTATAAAATCCTATTTTTATACTTTCATAGTGTTTTGACCACCTTTTCAGGGTTAACTATTTGCCCATACTTGAGACTCTAACAATTGCTACCATCCATGGCCAACGTGGATCTGGGAACAAGAGCAATTAAGATGTGGTTCTCTGCTGCTCAAAACCTCCCTTGCTGCCGTTTGTAGTTTATCATCATACCCAGGACGACCGTATTTCTGGGAATTTGAACATTTTCAAATAAAATATAATGCAGAATAATTCCCTGTGTGTTCAATATAATTCTCATTCAGTGTTCAATCAAATATTGCAAAATTGTTTCATCGAAAAAAAAACTATGCAGAGATCGTAATACTTTAAGCAATCAACAGCAGATATACTGGTTTTAAAAACTAAACTCCGGTTGAAAGATCTAAAGAATGTTGCATTCTCTCTCTCTCTCTTCTCCCGTCTACTCACGGCCGACCGATATCAACACAGGGTATTTTAACTTGGCTAATTTATTAACATCGACGTATACATCTTCTAACTATACAGTGGTGCCACTCTCCATCGCTGGGACCCGTTTTAGGCCCGACAGAGATCACGTCTACATTTCTAGACGTGTAAGAACCAACTCACAGAAAAAAACAAAAAAAACAACTTTATCTATCTCCTTTCCCACGCACGTTCAGCCTTCCTTATTTTGTCTTCCATCTGATCTAAAAGGTCAACCTCAAGAAAACCTAGGAGAGATACATCTCTAAAAAATAATATTCTGCAAAACTATTATTTAACAAGAATACATAAACGATACTCCATCAAAGCAATATTTAAAATTGGTTCCATATTATGTGAATTTTTTTTAGATGCTTTGTCCCTTCAGAACGTAAACAATCATGGATCTCCACAATTTCTTATCCTTTGTAATTGTTAGTACGTATTTACATTTTTACTATCCATCTCAGTTTCTGTTTGGTCATCTATTTGTCCAAGCTCGTCCGGTAGCTTACTCGCTGTTTCTTCACGTCCTTCTGGTCTACTGTACGTTATCTGGTTGTTAAATTCTCCAAGCCTTTTTTATGTTCACTATAAATTTTGTCTATCTCATTGATTCTAAGTATATATTCTTCTTGTTTTCATTATCATTAAAGGTTCTTCTTTACTCGCATATTCAGTCAATGGTATTCTCAACATGCTTCATTCTGTAGAACCTAATTTTTGTTGCCTCAAATCACCTTCTTCATCTTCAAGGATATTGTCCAGCATTCACTGCTATATAGGAGGACTGATATTACCTAACAGATCATTACTCATTTCTTTAATTAGGACGAACTTTTCTTGTTTATTAATACTTTACTTAGCTTTTGGAAGACCTCTTTCGTTATCCCATTCCGCAGTCACATTTTCCGTCCCCTGTTAAAATAATTCCTAGATACTTAAAATTTTGTTCCTGCTTGACATTGGCATCCCTTAGAACATATAAGAGCTGTGGGTATAACATTTCGTGAAGTTGTAAAAGTAATACTAGAGCGTGACCAGTCCCATACGATAAAGAAGTATGGATTAAATCTGGAAAGGTAGTAAATCATTTAAATCAATACTAGCTGATCATGTGTGGGATTAGATCAAATTAATTTTCTAGGAGAAGCAACGGAGAATAAGACAATTCAAGTATCGTCAGTTCACAATATGTACTCAGCAATCCAAGTGATGATATCAACAAACTGTAGAAGCAACTGATCAGGAAAAAAACACATATTTATTGACGTGGCGAAAAGGAAAGACATTTTGAATGTGACGTAGAAGTAGGGAAGGAACAAATTGCTCAAAACTGCTTGGAGTTTACTTTTTGGAGACAACCCAAGCTCCAGGGACAAACCCTAGTCAACTCTCGGAGGAGAGGTACTGCCTAAGAGATTTTGTTTGTTTAAAACTTAACGACCTATCGATCAGCAAGAGATCATTTAAGGTCAAACAGTTGTTTTTTTTTCTTTTTCTTTAAATAAGGTTGAAATGCTTTCAAAAAGACTTTCCCTTACCTTTCCTTCTTTTTCGATGTTGTCTTGCTTTTTGTTTTTAAAAAATTCACAGTTTTCAGAGGTGCGTTATTCTTTGAACATTTCTTACCTGGCAAGTATCAAAGTTTCCTCTTTCATCATCAGGTACCAAATTGGAATTATATTTTATTATATAGTCCAACTTTCCTAAGAAATGTCAAGATCAAATTGGGGTTTGATTTTTCGAAAAGTTCTTTCAAGTTGTTCACGTTGTAAAATAATTTTCGAATATGTGCCATGTCACCGCAATCAAGCAGGAAGTGCTTCACAGTATAAGCCTCCTGGCATGCTATGCATTCAGGAGGATCTTCGTCTTTTAGGAGGAAGGAGTGTGTTATGTGCGTGTGTCCTATGCGAATACGGGATAAAACCACTTCTTTGCGTGATTTTCTGTGTTCAGTTAGTTGTTTCTTTAGAGAGGGTTTCCAAAGTCAAAAACAAAGTAGGATGTGCGGCTATCTTTAAAAGTACTGTTCTACAGAAAAAGTTACCTAACAACTTCTCAATTTTTAGTGCTGAAATTACAGCCATTAATTTAGCTCTAGACCTCATCACTAAACTTAACTCAAATAAATTCATTATTTTTGCAGACTCATTATTAGTACTCGATTCATTAAAAAACCAAAAATTAACCAATCCTTTGCTCATCAAACTCCTACATAGAATACATGCGATCTCACAAAATAAAACCACCATTTTCTGTTGGATTCCCAACCACTCTGGTTTTCATGGAAACGAAAAAGCTGATGTGGCTGCAAAAAACTCTCTGAAACTTAACACAAGTAACATAAATGTTCCATACACTGACTATAAACCCCTAATAAATGACTTTATTTTGAAGAAATGGAAAGACGCTTGTAACAGCTGTCAAAACAACAAATTATTTAAAATCAAATTTAAATATATCTAAGAGAATGACTATGTTAAGTTATAAGAACCCTGAGTAATGGTGTCTAGATGATGGAAGAATGTTTTCTGGACACTTATTATTGAGGTCATATATTGTGCTACATTTGATACATCATGACTCTTATTGGAACAAAGGGTTGCGATACCCAGCATAGACAACTCATAAATTTCCGTTTTGGATATAAAGGTTACACTTAACATACACATTTCCTTTTCAGGAATAAAAGTGACACCCGATATATAGAGAATATACATTTCCCTTTCGGGTATAAAAGTAACAATCAATATGTATAACATATACATTGCCTTTTCAAGAATAAAAGATATACCAGACATATAAGTTACCTTTTCTGGTATAAAATGACACCCAACATATGTGAAGCATATATTTTACTTTTCTGGTATTAAATGACAACCAACGGATATAAGGCATATATTTTCTTTTTCGGGTATAAAAGAATCACTCAGCATATACAACACATACATTTCCCTTTTCCTGCATAAAATTGGGACCCTAAATATATAGCATGTCTATTTCTCTTTTTTGGCATAAAAGTCACTATCAACATAATAAAACATATACATTTCCCTTTTCGGTATAAAAGTTATACACAACATATATAACACATGCATTTCCATCTTAGTTATTCACGTGAACTTTAAATAAAAACAAAACAAAAAACAAAAACAAAACGAAACAAAAAAAAAGAAGCTTAGTTCTTTGTTTGCTTTTTTTTTCATAATCTTCAAAGCAGAATAATATCATAAGTGTTATCTCTCTTCATCAAAAACTGTATAAGTGCGATATTTCATGTCTTATAGAAAATAAATTTACAATTGGAGATTATTGCAATTCTAAACTTATTCATATCGTTGCCTTATCTTGTTAGTAACGCCTGTCTTAATTCCAAAATTAAGTAACGTGTCGAAAGTTGCAAGGAATAAGAATTTGTGGAAAGCTACAAGCCCTCACATCACAAAGAAAACACATTTGGTGTAAACTTCGCTCTAAAAATCGTTTAGCCCGTTATGTTCATGAATAAAACTTTTCTGTCACGTTTTCTTTTTCGAAGGCAAAGTGTTTCCCTAGAATTCTTTCTACAGATGAGAAAGGCAGGAGAAAAATTATGAAATTCAAGTAAAAAGTATGAAATTCAGGTAAAAAATTCGAAAGGTAAAAATTACGAAATTCAAGTGGAAATTATGCAATTTCGAAATTTCGGGTGAAAAATTTTACGAAAGTTAAGCAAAAATGACAAAATTCAGGTAAAAATTTAGAACATTTAATCCGTATTATTTTTGTCTTCCGCCAGAAATACTTAGCTTCTTATTATAGAAATAGATGAAGTCAAAACCGAAGAGTGACGGAGTATTGGTATAGTCAGTGAGACGCAAAGAGTAAGTCCAAAACTTTGCCTGTTTCAATATTTATATAGCCTCGGCAGATGAGTGAAATTTCCAATAAATATTTATTATCACATCTCAAACGAAAATGCTAATAAAATACAGCGTTCCCGTTTGACTCCCAAGGGCCAGTGTGACAGGGGTGAAGCGGCTATTCTAAGGATACAGATATTCATCTTAGAAATAATAATGATATTGAATAAAAAAATTCTTAATCAAGTGTTCCAAGAAATAGGACTTACCTAAACCTTTCCAAAACAGAAATTATGGTCTGTAACTGGAATGGAAGTAGTAATGGCAGATATGAAAGTATCGTAAAATTCCGGATGTAGAATTAATAAACTGTAAATTCTTAAAATAACACGCTTCATGGCTTAGTTATAAGGAATTTAGTATAAGAGATATGCAAACTGATTATAGGCTAAGCTGAGCTGGGCTTAATTTTCTGCAATACTGTACTATGCTACTAAAATAAGTACTGGAGTCATGTTTTTAAATAGCCTCCCTGGAATTCAACATTCATACGAACATCCAATATGGCCTCCAACTCCTTTCAGAAATATTCAAACTATCATCCATATAAAGGGTGTCTCAATAACTTGGACCGATTTTTTATGTGAATTAAGTTTAAGCGTCTAATAATTTTTTCTTTTTCTTTCAGATTTAACAACTTAAGTCTTTGGCAATTTCAACCATGGAATGATTAACAATCAAACAACGTGTTAAAGATATCGAAGCCTATTGCGAAAATGGACGATCAAACAGCAATGCAATAAGAAGTTACCAGGCCGCATCATCTCTTGAAACGTGCGACTTCATGGCTTTAGTTTTCTCCCTTTGGGGTCATCTCAAAAGTAAGGTCTATGCCAGCAAGCCAACAACAATTCAGCAGCTGAACGATGAGATAATAAGGCATATTGGTGAGATCTAACAGCAACTATGCAGAGGCGTGATCAAAAATTTTGACCATCGAGTGGAGGTGTATCGCCGAAGCCTTGGCGGACATTTGTGCGATATTATTTCTCACACATAATTTCGATGACTTAAATAACATGATCCAATAAAGAAATAAAGAAATTTTTACCAATAACACAGGTTTATTTACTGCTGATTTGATCTATCTTATTGAAACACCCTTTACAACCGTTTTCTCAAATCAATGATTAAAAATGGCTTCAAGCAAATGGATTCTTTAAGGAAGTGAATACTGAATCAGATTTTATATTCTAATGCTACAAGATCACAGATAAAAATCTTTACCAAATAACAAAAATCACATTGCTTAACACTTGGCTTCCAGAAGCTGTAACAACTAAAATGGGTTGCATCATATAACTAGAATTGAAAGTAATAATATCAAGATGTTGACCTTCCGCATTAAATTTGAAAAAAATTAGAAAAGAAAATTCCTCATTATTTGCATTATTCGGACTGTTATCCTCATCTTCACTGCCATATTCACAACGTTTCGGTTGTTGCATACTCCGGCTTTCTTCAGGTGATTGGAATTTCCAATCGAACCCTTTATTTCATCGACCGCGGTATATTGTTCTAGTTCCACATGCCATACCTCTTCAGGATGTCTCAGTCATTTCCCTCTATCTCAACTCTTCAAGTTTTGGTTCACCACTGCTGAGGGCTGGTACTGAAATCACAATTCTTTGGGGTCTAGTCACTAGACCTAACCAACGTCTTCATCCACTCGGCCACGTGTCGTCTAGGCCGAAACATTGTGAATATGAAGATAGCAGTCTGAATAATGTAAGTAATGATAATACCTCATCCCAGTCATTCAGAAAGAAAATCTCGTTAGTACGAAAAAGAGCGATAATAGTGAACGTAAGAAGCCTATTTTCCTAAAAGACTATAAATTTCGACTGATAAAAACGCTAACCTTTCTGTCCAAAAATACCGAATGTTTCCTCTTGGGAAACGGTGATGCCAACCTTTACTATTACTGTATATGAAGTAGGGGATTATTATTTAATTTTTCTAGGCTAGGCTGCGCTGGGTTTAGTTTGCAATACTGTACTATGCTACTAAGATAAGTACTGGAGTCATGTTTTTAAATAGCTTCCCTGGAACTCTACATTTATACGATCGTCCTGCGTGGCTTCTAACTTCTTTCAGAAATATTCAAATTATCATCCATATAAAGGGTGTTCCAATAACTTGGACCGATTTTTTTTATGTAACTTGGACCGATTTTTTTAATGTAAATCAAGTTTAAGTGTCTAATAATTTTTTTCTTTTTCTTTCAGATTTAAAAAAAAAAAACGCTAACTTTTCTGTCAAAACATGCCGAATGTTTCCTCTTGGGAAATGGTTATGCCAACATTTAGTATTACTGTATATGCAATAGAGATTATTATTATAATTTTTATTCCATATAGAATCCTGAGAGTGTATGTAAAGTTTCGTATATTTGTTTAATAAATGCCGTTCGTAATCTCATGAGTGGCAGAAGCAACTAGTCTCCGTTTCTAGTGTGTCATGTTCTGTGAGACACGCGCAATCGTTTCGACCTGACATTGCACAGGTGCTGGTATTTTGACGATTGATCCGCGGTTTCATTAAATATTTTCTCAGATCACTTATGGAAAGTTTCAAATGTTGTTTCGCCGATATTTACCGCAGGCGAAGCATTTTCTTTCAGGATGACGGGACAGAGCACGAACAGAGCGCAGATATTCATCGACTGCAAATCGAAGTCATCAAAGAAATAGTAATAACTTGGTCATCTTTACGGGAAATAACCACCTGTCGCAGTAATGCTGGTGGACAAATTGATCTTTCTGTCTTTCAAATGGAGACAAAACAAGTTGGCCGAATCAGGCGCGATTCGTCCATAAATCTCCCGAATCCTTATGAAAAACTAGGTGAAATGAGATTGATTTCCTCTTCCATCGAAACAAATGTCATTAACAAGGCTTCATTTTGAATTACACGAGAAGCCAGCGGATTTGAAATGTGTGGTGTCATGTTGGTTCGCTTAAAATTTCTATATATTAGACAAGAATAGATGACATATGTATAGCTACAGATAGTCTTGAGTTCATTGTTATATGAGAGAAAATTCAACAGTAAGTGAACACAAGTTTTTGGCTAGATATAATAGTACTTCTTCTATGTTTCCAGTCATTTCAGGATATAGCCGATCATGGCTCTCCACAACTTCCTAGCTTTTAGTAGCTTTTGTTGCCATGATTTTAAAAATGTGATTGCTTTCGAACAATCATTATACCAATCAACGATCTCTTATAAAACATATATATCTACAAATACCACTTTTTTCTCTCATACACACTATCTCTATCTCACTTCACACACACACTCACACGTATTTGTGTATTTCGGCAGCAATCCTTCTTTTATGCATGTTTTATTGAATATGACAGACAATTTCTCATGTGATCATATAATTTTCTCTTTTCGGATGATAAATTATATAAGTGTGTCTTATTGTTCTTTTTTTCTGAGCGCTTTCGGCTATACATTTAACTATTTTCAAGATTGAAATATATTAACTGTTAACAAGAAATAGATTGCTGTATGTATTTATATAAAGTTTTCATTTTCAAAACACAGACAAGACATTGTGTCCATGTTCATAGTTGATATTATTGATCGTTGTTTTTTTTTTGTTTTTATTAATATAAAATATAAATACATACATACAAAAATCTATTTCTTGTTAACAGTTAATATATTTCAGTCTTGAAAATGGCTAGATGGATTACGGAAAGGGTTCGGAAAGAAAGAACAATTGGACAGATTTTATATAATTTATCTATTGAAAAGAAAAAAAAATAAGATCACATAAGTAATTGTATAAAACTAAATCAAAGCAACTTGTCTGTCATATTAAATGAAACGTGCATATATATATATATATATATATATATATATATATATATATATATATATATATATATATAATGTATATGTGTGTGTGTATTTAGGCAACAATCCTTCTTTCATGCACATTTCATAGAAAACGACAGACTAGGTGCTTTTATTTAGCTTTTTATACAATTTCACATGCGATCTAATATTTTTTTTTCTTTTCGGATGATAAATTATATAAAAACTGTCCGAATATTCTTTTTATCGGAGCGCTTTCGGTTATACATTTAGCCATTTTCAAGGATTATATTTAACTGTTAAAATTAGAAATAGTTTGTTGTATGTATGTTTTATAAAATGTTTTCATTTTTTTGTTTCAAACACAGTCAAGATATGTCCATGTTCAAAGTTAATATTATTAAGTGTTGGTTTGTTTGTTTTTATTAATAAGGTTTCCATTATTTTTAGCTTTTTTGCATGTATATGATGCTATTATATTAGTGTTGTCGACAAGAATGTTCCGAATAGTGTCCGGTAGGACTCCATGAATATTTAAATGAGATCTAATTGAACTATTGTCAGAAAAGTTATTCTGCATATCTAACACACACACACACACACATATATATATATATTCAAGATTCGGATTACTAACACAAAAACAGAAAATGTCTCAAATCGAGAATATTTAACATTGAAAAACATAAGGAAAAAATTCATTATTTTTAATAATATGTGGAAATCTCCCCTTTTTACCTGAAGACGGTCGCGAGACCAGAAACTCGTGTAGTAAAATTATGGAAAACAAAGCATAATATTTTTTTCTAAATAAATCCACATAACAACCAAAAACGTTTGCGGCACCTCTCTTCTCTTCTTTTTAATATACATACTTTTCTCTCGTTGGAACCACTACAACCTCTTTCTTTTACATATATATATATATATATATATATATATATATATATATATATGTATATATATATATCATTAAAGAAGACTGATAAGGTACTGCGATTAAACTTTTATTCAATTTTTCTTGTGTTCGTGTAAGAATTTTCTTTTCTACACATTGTATTTTAACTGAATGTGTAAATATTTATATATTTGAATCTGCAGTGATGGGAACGTTTTTTGTTTAATTTTCCAGTGACAGTCATCTCATTCTAGTCGTGTTCATAGTTATTATTATTATTCAGTGTTTGCTTTTCTTTTTTTTTATTAATAATGATGCCATTATTATTATTGTTTTACAAGTGGATGAGGCTATTATAGTCGTATTGTCTATGACTGTGATGCGGACAGGAATCAGTAAAAGCGGGTAAAACATCCTTGACAACGGATAGAATAGCAGAAAGCGATCGGATATCTATCTATCTATCTATCTATCTATCTATCTATCTATCTATCTGAGTCTTATTAACACAGCATAAAATTTGATATATGTTAAAACTAACTCGCAAAAGAGTGTTCTATGGTTATTCACAATAAAGGGGTCAAATTTTCTTTATAACTGGAAATTCGATACCTTTAGTTAATGACCATTTTCATCTACGAATTTTAATTTTAAAATCGCAGGTATATTCAAACTGTTTCTGGTATCGCTTTGTAGTGTTCTGTATATATATATATGAAGAAATAAATTTTTAAGCTGTGCTATATTTATGGGATAAAATGCTCAATATTACAGATAGAGCGTATGTAAATATAAATATAAAAGTGAACATTGAAGTCTGTTTCATGCTGAACGCATTCGTCAGGTCGCGAATCGATTCGCGGGAAACAGCCTGTCGCCTCTGAGTGTTGACATCAATGTTCACGCTATATATATATATATATATATATATATATATATTATTTTGCCAACAACCTTTCTTTCACATATCTTTTATTGAATACGACCGACAAGGAAGATTGAATTAATTAATGTTTGGATCTCTTTCTCACTCTCTCTCACTCACTCACTCACTCACTCACTCACTCTCTATCTATATATATTATTTATACGTTAGCTTTATCGATATAAATATTTAAGTAAATCTCTGTTTATAATAAACTGTATAACTACATTTATCGGCTTGAATGTCCGAGAAATTTCATAGAAAATATGTCCTGACATGGTATACTATTTAGCTACAGAGGAAGCTTCTAGTTAGAAAGATCAGATTACTGTTTTTAAACATCAAATTTACCATGATTTCTCCCGAAGGCTTATATTTGTTCAAGACGTATCTTAACCTAAACTAATGACACCATATATTAAGTCCGACAATTATCTTAATATATTTTTTGTTTATACACTATTCTTATAGATACAAATATTTAAGTAAATGCTCTGTTTATAATAAACAGTATTATCTACATTTACCAGCCTGAATGTCCGAGAAATGTAGGTCGTATATTTTCATTCAAGCAGGTTTGGTTAAATAATTTAGACGTATTATATCCATTTATTTTAGTTTTAATCCTTTCAGTTCCACAAATTAATTTCTTGGTGGCTGCAGAAAATTGTTAAAAAAAATTAGTTTCCTATACAAAATCTTTTATTTTAGCCAAGTACTTTCAATCACATCTAAGACCATCTTCAAAGAGTTAAAATATCTGCGCATGTGTCTGCATTGTAAAAGCGTTAGGCCGGTCTATTATTATTAGTGGGGGGTTCCTACTGATTATATCGATACCCTTTCGTATGAGTTTGTTTATTAGAGCTTTCTTCTAATTATATATATATATATATATATATATCGGACGTGTAGTCACACTGAAGAGTTGTAATACAGCGAAACAGTCTATCTGTCGATGACAATATATATGCTCCCTGGATATCCAGTTGAGCTCTCTTGAGAAATGAGTAATTTTATAAACAGTGCCTGCTACTGCTATTAACGCATTGCTCTTCAAAAGAATTGAGCTCGCCGAGACACTGTCGTATTTCATATAGAAAAAAAATACGTCAAAATTTCCCTTTCTCTTACTCTCTGACTGATGCCAAATTAGTAGGGTTTAGATCGCAGCCTGATGCAATCGGGCGTCTAACCATACTTTATATATATATATATATATATATATATATATATATATATATATGGCTGATTTAGTTTTCGTACTTTGGTAATGTAAATGTACAGGAACTGCCCCCAATTCATGTTCCTTCTAGCTAGCAGTCAGTATTTTTATTGGATTCATAAAAATTAAATGAAATTCAATATCAGATTGTTAGTATGATGCATAATCAAAGCTTTAGAATTGAAACAAGTCAATTCTTTACCCATCCAAATCCAAGAAAGTAATCTGTTAGGATAACCTTAAGGAAAATACAATAGCTATGAATTTGTCATGTTTAATAAAACGTGTTTGAATATATATATATATATATATATATATGTGTGTGTGTGTGTGTGTATACTGAGGTCAGCACAAATCGGTAACAGTTTGTTTCACACTTAAACGCAATCATCCGGCGTGATGATTGCGTTCATACATGATATTTTGACCGTAATGGAACTTGTATAAAACACGGATTGCCCAAATTACACCATTACGCATACAAACACACAACACACACACACACACACACACACACACACACATTCAAATATAGCACATTTAAACCCCCAAATCCAGATATATGTCTGATGATCGCAAAAGCGTGAAAACCTTGGGTACAAACTCATATCCATACAACTTACTAATAAGTACCGCGCATATATATATATATATATATATATATATATATATAGTGAGAGAGAAAAAGATAGGAAAGCGTAGATGTATATAATTTTACAAATTTTGCTTTGAACATTTAAAAGACATTTGCTGGCTAAGCGTAAAGGCTTGGGGCAAAATCTGGTTTTGAACTTCTTCACTCTGTCGTTTTCAAAAACGCGCAATGAGAAATTGCCACAGACATAATAATTTGTATTTCTTGGTTCCAAAAGACATATGCCAGAAAACTGGTAATTAGAATTCCCTTACAAGAAGAACAGAAATGATGCAGGATCCGGAATCAAAAGGAACAAATTCCTTGCCTTACAATGACCAGATGACATCGAGGAAAATAAAATGAACGCGAAAATACAAAAAAAAAAAAAAAAAAAAAAAAAAATACCCCCAAAAACAAACCCAAAAACGTGAACATATAATGGTATACAAAATGATTCCACATAGCCTGCTACTGCAGTGTCTTGACATATTCGAAATTAGCGATTTGCGGGTGAAATTCATAGCTAAATCCAGGCAAAATAGAACAGTAGACCTAACTACCAGCGAATAAGCCTTTTTGCAGATAAGTATCGAAAGGAAGTAATGATCAGGGACACTTTTTATTGCCACTCAGTCAGTTATTTCCCATGCGTGATACACGCTTATGCGATCATGTATCTTTTCGATACATGACTGACGAGGCAGATTTTTCCCGTAGTAGGTTGCCATTTCTTTCTGCGGTAGACCAGTTGCCATCCAAGGCTATAGAACCCGGTCTCTCTAACTATTTACCCATAACTAACTGGGGGGGTGAGAGAAGAAGAGCATTCATACCTTTGCGAAGGGTATTAGCACATCACTCAGTCACTTCTGTGCCATGCGTGATACACGCTTAGGATATCATGTATGTTTTGACACATGACTGACGAGGCAGATTCTTTTTCTGCAGTAGGTTGTCATTTCTTTCTGCGGTTGACCAGTTGCCATCCAAGGCTAGTTGCCGTCCTGCTATTTAAACCTAGCTGAGGGGGGTGAGGATTCATTTGACACTAACATTGTTCATGGGCGTAGTATAGTTTTATCTGTGATTATAAAGTCTCTACAATAACAAGGATTACGAAAGTGACAACGAGTAATCGTTTACATCACAAAGGTAGCAACGAATGTTCATTGACATCACAAAAGGCATGAAAGAAGGCTGATATTACATAGCTATTCAGCACTATTTTCTTTGTTTGAAATTTAATTTCTATGTTTTGTAACCTCTTGTTTATCCTTTGGAAGTCACCTTTGCCTATTGAAATCCGACTTCGTATTTCTGTGCCACATTTTTCCAGATAGTTAAATTTCTGTACTAGTTTTTTTTGACCTCTACATTTCGTAGTGTACATTTTGGCATGTGCATCTTACTAACGACCAGACATTCTGTCTTACTGCAGCTGATAGATTTTTCTATCTTCTAGTCTCTTTTGTATCGTGTCTTGAATTACAATTTGTTACGGCTTTTCAACTGTTTCTGTGATATTTAAAACCAGAACATATTTTATCGAATTATACTTTTTGAGAGCGAATATTGCATTAAAAATGTTTTGGGAAGTCCTCCCATTTAATTCAGATCTGGGGGAGGAAACGGAATCTTTCCCAATGATATTTGCGATTAGTAATTATAACGAACCCCACTAGATTTCTCTTTCTGAGCAGCAATTCATTATATCACCCACACATCCATTGGGTCTTGGAATTACTGTAAATAATATTAATGATATAGTGATTTTATTTTATATTTTTTTTACTCAAATCTGTTGATATAACAGCTTCACTCCCTAAGCCAATTAAATATGTTATTTTCTAATTAAAGAAACTTTCAAAAAGTAGTGATCGTTATTCAAAATAAGAAGTTCATTGAACAGATTCTTTTATTCAATATAAGTCGCGCTAAGGGCAATTAAAAGGAAAGTGCTGTTTATACTATTTACATCGTTTGGAACTATTTTTCTCATCGTTATTGTCATATCTATGACGTTTCGACCGTTCTTTAGGTGATAGACGTTGGCATTTCGAACCAAATCCTTTATTTAGTCCACGGGGGTAGATTGTTCTAGTTCCACGTGTCCTTCATTTTTTTGATATCTCAGTATCAGTTAATTTCCTTTAGTATATCACCTAAAGAATGTCGGAGCGTACAATGGCAGAAACGTCGAGCATATGACAATAACATAAGCAGCCGTAAATACGACCATAAAAATGAGGACAACAATCCGAACGATGTAAATCATTTAAATAGTTACAATTCTTCATCTTAGAAATATGGACAGATAAGGAAAGGACTGTTTATTAGATTTTTGTTACGTTGCTATCCTATATGAAACCCAGTAGATGAGGCATTTACTTCTTAAATTTGAATAAAAGTACCCTTAATTTGAATAAATATACCCTTAATTTGAATATAAGTATACTTAATTTTGAATAGGTGTATTTGGTTTAATGAATAACTAAATATTAGGTATTGGGAGATTTAGCAAAAAGATAAAATTCACTAATGACTACAAAGGATAGGAAGTTGTGGAGAGCGATGATCTCCCGTTTTGAAGGGGCATGTCACATAGAAGAAGATGTTGAAAAAGAAAACAGGATGTAAAAACATGTTAGGTAATGAAATTTAAACTTTCTAATAGCACGATACTCTATGAATCACCTGAAAGAACACTCCCTGCCTCGCATCATCATATCTGAAAGTAACCTCCAGGAGAGTGACCCGTTGCACCTTCTCGGGTTGACATTCTTGGCTGACATGAAGTGGAATGATTATAACTGAATCCATTGCTAGGTCAGCTGCTAGGAAAGTTGGTTCTCTGTGTCTACCATTCATCTATATTTTGAATATTGCTGACGCATATGATCCAGTGATCCAGCTACATATTTAACGATTCATGATAAAATCCAAAGAAGAAATAGTAATATTATTGACGTCCCGGCTTCAGTCACTTTCCCACCGCCAAAATATAGCTTCACTGTACCTTTTTTTTTATAAATACTTTTATTGTAATTGTTCGGATGAACTCTTCACAATGGTACCTAGACTTTATGAATTTAAATACAGTACTAGATTGCCTCATACATTCGCAGTTGAAGTGGCTACATTTAACCGTACTTTCTATGCTGTTTTTTTTTCTAGCGTTTCTCGATTATAGAACTATCTTCAGGTTCTATGCTTTCCAGCTAACTCTGTTTCTCAAAAATTTAAATGCAATTTCAATCTTCTTTCTGTCTTCTTAATTCCTTTTCTTTTATTGTTTCTCTTTAATAGTGTTTCTATTTTTTTTTCTAATTCTTTCACTCTCAGAAACCAATTGTGTCTTAGTGACTTTACTGACTTGCATAGGGTGATATGTATTGTTGAGTTGAACATTACATCATGTTGTCACCATTCTTTGTCTCTTCTCTCCGAGAAGGTCTGCTTGTAGACATAGCACTGTTTTTGGCTTCTTCGTTCAGTTTTATTTTCAGGCAAATACTCTCCAGGAAATAATGTAACGGTATGAATCCAGTTAAATGTAATGTTCATGGATTTTAATTGTAAATTACTTATTTAAACTTTAATGAATGATGCCCATATCGTTGGACAATCATTAAAACTAATGATGATATCCGTAAATCTCCAATGAAACACCTATTGATCATTCCTGCTGTTTAAGATTTAAATACCAGCACCAGTTTGTAGAATAAAAGGCTATTTCGCAAAACTCAATGCAAATGAAAAGCATAAAATAATTTCTCGTCTTTTTATCTTAGAGAAATACACAATGATCATGGTCGAATCTAAGAGATAATGTTCGACATTACAGCACTAATTTCCCGATGTCGTGTATTTAATGACGAATCTCTGAAAATGCATGTATGCTGCTTAATGTGGCTTGGCACCATGCCGGAACAGAGACTGCATTCCAATTTCCGATGATTCCTACAAAGGAAACCAATTTCACCTGTAGTTTGACCTGAGGTCAGTCTAAGCCAACGAATGCAGAAGTACGTGGCATCACATCTGTAGCCGTTGTTGTAAGCGTGAGAACGAGAATGCTAGACAAATAAAGATATCTCAGACATGATTAAGCAGTTTCACCACAAACGGCGAATTTATGGTACGCGGGTTGGAACTGAGAAGTACTATTGTGGAACTCGCATCACAGACTGGTTAAGAGTAACTGATAAAATAGTTAAATGAATAATAGTAATACTAATACCAGCCGTTTTCTTTATAAGGAAACATTCGGCATTCATTGGTTGAGTAGACAGTCCTGTTTTCGGTTACGATTTATAAGATGTTTTTTTAGGAAGACAGGTTTCTTAAGTCCAATAACTGCTAACGCTCTTTCCAGTATTGATGAGAGTTTCCCTTCTAACCATTTTTTCTCAACCTCTTGATTATATCAGTGCTTACCTCTTCTAGTTCTATGTCCTGTTTTAGTTGTGACTGTTGTTGGTAGCTCTCAAGGGATGTGGTTTCTGTTATTTCGCACAGTTCTTTGTTTCTGATTCTATAGTGCGGCTTACGGTCACATCACGTTGAAATACCGGTTAATCAATGTTGATCTTGGTCGGTACCTAGATATGGTGACCACTTGGGTATACCAGATGCTAGAATCTTGGTGAAATTGATAATGACTCGGGGAGCCGAGTTTCAATTCCCGTTGGTTCCGTTATATTTACTTGAGCGCAAATACCCATGGGAAAGGTAGGACTCAACTTCATCTCCCTCCAGCTGTGGGTTAATTAGTAAAACTTGTATCATTATTATTAAAAAGCATATACTTACAATTTAAAAATATTTATTGTCTTTAAATAACCTGGAAAGGGAGGATAAGCCGCAGAAAACGAAACAAGCAGCCAATCAATCAATCCACAATGTAGAAAGAAGGGTTGTCTTTGCTAAGACCCTAACACAACACCCTTCACTGGTTATATAATAACGATAAAAGGATCGTGTTTAGCACACCTAATTTATTAGTGCAGTCATCGGGGAATAAGTTGGTCTAATTTTTCATTCAACTAGTCGTGACTTGAAGGTGATGAGCCAAGCAATCCGCTGATCGGACAAATCATAAGTAAAGATAGATTTAAGATGTTAGCATCAACGTCCAGATCTGGAACTCGAAATCGATTTACAGATCTCAGTTTCTTTATTAATTTCTCTTATGCCATCTTATACTTTAGATGTAGGACAATAATCCACAACTACGGTCCGAAAAACATTACTGTATATGTCGGCGTACAAGGCGACCATTTGATCTTAATGTTGTATTATGTTGTAACGATACGCGATCAGTGAGCAACTTCTTGCCCATTACTTAGTTTATTGTGCACATTATATCTCTTCTAATTAATATATGCAAATAGGTACACCCCTGTTTACCAGTCCACTACACCTCCTTAAACTAAAGAGGTTTAATGCTTCTGTTTTTTTTTTTTTTTTTAGAAATTCTTCTACAAACTCTTTTCTCTTCCCTCGCATGAGGTCTATATCATGTACTTTTCATGGAGATCTTGGTCTAATTTCATCTTCTTCCGTATCTAAGTCATTCTCGCTATCATACATAGGCACGTGCTCTATTGCATTTTGCTGATTTGAAAGATTCATCCTTTCTTCTCTGTCAAGATCTTCTTCCATCCCAATGTCTTTTTCTTCAATTCTGAATCATTAGGCCTTTTCCGTTCTTCGATATAATGGCAGTGTTATGTCTCCATTGCATGATGAAATTAGTTCTATTAGGACTTGCTACTTTGTCTTTCTTATATCACAATTAAAACATCACCCCTCTCGCAAATAGGGGCGGTATCTTATTTTTTATCTTTTATCTATTTTTGACGGTAGGCTAATCCCTGCCTTGTTTCCTTTATTTGTGTGTTTCAACAAGCCGTTTAAAGTTCATTTTTGAGAAGAGTTGAGCGAATGGATGTCTAGCGGGGAAAAGCACAACATCCACATATTCGGTATTGTAGTTTGCGGTAGCTAATTGACAGTATTTCCCCACTGATTTTGTTTCAGTGTTTGAGTGAAAAGAAAGTATATGCTAACTGTATTTATTTAATAAATTCAATACACAGCGCCCACTTAGTTTATTATGCACCTTATATCTCTTCTACTTAACATATGCAGATATATGTACACCCCTATTTTGCAGTGCACTAGACCTCCTTGAATCAAAGAGGTTTAATGCTTCTGTTTTTTTTTTTTAGAAATTTTTTTCTACAACCTCTTTACTTTTCTCTCGCTTGATGTCTATATCATGTTCTTTTTAATGGAGATCTTGGTCTAATTTCATCTTTTTCAGTATCTGAGTCATTCCCGATATCATTCCTAAGCACGTGCTCTATTGCATTATTTTAAAATAATTTTTTTTTCAAAATGTACGGCGAATATAGTTCGAAACCTAAATTTTAACTTGAAAATTGGTGGTGGTGGGGGGTCGTCTTATGCGCCCAGTCGACTTATAGGCCATCATATACGGTAATCTAAACCTGATGCATCGATTCTTGTTCCTATTTTGTGCATCTGCATTCACGCGGCATTGTTCCCTAATTCTTAGCTAATCCAAGATTCTCCTGTATTATTTATTGTGCTACCAATTGAAGAACATTGATGCAATGTCGCATTGTATCCATTAATGTCAGTTGAAGTTGACAGAAAGACCAGCGTGTGACAGTATCGCTCATAGATCTGTTTTATTTTTATTTTATTTTTATTTTTATTTAAATTTATTTTCGTCAAAAGAGCAACTTCAGAAAAATGCAGAGACGTACCTTTGAAAACGTAGAGAAAGTCAACGTTTTCTTTCTGCTGCTACCCCCCGCTGCTAGCATTTCAGTAAAATTAAGTTGAACGCATTAACGCATCGCGGCCGATGTCTCTTGTCAGGATCATGCAGTGCGCAGTTTTTATTTTTATTTTTTTATTTTTGTTTCATTCACCGACACGAGTGAAAGCAACGTTTTCTTTTCTTTGCCTCTTTTACTAGTTACAAGATTCTTGAAAATTCAGTATCAGGACAAGAATTTCTACAAATTCAATAAAAAGAAGCCGTACACACTTAGGAAGATCTGATTCATATACAAAGCTTCTTTTTGGCATTATTTAACTAAAAAACGCCCATGGATATATCGACTTGCTTTGAAAAGTTAACATCTTGAAATCTACGATACTGTTAAGGAAAATGGTAATAGTAATATTAGCCATTTCTTTTTAAGGAAATATTCGAAGTTCATTGACCGTGTAACTACTCGAGTATTACTCTTTCCTTCATCATGTTGGCCATCGAGATAGGATCAAAGTGTAGTATCCGTTCTCATCATCTCTAACGGTAATA
>OZ010594.1:66043397-66058397 GCA_963932145.1 Acanthosepion lycidas | reverse complement strand
TAACAGTTTGTACAACAAAAAAAAAATTAAATGAAAATAAATCAATCAATATATTAATATACAGATTTTACGACCGGAAAAATCGCAACACTAGGTCTTTTTTTTCAATACCCAATACATTATTAGAAATATTTTATTGTGTATTTGTGTATTCTTCAGCCATTCACGTATTTACATTTTACTACATAACTAGAAGATTTTCGTTTTCAAGTAAAGCAAGCAATTCTTTTTAATAAATATTTCAGTCAGTTAAATTTTCGTTATTGTTATATTTTCCCGCTAGTTTTATTTTCATTGCCGTCCTTGATGCGTAGATAACACAGCGGGAAATCATAATTTATGTGCTGGCATACGGATGTAATAGTAATATAGTTGAATTAGTTTTTGATTTCCAGACTACCAAATATAATGGGAAACAATAAAGTCGGTGGACTTGCAAAGTGCGAAAAATGAATTAAAGTTTCGAACTGTTTAAGTCTACCATTGATCTCTCATTAGTAGCTCACTAAGAAAGTTTTAGATGCTTGCCTAGAAATTATATATTTCGGTTCAGCAAACGGGCTTACAAGATACTTTTACCTAAAGGATGTTTTATCTAGAACATAATCCTTTCTCTTGCTTTTTATCATAACGATTTACGCCCGGTATTTTCTCTGGAGTGTCAAATACATTTTTTTTTTAATTGAGTTCACTACAAACAAGGCAGTAAAGTCATAGAGACGCAAGAGGTTACTGGGTGTGGAAGAGTTAGAAATTCGAATATTGTTAAGGATCGAGAACAGAGGAACAGTAATCAGAACAGCAGATAGCGATAGACATTGCATTTAAATTTTTACAGATTAAAGTTAGCTGGAAAGCGTGGAGCAGGGAGATAGTTCTACAAGCGAGAAGTGCGACAAAAGAAACTGTTAGCCTAGATTTTATGGTTACATCTACCCAGCTCGACCGTAAATTGGTGAGACCTTGTCGCCAGTCTAGCGTTTAATTTGGAAGAGTCTAGTCATCCTAACAAAGATCGATATTTATTCCTGATTATTTGCATAAAATGTGGCACAAGGACAAAATGTGGATGGGAAAAAGGACGTTCTTCTTCTGTCTTAACGTTAAACGTAGCTAGCCACAAACACTAACCCAAACATACAACAATATTCCTTACACCAAAACAACGCATTTTTACTTACCTTTCTTACTACATCCACCGTAATACCGCAATGTCTCTATGAAAGTCCTAACTCGTCCCCATATGTAAAATTTCTTGTCTGTGAGGGGAGGGAAATAAAACAACCATATAAAAACAAAGAGCTCATCCGAACAATTACCATGAAAGTATTTATAGAAAAGTCAAGGTTAGGCAACTTTACAGCGGTGGGAAACTGACTGAAGCCGAGACGCCAGATCGGGACCAATAATATTCCTGATTCTTCTTTGGATTCTGTCAAGGAGATCTATACCTTTTCTTCAAAATTATAATAATCAACATTAAATGGACTTATTTTCAAGTAAAATATTAATCAATTCCAAAATGCATTAATCAACTTCAAAATGGATCAATCAACTTCAAAATGGATTAATCAACTTCAAATTGGATTAATGAACTTCAAATTGGATCAATCAACTTCAAAATGGAACAATCAACTTCAAAATGGATTAATCAACTTCAAATTGAGAAAATGTCAAAAACCTAAAAACAATCAACTTCAAAATAAGAATAAACAAATTCAAATCGGAATAAACAACTTCAAATTGTGATTTTTTTTTTTTTGTAAATTGAAAATTACCCCCTGAGTAAGGAAATTGACTGTCTTCATTATATAGATGAAGAAAAAAACAAAGTACAAACAACTTAGAGGCCAAGAAAGCATTGGGTGAGCCTACAATAAAAGCCGGAGGAGAACGTCCTGTATGTGCAAAAATGATGATTGATGATGATGCTGGAGAAACCTCTACAAAAGAAGCTGAAGAAGAATTAGCAACAGCTCCAAAGAGGACTTAACTCAAGAAAACTGTGGCTGGCGAAAAAAAGGCTCAGATTTTAGCTGCACGTGACGCAGCAGGAAATTGGAAAGACCTGGCAAGAACAATTGGTGTGCCTCTGCCAACAGCGTACCGTTGGTTAGACCAGGTTGCTGATAAGAGTGACTCTAGGGGAGGAGCAAGAAAATATAAAATTACGCAAGAGCATAAGAATTTTATGGCCGAATTAATTGTAAACTCTCTTAGGGTCACTCTTCAAGACCTTGTAAATAAGTTGGTCGAAAGTTCGTGTGACAAAAGAATGCATAAGAAAGCACTTGGACTCCATGGTCTTTACTTTAAAAGCGGTTCATTATGAACCAGAAGCTGCCAATAATAATGTCAATAAGGCGAAATGTAAGGATTACGCAGTAGCTTTATTAGAATTTCAGTCCCAGTGTGCCAATTCTTTATATGGACGAAACCAATTTTAATCTCCATATTTCAAGGTCGCTCTAAAAAAGGCACGAGGTGCACTACAGTCGCGGCCGGATCCAGGGGAAATAACATCCATGTTATTGGATGTATTAGTAATAATGGATTAATTCATCATAAAATTAAAAGAGGTTCTTTCAAAAAAGATGATGCGAAAGAATGGATCAGGGAGTGCCTTAGAAAGTTATTGATAACGCTCCTTACCATACTTCAATTGAAGAAGTTGTGGAGGAGGATAAATATAGGCAACATCAAATTTTCACACTTGCCCCCTATAGTCCGATGTTAAATCCCATTGAAAAGGTTTGGTCAGTCATTAAAGCTGACGTAAAAAGAAGTATGGCAGACTCAATTGTTGGGATTTTAAGAGGTGATGACCAGGGATCTTTAACTACTAAAGATTTCCGCCTCAGAAAGTTAGAAGTGATGATCTCCGAGGCAATTAATAATATTTTCCCTGAGACTTGCACTACGTATCTGGAATACATAGATTACTTCCCTCTGTAATTAACAGATGATGTAATCTTTTAAATAAATTTCTTAGGAACGTTTATATTTTTTTATATCCCTTTTAAGTAAAAATAAAAGAATAAATATTAAATTTTTTAGTATTGTATTAATTCTCAATTTGAAGTTGATTATTTCTCATTTTGAAGTTTTTTTTCCAATTTGAAGTTGATTAATCCATTTTGAAGTTTATTGATCCGTTTTGAAGTTGATTAATCCATTTTGGAGTTTATTAATTTTTTTACCTGAAAATAAGTCCATTTTGAAGTTGATTATTATCAGTTTGAAGTTGTAAATGTATAGATAATAGGGACACCAGCACATAAAATTAATATTCATTGGAAGAGTTGAATAGGATTTAAACGAGTTTGTAAAACATTATTATATATTGTGTGTGCTGGTTACATCAATCTCAAATATTGTTAAATTTAACGTTATCGGAGGGCATATTACAAAAGGAGACTTAATCTGTCATTGGTAACATTACATCTATTCAACTTCATATTTGATCAATTACTGCGAGACAGAGGGCATATGGCCCCGAGATCCTCGACCGAACATGGATTCTACCTTCCCAACAGGTTGTAAATGAATTTACTCTTTTCCTTCTTAGGAGAGTGTTTTATATCTACCTCTCGGATGGTCTACCCCACGTGAACACCTTTTAAGCGCAGCTTGGTCCAATGAGTACTTATATTTCGGGGGCAGTCACTATTACCGTGTGAGGCACGGATCAACACCCGGTGGCTAGAAGCTTAAATCTCAGGTCAACCCTCCTTCGTGCGTGACTTTCCTGAATGACATTGTGTGCAAAGTCTATTTTTGCATCATTTGAGGTGAGTCATGTGCTACATGAATATTATAGAGGTTTTGTGAAAAAAATCAAGAAAATTGATAATGATATTATTTGTATAAAGATATTTCATTTTATAAATGATATATAATTTCTGATCGGCGCCGTCTGCTCACTGGCGTAGATCGACGGTATTATTAATGTCATGATCAAAATCATGTAAGAATAATGATGAAGGTAGGTACTATATATATTACAGAAGTTGATAATAATGAGTCATCTTATAAATCAATGTATCTGAAAAATGTGATGTAGAATAAATTTATGAATAAGTGGCCCATTTGTTAATGTGATTAGAAGTTCTGTGTTTTAAAGTCTTTAAAATGTAGTCTTTACTTCATGACATGATACCGAGGCCTGTGATACGAGTTCAAATTTCACCCCAAGCTGACTTCAAATTTTTAGCAGTCTATATCTACAATTCTCAAAATGTGTGTGTGAGACCGGATGTTGTTTATGCATTTCCACAATCTTCATCCGATTTCGATGAATTTTTTTGTTTGATAGATAATTCTTCAATGCCAGTTTTGAATCCGAATTGTTAGAGACAATGGCTCTCCTCTACTTCCTATCCATTATAAATCTAAGCAACGTTTTACTATTTACTATCTGTTCTTGGATATATAATTTTCATAAAAACTTTAATAAAAATAAATAGCTTAAATTATTACAATGTTATTATTTATTATTCTACAGTTCTCTTTTCAGGGCTGCCTCGCATTCAAATTGTTAACCCCACATTTGAGGATGTGCCTCAGTTGCACCCAGACTTTGTTACTAATCTTGATTTTCGTGTGGTCTGATTTTAAAATTAAACTACTCCAATTGAACGGCAAAAATTCCCAGGAATGAAAGACCCGGTTGAAGACGGGTTATACTGCCAGTTCAAAGTAATTATAATGTGAAGTTCCAAAGACTATATTAATCATGAAATACAGATTCTTAAAACAATTAGCATCAGGTAAACAAAGAGAAACATTTCGTTATAAACAAAGAAAAGAGTACTGAACTGTTATGTATTATCAGTTCTCCCACATGTCAATGAATGCTGGATAATCTCATCGCAGATGAAGAAGATACTTGAAGCAACATAAATGTGTATCTACAGAAGGATACTGAGAATATCATGGACTGAACATGTAAGCAACAATGGAGTTTTATAGAAAATGGGAAAAAAGATGAGAGAGTTGAAATTTTTGGAGGACATAATGAGGAAAGACGGCTTAGAAAAATTGATACTCACAAACAAATTGAAGACAAGAAGGACAGAGGAAACAACTCATAAACTACCTAGCGAGCTTTAGTAAATGGATTATAGATCAGGGTTTGAGAGAGATAAACAAAAGACAAAAGTTGTTAAGTGCTACAAAGAAAGGGCAATTGTGGTTAGACATAATCAGCCACGTCTTGAAGGAACTCGGTATGTAAAAGAAGATGATGATGATGATGATGATGATGATGATGATGATGATGATAAATTTTAGCTGAACCTGATTATACTTAAAACATTTGTAGTTTTGAACCTTAATTCACACTTATTTCATGTTTAAAATATAATCTATTTGTCGCATGGTTAGAACATTATCCTTATGGCAACGAGACCCGATTTCAGAGTCGATTAGTCAAGTGGGGTTCTTTTTCATAATATCAACCAGTCTAGTTAATCAAACTGTGCAGCGACCCTGGGAAAAAGCATACCACAGGTTGATCGAGGTCTTGCGAGTGAAATTTGAACTGATTCGAAGCTGTCGATGGTTGAATAGATGTCGTTAATGAAACCAGATCAACCCTAAAATATAAACATAATGAGATAAATTTCACTTAATTTCCCATAGTTGAGGAAGGTTTACATTAAATCAGTGGGTAATCATAATTATATGGTCTTTCTTTCGTTGGGTATATTAAAATGAAGATCCATGCGATCCGTCAAAATTTAAAATTTTAGGTTCTAGTATAGAGTTTGAACATCATTTATCTGTAAAAAAAAAAACAAAACAAAATAAAAATAAAAAAAACTCCCGTTCTTTGTTCTTATGTACGGTAAGAATAAATCAAAATTTCAAGGTACGAGGAACAAGTATTTATTGCAGAACAAATTTGTCTCAAAATTTGATAAAACAAAAAAATTATAATTTAAAGTAAATTTACGTAATAAGATCAGAGCCTCACTTCATGCGTAACTTCATTTTTGGTCTAATCTGAGGATTGTCATGCTTATAAGCTTTATGTTAATATAAAGATCTGAGCTTCTTTGCATGCTTAAAATACGCTTCCTTTTTGGTCTAATCTGAGCCTTGTCATGCTTATAAGCTTTATGTTAATAAACAGATCTGAGCTTCGTTGCATGCTTAAAATACGCTTCCTTTTTGGTCTAATCTGAGGATTGTCATGCTTATAAGCTTTATGTTAATAAACAGATCTGAGCTTCGTTGCATGCTTAAAATACGCTTCCTTTTTGGTCTAATCTGAGCCTTGTCATGCTTATAAGCTTTATGTTAATAAACAGATCTGAGCTTCGTTGCATGCTTAAAATACGCTTCCTTTTTGGTCTAATCTGAGGATTGTCATGCTTATAAGCTTTATGTTAATAAACAGATATGAGCTTCTTTGCATGCTTAAAATACGCTTCCTTTTTGGTCTAATCTGAGCCTTGTCATGCTTACAAGCTTTATGTTAATAAACAGATCTGAGCTTCGTTGCATGCTTAAAATACGCTTCCTTTTTGGTCTAATCTGAGCCTTGTCATGCTTATAAGCTTTATGTTAATAAACAGATCTGAGCTTCGTTGCATGCTTAAAATACGCTTCCTTTTTGGTCTAATCTGAGCCTTGTCATGCTTATAAGCTTTATGTTAATAAACAGATCTGAGCTTCGTTGCATGCTTAAATTATGCTTCATTTTTGGTCTAATCTGAGCCTTGTCATGCTTATAAGCTTTATGTTAATAAACAGATCTGAGCTTCGTTGCATGCTTAAATTATGCTTCATTTTTGGTCTAATCAGAAACTTGTCATGCTTATAAGCTTCATGATTAATAAAAATATCATAGTTTGTGTGTGCAAGATGTTGTAAGCTTGGATGTATGGCTGGTGTAATAGATAATGGCTTTGAATTGTTAATCGGAAAGATGAGTTTCAATTCCAGTTGGGTTCGTTATACTCCTTGGGAAAGGTATGAATCCACCTCTTTCCCCCCAGCTATGGGTTAATTTCTAAGACTATTCACTAACGTATTATTTCATCACTAAAGCATTATTATCTGACACTAACAAAAAAGTGTTACAATCTAAAATATGTTTCTGGCTTTTAATAACGTGTAATGGGTTAATAAACTAAAAAAAAAAAACAATAAATCATGAGACAAACTGATATTTTTACAAATTAATGGCATCGTAACCTAGTGATATAATACAGCCTTATTATCTCAGAGAAATTATTACAAATGTAAAAAATATTTTTTGTTTTTTAATAACCTGCAAAGGGTTGATAAAGCGTTTAAAACAAATTATTCAGTCATAAAACAATCAGTTTTTTTTTATACAAATCAATAACATCATAATCTAGTGATATAACATAGCGTTATTTCTCAAAACAATTTTGAGAATTTAAAAATAGTTTATGGATTTAAATAACTTTTAAAGGGTTAATAAATTTAAAAAAAAAAATCAATCATAGAACAATCCGTTTTTATTACAAATTAATAACGTTAAAAGATGATATAAAATAGTGTTAATTATCCCCTTTCCCTCCCAAAGCAAATCGATTAACCAATCAATTATTAATTCATTTTGATCTGCGTAAAAATAACAAAAACAAAAAAGAACTAACTAAACATACCTAAGATTTTTAACTCCAGTATGTCACTGATTAAATCGATTTGAAAACAAGTCGCTGTGATTGTGTAAGTTTTTCCTCAAGAGGAATCGTTAACCTTACTTTACGCGGTTTCAGTAAAACAAGATGCATTGATGAAGCTTACCGATTATCTCTTCAATACGTGTACACCGTTTACAAGGACATCGAAATTAACTTTGTTGGCGGTGAAATGGGTTCTTTCTTTCTCTTAAATTGGCAGTCGTGTAGTTTAAATTGTGTTACAGATAAGCCCTGACCCGTGCACAAAAGTGATTATCATCATGACATACACAATGTCAACAGAAGCTATTGTTGCTTGATAAGCATTTACTGATAGTCGATGAAAGATAAAGACAGAACAAAATATGAGGTTAGTGCTTAGAATTTGTGGAGAGCCATGACCCTGAACGTCCTGAAGTATCGTATATACTGTTATCAACCAGGTTCAATTTATATTTTCATTTTTTACTACTTTAAGCAATTAAATACACCTGATTTGCGCCGTTCATTTTATCTTAAATGAAAGGAATTATACGAATGTAAGTTTAAAAATTGTTTGCACTTTCTCACTATTTTTAGGTTTGTCACAAAGCCTTCTGATCATTCGACCGTCCTGGGTATGACGATGAACTACATCCGCGTCCTTGGTAAGACGATAAACTACGTCCAAGGCCACTGTCCAGGAGGTTTTGAGGAGCGTGGAACCACCTCTTAATTGCTGGTGTTCCCAGGTGCACCCTGACCCGGGGTGGTAGTACCTGTTAGGGTCCCAGCTATGGGCAAATAGTTGACACCCAAGTTGGCGGCAAAACACTATGAAAGTGTAAAAATAGGTTTTAATACACACCAGAAATATTTACAAAAATTATAACCAGCAATACATTTTTAGAAAAAAAAGATATTACCAACTATAGTTTATTTTGAAAGAAAATATTAGTAGCAATAAAAAAAATTGTCAGCATTAAATAACGCATTGAGGTTGATATGCCGTAAACCAAACGAAACCAAATTCTGCTAATTCGCGTTTGTAGTTGTTAGTAATGTGGTTACGTGATCGATGTTGCAGCATGATCACGCCGGTTTTCTAGCTGCTGTTAGAGTATCAGTGTAAACCAAGAAGGAACAATTTTCAGGCTTTGTGTTGGTATGACAAATACTTTTTTTATCGTATACATGCCTAAACACACAAACACACACAAACACACACACATGTGTGTGTGTGCGTGTGTGTGTGTATGTATGTTTGACATCCGTTGGTTTTGGAAGACCATGGATCTGCGCCCAAAAGTTATGTCTCAGCTGCTGAAACGTGACGCGGCATCTGTTATGATTCTACAGGCCCACACAGGACTTAATGTTTCGATTGCAACCAATGCATGTAAAGTTTCGATTGCAAGCAATGCACTCTCATTTATCTGTATATATATGAACATATGCTTACCTTTAGGCATCGAAACAAATATTCATCTTTGTAGCGATTACTTTTTTGTACGTATGTAATAACTTCTAATAAATGACAATTGCTCTACTTTTTTAAACGTTCTAGGAACGTTTGAATTTATGTTCTTTTCGTTCTCATTACATTTGTATGTATACATACATACACACACACACACACACACATATATATATATATATATATATATATATATATATATATATATATATTTGTGTGTGTGTGAAATAAATATGGAGAAATAATTTTGTCGATATTAAGATAAGCTCCTCACCGCATATACGGAGGACCAATACAAAATACAAGATCCTTTCTCTTCGAAAAGCAGTTTGTTAGTATGTCTGGTTAGATCTCTCCTTTGTGGTTCAAAGCTTTTTGGGTAATTATTCGGCGATGAAAACTAATTGCAATTTTACATATTATATTTTTATCCGCCCGGATAGCTATATTATTGCATAGGGGAAACTTTAAACTTAATTCTGGATAATTATTAACACTTCTCTGGTACTACACCTCTTTTTTTTTTGGTTGAAATGATATTATAATTTGAAAATGTCTCCACATCTTCCTAAAGCCTGTCAAGTCATAACTGAAACAATAAAAAAAATCTGAATATTTTAATGAGTCGTGTGGGACTGAGCTAAGATCAACGCTACAGAATAGCAAACCAACAACTGGAGCAAATAAAAGAAACCAAATCACTTGAGGACATTCAACAGCAGAAAGAGAGAAAATAAAGTACATATAACTCGAAGAGAAAATAACGTCATAAGATGTTAACATTTCATACGACTTTAAATAAAAGTTAGGAAGGAAAGCACCATAAGTATTGAAAGATGTGATAACATATACTGGACTTGGAAAATCTGTTTTGATAGAAACTTTTTATAAATTCCAACCAAAGATAGAAGTGCTTGTTCGGATAACGAATGTTTCCATATGAGGAAACGATTAATATTACAATTATTTGAAAAGGCTTAAGTTTCTAACAAAGTATCATCAGAAATGCAGAATATGTGGAGAGTGATTGAAATAATATTAATTTTATTTTGTAACAAATCCTTTAAAAGCGTTAACATTTTATGAACTACACTGTCGAAAATATGCGAGAATGATTATTAGAAAATCTATTAATTATTGTGTTGTAAGTTTATGCATCAGTAAAAACATCTTTATGAATTATTATAGTCATCGAATAATAGATATTATTTGCTATGTTTTTAAAAATATATTCTAATGTAATCTGTAATTAATTCTAAACATTATATATATTTATTTTATATAATTTACTTGCGGATATTTGAATAATTATATAATCCTCAATACGTATTGAGTATTCATGTTTTAAAAATTAAATCGTGAATATAGAATTACATTAAACTTGAATATAGAATTTCACCAAAAATTAAAACCTGAATGAAGAATTTCATTTAAAAATGAAAACGTGAATATAACATTTCATTGAAAAATTAAAACTTTAATATAGAATTTCATTAAAAAATTCGAACCTTAATATAGAATTTCGTCGGAAACTTGAAACTTGAATACAGAATTTCATTAAAAAAAATTTAAATCTACGGAATTTCACTAAAAATTTAAACCTGGATATAGGATTTCATTAAAAATTTGAACTCGAATATAGAATTTCATTAAAATTTAGAACCTGGATATAGAATTTCGTTAAAAAATTAAAAAATTAATGTTGAATTTATTTGGAAAATTAAAAGCTGAATATAGAATTTCGTTAAAAATAAAAAGCGGAATATAGGATTTCATTAAAAAAATTAAAACCTGAATATAGAACTTCACTAAAAATAAAAAGCGGAATATAGACATTAATTAAAAAATTAAAACACGAATACACGATAAAGTAAAGGATGATGTAGTATTCGCAATGTTTTACTAGAAATTTTTAATACAACAAAAAGACATACATTTTAAAAATATTGCGTAGGAAGTAAGTTTTATAACGTGAGACTCGGCTTTGTGCAAAGTCTAAAGCACAACATGAATAAATAATAAAGCCATATGTCTGGGTAGATCTGAACAAAAGAAAAAAGAATAAAAATACATCAATAATGGAAAGAACTCATTGCACACATGGCTTACAAGATCTTACGTCCTCACTTTTCGGATTAGCCATTCTAGAATTGCAACAATTTAAGTAATAAGTATTATCACGCCTGTAACAATTGGTACAACTTTTACATATTGCGAAAAGATGGTTACATTGATAATGATTTTAGGTTTAGATAAAGACTACCCTTGTCTTACACTCATCTTATGATCTTGAATCCACATGTCTTCAGAGAACAACAAAAACAAAGAAATTAGCCTTGGCGTTCCAATACTTTGGAGGAGACTATATATATATATATATATATATATATATATATATATTAGGTTGGTGCAAAAATAATTTCGTTTTCTCACATAGTAACATATGTTAGAAAACGAAATTATTTTTGCACCAACCTAATATATATATATATATATATATATATATATATATATATATATATATATATATTGGTAATTTCGAAGATTGTATTTGAAGCCAAAATTATTGATTTTTCAGGGTTTTGCTGATAAAGTTATTTAAAGCAAGCAGGCTTCATGGTAGAGAGCTTAATATGGAAGTTAAAGATCCAGTATTAATAGAATTAATAAAAAAAATTATCACTTATATTTGCTTCAAAGTTTCGTAGTTACATAGATGCAACTACTCATCAGAACAGAATCAAACAGCTAATATTTCTAGATTTCTTCGTACTTTTATTGGGGTTCGAGCGAGTTATTTTTCTTTTTTCGTTCGATGGGCGCTGATTGATTGTTGATTTCAATTCCTCTCCATTTCTTTTTCTTTTTTATTCTTTCACTCTTTCTTTCTTCCTTTCACCCCCCCGCCCATTTTCTGGGGACATCTGGTTTATTGTTATTGTATTACTATTGGAATTTTGTGTGTATGTCTATTTATTCAGGTGCGTTTTTATATGTGCATGTAAGCATGCGCACGTATCTATGTAAGCATACATACAAATATGCACATACACACTCACCCACACGTGTATGTTTCTGTACTTGTGTATGTACATTTGTGTTTTTGTTAACTGTGTATGTCTCCGTTGGGTTCGGGTTTATTTTTTATTGTTCTGACCATTTATTTTTGGTTGTGATTGTTTTTTTTTTATAACGGCACAAAATACATACACACATAAAAATCCAATCATAACTTAAAATAAATAATCAAAACTAAACCCGAACCCTAACACAAATACAAATACACAATTAGCTTACGTAGAAGGCTAACGTGCCAAACCCTGTCAAACACTTTCTAGATATCTAGATCCAGAGCTCGAGCTACGACGTTATTAGGAAGAGTTTGATATACATATTCAATGATGGCAGTAAGCACGTCAGCGGTAAAACCGAAAGTCATTTTGTTTGTCAGAGAGTAGGCCGTGAGAAGTAAAGATCTTAACCACTTCAGCATTGATTAAAGGTTCGGATACTTTGCTGAAAAGTGGTAAGAGACTAATATGGCGATAGTTATAGGGGTTAGAAGGTTCTCTAGATTTCTTCAAAGCAAGAACTACAAAGAAAGAATTCTAATAAACAGGAAAGCAGCGAGGCGATAGTTGTAGAATTTAGAGAGAACTAGAGCCTGCTCGAGAGCACATTTCTTTAGAACAAACGATAGGCTCCCGTCACCTCCGCTTAACTTATCTGAGTCTAATTTAGAAATAATATCTGATATCAGTCAGTAGAGCCTCAGTTCTAGAGGGGAAATCAGATGTGGGTACTCCAAATGAGTCGAGTGTTGAGTTGGAAGACAATTCCCAAGCAAAGAATTTAACCTTATTTGCTGTAGATGTTAGGACATCGAACTGATTGAATAGACGCGGGATTGAGGACTTGCTGTTCTCCAGCACGCTCTTGAAGAGGCGACAATACTCTCTAAAACCGAATTTGCGAGATGCTATATGTTGTTTCTATTTATCAGCACTAACTTCGCTTCTTTGGGTCACGCTTGCACTAGTTACGAGTAGAGTCATAGAAAAGTCTGCTGCAATCAAACTTTTCGCTCTGGTACAGCTGGAGGTAGGTAAGAAACAAGGAGATAAATACGGTTTAACTTGGTATTTACTTGCTGGAATGAAAACATCTATGTTGGCTTTTATGAAGAAGAAGAACTCAGACGCTCATATCTGAACAGGATGATTAAAACGGCATTCCAAAGAACGTCACAGAACGAGTCCAATTCCGCTTCTTGATAACAAAAAGAGATTCTGTTGGTAGGGGGTTCTTGGCTGCTAGAGGAGAGTGAAGAGATCTTTATAGACAATAGCACATGATCAGGGTTTCCAAGAGGGCAGAGCTGCATAGTAAGACATGATTCCGGGATAGAGGTTAAAAAATCTAAAAAAGAAGCGTATCCATGTATGTATTTTGTGCCGGTGTAAAATTTCCGATCATAACCTACAATAAATGGTCAGAACAATCCGAACCCAACGGAGACATATAGTGTTAACACAAATACAAAAACAAACACACAGATGCACATACACAAGTACACAAACAAACACGTGCGGGTGATTGTGTATGTGCATGTTTACAAACATATGTGCGCATGTTTAGATACACATACAAACACAAAATTCCAACAATATTCATAGAATAAAATTATTCATACAATAACAAGAAATAAGATGTCACCGGAGAAGGGGAGGAGGGAATGAAAGAATGAAAGAGTGAAAGAATAAAAAAGAAAAAAGAAAAAAAGTAAAAGAAAGCGAGGGGAATTCAAATCAACAATTAATTCCCGCCCGTCGAACGAAAAAGGAAAAATAACGCGCTCACACCACAATAAAAGTACGAAGAAATCTAGAAATATTAGCAGTTTGACTCTGTTCTGATGAGTAGTTGCATCTATGCAAACATGAAACTTTGGAGTAAACATAATTTAAGTGATTTTTTTTTCTATAAATTCTATTAATGCTCGAATCTTATCTTCCAGATTGAGCCCTCTACCATGTAGCCTGCTTGCCTTAAACATCTTTATCAGCAAAACACTGAAAAATCAATAATTTTGGCTTCAAAAATAATCCTGCAAATTATCGACACACACACACACACACACATATATATATATATATATATTGTACAAAAAATAGCAGTCATACATTTTTTGCATAAGAAAATAATAATGCCAAGAAAATTAAATTTCAGCATTAAATGACCCATAAGTTGTTGATATGCCGCAAACAAATAAACGTATATAAAAAGCTATAACCATAACAAATTGTAGTTTTATTGTTTAAAATAAGATTTGACTTGTTATTTGATTCTTTAAATACAATTTCGGAATTAAATGATTTAATCCGTTGATAAGCCGGAAGCTTATATATATATATATATATATATATATATATATATATATATTAGTGAAGACCATCCTCTACAGACTGGCAAACAAGCAACTGAAAATAATGACATCATCAAGATGTTGTCATTCCAAAGAACTTTCTACAAGGAATCCCCCATCAATACTGCAAAAATTGTTAACTGCTACCTATTTCCCTGAAAATGTTTTTTAAGGGAAAGATTTTATAATTTTCAACCGACAGTGGTACCGGTTGATCGATCAATGAATGCTAAATGTTTCCTTATTAGGAAACAGCTGATATTATCATATCCCATATATATATGGTAATGGTAATATTAGTCGTTTCCTCATATGGAAACATTTGGCATTTATTGACTAGTGCTGATTTCCGTTAGGATTTAAAAAAAAATACATTAAAACTGTTTTTCAAGTTCCTCAAGTCCAATACCTGTTATCGCTCTGATATTGATGAGGGTTTCCTAACAAATCTTTTGATT
>OZ010594.1:66035897-66038397 GCA_963932145.1 Acanthosepion lycidas | reverse complement strand
TTTCTGACATCGAATGGATGGTTTGATACATGGTTTTTATAAACACATATGTTATTAATAACGGAACTTGTATAAACGGACAATTAATACTAAATATTTATATTGAATTTTATAATTAATACCGAGGAAAAAAAAACATTGCAAAATCGGAGGAATACGGAATAAAATAAGATATTCTGGAGATATGCTTTCGCTTATTGCTTAGGATTGAAGAAAGTTTCTGATTTCCAGTTTTCAGCAAAAGCTTTCTAGATATTATTGGTGTAAAAATCCCTCCCACTCGCAAAAAAAAAAAAAAAAAAAAAATCGATCAATCAAAAAACTCACTTTAGCCTGAAGCCGAATCAGTGCTGGAAAAAAATATGAGAAAAAATGATTTCGAAATTTGAGAATCCCACAGACTAACAGACCTACACACAGAGATCCGATTTGAACCAATAAAATATTTGTTTATTCACTGACTAGTGTACCCGTGTCGTAAAAAAATGACGGCAATTGTTAGAAAGATTTAATAGTGAGATGCAATGAAACAAAGGTCTTGAAACAATGCATTGAGATTCAATAAAGCGGAGATCTATAAAAAAAATCACAACCAAAATAGCGGCCAATAAAGCGTTTAATTAATCCGTTTCCTTTATATTTTTAGGCGTTCAATGGTATCTATGATTTATTGATTACTCTTGATATTATATAAATCGCCTTTTGCTCAAGTTCTTTTGATGTTAAAAATGTGATGTTTAATATAACAGTAAAATGAAAATATTTCTCGAATGAAGGGAAGAGACGGCTACGGCAATTGCCTGTTTCAAGAACAACTTGAAGAAAGACAATAGCCTAATAGACAGAGGTATATGAGAACCTCTCATGAAAGACTTGAACAAATAAGACAGCAATCTAAGAAACGTAGTAGTAAAGCAACTGATTAATTAAATGGTTCATTTTGATCGGGAACTGATTTTGTCAAAATGCAAATTTTTTTATTTGTATCGATTATTAAAATGAAGAAACCGTTCACCCATTTACTAAATTAAGTTGATTTACTACCTTTCCTACTACATATGGGACAGGAAATAAATACATATATCGGAAATATATAAACTGAAATTGAAAATTATTACATGATTTGATAATAGCTTAGTTTGGCACAGCGACCAAAAATAGAGGGTCCCTAATGAGGCACGGATTACCAAGAAGAGAAGCGCGTTAACAAGTAGCCCACGTTATGACGCTTGCAAATAAAGATCAGTTAATGTTCATAAATGATAAAGGATTTTCAATAAAACGTATAAAATATAAAACTTATGGTTGTGCACATATCTAAGAAAGTTGACTCACTGTCTCGTGCAAGACTCCAGAAACTATCTTACATATTTATAAGTCTACCATTCCTCCCTGCTTAGAATTTTACTGCCACACATGGTCGGATGACCCTGCTATTTATCTTGAGTTCCTTGACAAAATCCAAAGAAGAATCAGCAATATTGTTGGTCCTGATCTGGCGGCTCGGCTTCAGTCCCTTTCCCATCGCCGTAAGGTTGCTTCTCTGACTTTTCTATAAATAGTTTTATCGTAACCTTTCGGATAAGGTCTTCGCTATTTTATGAGTTTTTAGAATTGTTGCTTTATTCCCCTCCCCCCACAGACAATGAATTGTAAATATGGGGACTAGTTAGTATTTTCATAAGAGACAAAGAGGTATTATGGTGGTTGTAGTAAGAAAGGTACGTATGAAGGTGTTGTTTTGGTGCAAGGAATATTGTTCGTACGATTGGGTCAGTGTTTGCGGCTAGCTAAGTTACAGTTTTGACAGAAGAAGACTGTCCTTTCTCTAATCCCCTTTTCGGCCTTGTGCCACATTTCTGTAGAAAACAGAATAAATATCGCTCTTCGCTATTTTATTTAGTTTCTTGTAAATACATTTGTATTCATATTGTAAATACTCATTAAGGCTAGTTTTTAAATTGTTTTTATCACCCTCCCCCAACAGACTAATGAATTGTACATATAGGGTTTAGTTTGGACTTTCATGGAGACAATGAGGTATTATGGTGGATGTAATAAGAAAGGTGAGTAAAAATGCGTTGTTTTGGAGTAAGGAATATTGCATGTTTTGGACAGTTTGTTGTTAGCTAAGTTTAACGTTATGACAGAAGACCGTCTCTTTCCCCATTCCCATTTTGGCCTTGTGCCACATTTTCTCTACGTACAGAAATAAATATCGCTCTTCCCTATGAACTTAAGCCCAGAACTAGACTGTTTCAAGATCTCATCAATTTAATTTTTTTCTCATTTCTCGCCTGTGGAACTCCCTTCTGGTTCCATGTTTTCCAGCCAAATTTAATTTGCAAAAATTTAAATGCACTTTCAGTGGCTATCTACTGTCCTTCTGATTACTCTTTTTCTCTTCCCGCTCATTATTAATGTTTCTGTTCCTAATTTTTCCACGCTCGGTAACCCCTTGTGACTTAGTGTCTTCACTGCCTTGTACGGGTTGATACTG
>OZ010594.1:65920897-66030897 GCA_963932145.1 Acanthosepion lycidas | reverse complement strand
GAGAACTCAAATGAAAAGGAAAGAAATAGAATAAAACGGGCAGAGATGAAAATGAAATGAAGAGAGAACGTATGAAATGGAAGGCTCGAATGAAACAGAGAGAGTGAGAGAACGTGAGAAATGGCTATATATCAAATGAAATGGAGAGCCCGAATGAAACGGAGAGCTCAAATGAAAAGGAGAGAGATCGAATGAAACAGAGAACTAGAATGAAATAGAGATGAAATGAAATGGAGAGAGATGGAATGAAACAGAGAGAGATCGAATGAAACAGAGAGATCGAATGACACGGAGAGAGATCGAATGACACGGAGAGAGATCGAATGAGACAGATTCAAATAATACTGAGTTCATTACAAGAGTCACATGAGATCTAAAATGAATTATCTTGGCTGGAGCTTCCAAATCCTCAGTTTCCAGTCTTGACAGAATAAAAAATCGTCTTACACAGCCTTGTTGGCGATAGATTATTTTCAACTCTTCAGCCCGTTTTCCGGAGAGGAAACGTCCAAAACTGTCGCTACTACCGTGGCAAATGTATAGACGATCTACATTCCTTAATTCTACCAGTTCGGATATTGACAGCTAGAACAAGCTGTGACATGTGGAATCATCCTCGTTCTCTTAATAATCTATTAATAAGGAGGGAGTTCCACTCTGGCCCCGTCTTCCCCAAAAGCTCTACTTTCCGAGTCATACTCACAGGAGGATGCTTCTTCGATTCTTGTCGTTAAGTTGTGAAGCATGCGATTGAAATCAAAATGGCGACGCCAGCGTTAAATCGCCGTCAGCCTCTATATCATCACTTTGAATAAATAGCTAATTTCCCAGTGATACAATGCATCAGTAAAAGCGTTCATACAAATTCCATACACCAAATGAAGAACACATTTATGAAACACAGATGATAGTGAGCTGTATAATGTTATTTTTTGTACGTTAAAAATAAGTGCTTTTTCTTCTTTTATGTACTCGTCCCTTCAAACCATGAGGAATCATGACTCTCCACAAATACTTATCATTTGTTGTTTTCAGTAAGGTTTGCTTTTTCACCCTCCGCTTCTCCGTTCTGCTATCATTTCACGCAAGTTCGTTAGCAAGGTTATTCATTTTTCATTCTGTACATCTTTTCATTATGTCCTGTGAAGGGCAAATTCTCTACGACCTCTTTTATTGCCATGTGTCATAGAAATTTCAACACTCTTTTTTTGGCTACTAAATATAAGCGACTTTTTTATTCCATTTTATTTAAAACATCCTTGATACTCACATGTCCAGTCCATGGTATTCTCGGCATGCTTCTGTGAAACCACATTTCTGTCGTCTTAAGTCTCTTTATCTATGAGGAGATGGTTCAAATTCCGTTGCCATATAGGAAGTGTGATATTAGAAAAGTTTTTTGTTTTTTATTCTTAATGAGATTTTCCCTGTTTCTTAATAACTTGCTATTCTACTGGAAGGAATCTTTTTCTCTATTTCAATGCGTCTTCAGATTTCGGTGTCACATTTTCCATCCTCTTTAGAAAGATTTACCAAGTAATTAAATTGCCTTACTTGAATGAATATGGGTACGTGACCGAGTAGTTAGAACGTTTTAATCTCACTATAGTCGATTTGTCAGGAAGGAGACTTTCTTATGTTATCAAATTGGAGAGTTCGATCCCAGCGTGCAGCATCTTTGGAAAGTGCCTGAAAACCATACCACGGGTTGACCGAAGCCTTGTGAGTGAAATTGGGTAGACGGAACCCTTGTGTTCCGTCGATAGCTGGGCTAGCAAGAAGTCACACGTCATCGTGGCCGAGGGCTTGAGCGTGCTGGCCTTGTTCAAATTGTTGATCACGATAGATAACATGGCAGAAACTGTAACTAAGGTCTGCTCAACATAGTTGCAGTATAAGTCACATGTGGGCTCTGTGTGTGTTGAGTAAACACAAATGGGCCTGAACAAGCGTCTGCAATAGGGATTGCCTAGCCGCCCAAGTAGACTGGTGTCCTCGAATACCAGTGGCCAATTATACATACTTGATTTTATTGATTTTAGTATTTACAATTCGTAGATTGTATCCTGGGATTTTCTTCTTCGTGATCACCCAAGACTGAAGACTCTCATATGTAACGTTATATTGTTTTCAAATCCGGACTTCAAACACTGCCGGCCAATATGCATGCGCAGCAGATGGCACTTATCCGAACGTGAACCTTGCATTCTCGTGTACAATGTCAGACAGACTGCTCATCTCCGCACTGGGATGGGTTTTCATATAGCTGGCTGCACTATGATTCTTTCTTCCGCTTGCAACTAAGATAGAGCTGGGTCATTCAGGTACGTCTGCATTCAGCGGTTCGGTGGTTATATAAGGCCAACTCAGCCGCTGGCTCTCATGATGAACGGGTATAACATTGAGTGCAAAATCTATTCTGGCATGATCTGTGGTGAGTCACGTACTACATGTGTTATGATGTTGAAAAGGAAATATTATAATGAGATTGTTTTGCAAAAAGAAAATAGATATAAATATAGTCAACGGATATTTTGAAGTTATAAAGACTGTACAAGGAAAATGTTGGAAATACAGACAATATATTAGACATGGTCAGTACTTAGATGAGTGACAATTTGGAAATACTAGGTACAGTAAGCTTGGGTGGTTCGTTGGTATAATAGATAACGGCACGGAATTGGAAATCGGACAGCCGGGTTAGCTAAATTACACTTACCCTTGGGATATGTATAAATCCATCTTTTTTCCAGTTATAGGTTATTTAGGAGGACTTTGTTGTGACTAAGTAAATGCTTAAGTAATAGCAAAGACCAGGTTTGCAGATATATCTTATATTAAACAGTAAGTACACCAGAAGAGTATGGCATGACTAGTGAGTGTGTATCGAATGAACTAGCGCTCAATGTGTTCACTGTTCCACGAACCTTCTGTCCTACTAATGTTATAGTAGCCGGATGAGTCTAACATAGACTATTTAGAGGGGGGACACCTCAACAGATTTGTATCAGGAAATCATCATTATTACCTTTTTCCACACTCTAATGGGTTGAGAAGCCGTAAAAGATAAATCAGTCCAGCAAAAACACATTACTATTGAGGGATTAATTGTGCTGACAAACGTGAATACTAAACTAAAGATAATCACTGTATTAGCAAGACGGAAAGAAAGAAAAATTGCCCGGCAAAATGTCTAATATAATTAGTTATTTCTTTTTTCAATTGTGGTTTGCCAATAGAAAGAATAAAAAAAAACAATCAATTAGTTTTGATAAAATAGTCTCAAAAATATACAATGATTTCTTACTGTCTTTGCAATTATAAAACTGCTTTCTGCTTTGATCAGAACAAATGCCTTTTCTCTTAAAAATGATTTTTATTAAGGATATTTCAGTATTATTAGAAAAGTACCATATAGTTTAATATAATCATATATTTCGTAATATATGTAATATCAAACCAACTATATAACAGTGAATATTGGCAAATCCTGACATCTTAACGAAGTAAAGATTTGTAGCAAAATGTACATATTCCTATTCCCTTCATTTACTCTTTTGCTATACTAGGCTCAGCTGATATATTTGTCATTTGTGAAATTATCAACAAATAATAGTAATGAAGTCGTTTTTCAATTACTCATGAAAAGACGTGACTTAATCTGTCATATTTAACACTGCATTCAATTCAACTCATGATTTCGTTATTAAATATCAGTCAGTGTACAAGAAATGCCCTTTGGCTTCTCATCCGGATCATCGATATTATACTCCAGTTTGCGACGTCTGAGAAACACCTCCCCCTTGTCCCAGGGGTGTGTGTATATTTATCTGCAACTAGCAACATGGCCCGGCGTTGCCCGTGCTTGATTCAAAAATCGTACGACACATACAGCAATCGCTATCACTTGACTTAAAATATTTTTGCCCTTCCTTGCCTTTGAAGGAGTGCCCTTTGCCGTGCTGATGTTGCTACATGGCTTAATTCTTGCCTATCTCACACTGCGATTTTTTTCTAAGCTCTATACTAAACTTTAAATCTGTTACCTAAAAAGAACTAAACAAAATGAACGCAAAACGAACAGCTTTAAAAAAGGACACGTAACTGGAAAAACCGAATGAAAAAAGAATGTTAACAACAAATACTTTTTCACACCCAACCTAGTTCTGCGGAATCAGAATCAACGTTGAGTTTAAGCAAGCGAATGAGCCAATTGGAGTAAAGTGCCATGCAGATTTAAATTTTCCCCACTTGTGACGAATGCAACTATCGATTTTTTTGCATGCAAACATCCTAGTTAACATTCGTGTCAGTCAGCTGTTGGCTCTCACGCTGGCCAATAGAATCTTCTTGCCTATTCGTGGCAGCCAGCTATTGGCTCTCACTCTGGCCAGTAGAAAATGGCCGCAAAATACATGAAAACTGCCGTAGAAACATGAAATAATGGATTATTTCCACTATCGATGGGAGTTGGGAAATGCAAAGTCGGTCTTTTCCCTAACTTGGAGCATGTGCATGTAAATTTTGGTGCAAATCCGTCGAAAATTGCGGCCATGCATTCGTTACACACACACACACACACACACACACACACATCTTGCCTTTTATAGATAGAGATTCTGCTCTTTCCGGCCGAGTTGCAGATGCACCAATCAGGTAGATCTTCAACTAGCGGCTAAGAGGTAATCTGTCACTTGAAAAATGTCCTTGGCTTTTCTGAATGAAGCTGAGTGCAGTGTCGACTTTGACATAATCTGACATATTACTTAATTTTAGCTTTTTAAGTGTAATTAGACACTGAAGCTTTATAAAATGTGATATGGGAAATTTGGCATGCTGCTCCGTCGGGTGGACGGGCATCAATGGCCCGCAACCATCTGCTAAACCTATACAAGTTGCCATGACTCAGTAAACCGTTTCAATTGGCGGTTTAAACTTACGTGAGTGGGTGGCGTTAACACGATATCCACTAGGCCGTGGACCTCCTTGACGCAGGTCACCTGCCAGGATGGGACCGTTCCTCAGGTGAAAGACAGAGGCCATGTGTCCGCGACCAAGGCGATCCAACTAGGTGAAGGACATAAGCTGAAGGGGGATGGCTCCGCCGAGTTTAAATGCCCACGACACGCCACATCATGAGCACACCAATAAACCACTCCCGGAGATCCAGGCTCTGGAAATCAACCGCGACAGACGGAGGAGAAAGCTCAGTCCGCCGGCGCCCCGCAACAACTCTTTCCAGAGTTAAGACCGAAAGAAGAATATATATATATATATATATATATATATATATATATATATATATATATATATATATATATATCACTTCATAATTAGTAGGGATAATTTCAAGGAAGATATAAATCAAAAGAGAACAGTGTAAGACCAGAGAAAATATAATAATGACGAATGCATAAACCTTAAATATCCATTCAGGTGATATTGTATATATATATATATGAGGGAGACCGAAAGAGAGTGAGAGATAGAATAAAGCAAAAACATTTATGTAAAATAAAATATGCCAGTGATGCTCACATTGCAAAATTAAAAAAAGGAAACAAAAAGATTAAGAAAAAAGAGAAATAAGGCGTGATGTAAATAATACTGTTGTGCATGAAACTCCCGAGTCGATCTACTGGAGAGGAAAAAAACATATTTATTAATATATAATATATTAATATATAATTTATAGATCTTTTATATTCTATCAAGCATAATTTTATTAAAACCAGCACACTATGTGATATATATATATATATATATATATATATATTTACAATATAGTTAAAAAGTTTTAGAATACTCTTGTTAATTTTTTCAATTGGCTCCAAATGTAGTTGTTTTGTTATATATATATAAGAGACAATTATTACACATATTTAAAATAAATGTCAGCCATGTTTTTTTTTTATTAGAAGTTTTTTTATGACGAAGTGAATAAAAGCATTTTATGATTAAATTTTGCTCTCACAAAATATCCTCATACTGCAGCTTAAATGTTTGACATTAGTTGCAAAAGTAGCTTTGAAAGAAGTGGGAAAAAAATGAAAAAGAGCTTTCAGAGTTATTGAGAAAAGAATGAAATCATTTATCAAACGTAAGTTTGATAAGTGATTTCATTCTTTTTTATTAATAACTCTAAGAGATGTTTTTCATTTTTTTCACTCTTCTGACACGTTCATCCATTGTTAATTCTGGAGATTGGTTCAAAATTTTGAACGGTAGTGTATATATATATATATATATATATATATATATATATATATATATATATATATATATATATATAATAATATATAAGTTTTAATATCACTAGAATTTTCTTGTTTTTCGAGAGAGTGTATCCTAAAGAGAATAAAAAGTCAGGCAATTTTAAGAAGACCATCAATCAGTTGTTAACTGAGGCAGGAAATCGCTTGTAGTTTTAGTGTCTCCAAAACAAAACGGCTTTCAGTTAGCCATCATAGACAACCTCTTCTGTGTACCAGCAGCATGGCTGACGCCAGACTCCAGGGAGGACAAGACACTGCGCCTTCTTGGTCTCACATTTTTCCTTGATTTGAAGTTGAACAACTACATCAGGTCAATAGTGGCATCTACTTGGTCATTATGTCGTGTCAGAAAATATTTTCCGTCAGAATGCATCTTACACATTTACAAATCTCCTATTCGTCCGTACATTGAATAGATTGCTATATCTGGTCAGGTGCTCTTGCTGTACATGTTTAGATTCTTAACAAAACCCAAAGAAGTATCTGTAATATAATAGATCCTGATCCCGATCCTTACCTGGAATCTCGACTTCAATCTCTTTTTCACTGACGTCACATGGCTTCCTTCTCTCTTTTTTACAAGCATTTTTCCCCCGGGGCCCTGACCAGATGACTTTAAGCGTGCTACTACACTGGCATCTAGTTGCCACCGTTTTATTGTTGAAACAACTAAAAGCAATCGCGACTTCTACTCCAACAGTTTCTTTCTTCGTACTTCGCACCTGTAGAACTCTCTCCCGTCTGCTTGCTTCCCTGATAACTAGAATCTTCAATAAAGTGCAAAAATTATTCGCCATCTTCTGTGTTCTTGAATTTCGTTAATGTTTTATTTATCTTTTCTTTAATCCTTCCTATTCTTGGTCTTCTCTTTCACTCCCTGTAACTCCCAGCGTAGACAAAAAGACAAAAACTGTCGTAACTCTTAGACAAGATAGAAAATAAAAGCGGAGAGAATAGACTAGCCATCAATCATGAAGTCAAAATATATGGGTATTAACAACTAATTTGAAAATCATGCAAGTACAGTAATTTACGTATCTGGGAAGTGTTTAAACATACGATGAGTAAATTGGCACAGAAATTCGACGGCATAATTAAATAGTAACGAGACATTGAAAAGGGAAGTTTCAAGAAACGGAAATATCGTTATAAATTAGAAAAGAGTAATGAACTGTTATGTAATATCTTTATCAATGTACAATATACTGCTATATATATTGTTTACAGACGGAGGTGTGAGTGATGTGGTTTTTTCCAGAAGGATCATAAAAATACCATGAACGAAAGAAAGTTGTAACAAAAATGTACACTTGTACTCAGAATCAGAAAGAGATAGTTGAAATTTCTGATACACATAAAGAGGAATGAAGGCTTAGCGAATTTGATATTCACTTGACAGAGAGGTCAAGATGTGAGAGAGAAACAGAGAAAAAGAATGTTGGGATAGAGAGAGAGAGAGTGAGAGAGAGAGAGTGAGAGAAAGTAACTAATCTGTAAATGATCTTATCTAAATGGATGGCAGGAGAGAAAATAATGAAACAAACAAAGCAACAAAGGATAGAAAGCTGTTTGGTTTGGTTTGGTTTAGGGTATATCAATCCTAATGGGTTATTTAATGCCTACACGATTTTGTTATTGTTGTTGATTTTTTTTCAGAAATGTATTGCTGGTAATGATTTTTTTCCAAAAATGTATTGCTGATATTAAAACCTATTTGTACACTTTCATAGTATTTTGGCCCCTTTTGAAAGGTTAAGTATTTTCATATATTTAGGACCCTAACAGATGCTACCACTCCAAGTCAGGTTGGACATGGAAACATACGGCAATTAAGAAGTGGTTCTAGAATCCTCAAAACCTCCTGATCAGTGCCCTTGCTGCTGGATGTAGTTTATCATCATACCCAGGACGCATAGGAAGTTGTGGATAGCCATGTCTTCCCACATCTCACAGGGACACGGTGCGTAAAAGAACCATTTTTTTAATTCTTCAAATGAAGTATTAGTTTGTTTAATTCAGAGTTCTAGACTCTTACAAGAAAGCCAATTCGTCATATATTTCCCGCTGTTCATAGCGTAGTTTTGACGATCTTTGGAAGTTCAAACATGGCTGGGATCCATTTTAAAGTTTATACATAGAATATCTCACTGTCTCTGCGGACGCTAAGTGGATGTCAAGTTTTCTAAGAATGATCTCATCGGGTTCCACGTCTGAAATTTTGCCAATGAGTTTGTCTTCAATTATACTTCAGGCGATCGTTTTCTTCAGGCGTTCAAATATTTATAGACTGAGCATGATAGGAAGAAACTCTCACTTGTAACATTGTGACGCATTAATAAACGATTGTAAGTAACACTGGGCCTATTCTAAACTGAAATTGAGGACAAGCATTGATCTGTGAAATGCCAGACGCCCATAGAATTAGAAAGATTCCGACAGGGTTTTCTTGACGAATAAACGAGTTGGAGGAGCAACAAGTTTGCTAACCTCTTGAAAATAAATACCGTTATCTAAAGTGATCAAGTCTCTAGTTAAGGTGAATTTTAAATTTGAGAAAGTAGTCTTTATGAAATGTAAATGTGAAAATATATAAGTTTGGAACAAGATGATCTTCCGGTTTGCGCAACAAAAATGTAAGGATCATGTCTCAGAAGGCCATCGAATATCACCAACAGAAGAGGGATAATGTTAAAACTGTCTTGTTTGAAGTGTTCCCAAAAGAACTGTTACTGACGGGGATGGCTTCTGGTGGGACTCTCTATTTAAACTTATGGCATGGTAGGCTCTATTTAAACTTATTCTTTGTTTATAATTCCGTTCGAGTTACGGATAAACTCCGTAAAGTAATCAAGTAATTAAATAACCCAAAGCCGATTAAAATCGCAAGTTTCATCAATGCAATCTATTTTGAGCCCTCAAGAGATCCTCACTGACGTATTGGTTTAACTTTTATTAAAATATTTTTCGGGACACGATCAGTAATTTCCCCCTAAATACACAGTTTTATATTGATGAAACGTAACGTTTAAAAAGCAATGCTTTCGGTTGAAGCTTCTTTTTTCCTTTTTTTAAGAGAGGGCACTTATGTATGCCTGTGTTTCTTTACATTAGTGTATAACTTTAGGTATATACAGATGACAACTAGAGAAGTTCTCTTCTGATTGCATGCACAACACCGCGCATGCGCATATGTTTACTATGTATTCTTTCAAAAACTTCTGGTTGCTTTCTTTTTGCTGAAACTAATATAAATAAAATTTACCTTGCAAATTATTTTCCTTCTTTAGGCATAAAGAATTCAGAGAAACAAAGATTCCTCGATTCAATGTTTTATGTCTCGTCTGTGTCTCTCTGGGAGCGAGCTGATACGATTACTTGCGTATGGTGGGGCTATGAAGATATCAAGTGTTTCCTGAAACTGCGCAAGACACACAGCCTTAATATGCGTCGGGTATCTACATTTGAAAAAGCCACCTTAAGAAAGAAAAAATGAAACATGTAAACGAAGAAAAATTAAGAAAAATAGCCAAGAAAAATAATTGAAATACCAGAGGATAGACAAAAAAAGAGAGTCTTTTTGGAAAAGGACATTAAGGAAAGAGACAAGATATTATATAGTCTTTAAATAACAAAAGAGAAAGAAGTTCACATAAAGCTGTAATTGCTTGATGCAAGAATGTGTATCGGGAATAAAAACAGAGGACATGTTTGCCATTACACATGCAAATTTGATTCCCATTTGTTACACACAGTCATTATATATATATATATATATATATATATATATATATATATATATATATATATATATATATATGCACACACACTTACACACATATATATATATAAATATGATATGTATGTTTATATGTGCGTGTATAGGTAGGTATGTACATAAAGTAAATATATATGTACACAAACACACACAAACACACACACACACTCACACACACACACACACACACACATATATATATATATATATATATATATATATATATAGAGAGAGAGAGAGAGAGAGTTACTTGATATATATATATATATTGGTTTCTATTCATTTAAGGATGCCTTGAAAAACTGCTGAGCTTCAATCTCACACCCGACCTCAAGTGAAACTCGTACATGCGATACATTGCTAAGTATACAGGTAAAAAGGCCGGCTCCCCGTACCGCTATAGTGAGTACCCGAGTGCTCCTGATATCCTCTACCCTTTCAAGAGATCAGATCAAAAATGGAGTACTGTTTTCATATTAGAACGGAAGCTGCCCTGACCTTACTCTCCAAACTTGACAGAATTTAAAAGCGTCTACGAGCCCTTGTGCGTAACGAATTATTCTCCATCTTCAAACTATCTCTCATAGGCGGGATGCGGCAAGCCTCTCGCTACTCTATAGCAATTTCCACGGAAAATGCTCAGACGAAATACAGACCTTGATCCCGCCGACGTAAACTTTCTCAGTAAGAACACGCCATGCCATTTATATAATTCCACTGCGGAGAAGTAGGTTCCACTCGTGCAGCTTTTTCCCGCGAACTAATGAACTGTGAAAATGACTTCGACTGGGTGTTTCCCTGATCATTACAATCTAAACCTGTTCAAGGCCTGGGTTAACCGTTACTTTCAACACATATACGCACAGATGTCCTCCACACGTAATCATATAGATCAAAAGGCCAACGGGGTTTGTAAAGGGTGAACCTCGCTGTAAAAAAAAAAAAAAGAATATATGTTTAGCGACATTAATAGAAACAATTATATATTGTCATTCTCCGTCTCTTTCTTTCGCTTTGATAATATATATATATATATATATATATATATATATATATATATATATATATATATAAATGTATATATATATATACATAATTTAAATCATTAACCTCTATATTTGTTTTTTGTATGAATGATTCATGAATTTATAAAATATATATACATATATATATGCGCATACGTACATGTATATATATATATATATATATATATATATATATAGATCAAATCATATATGCACAGATTTGTTTAAATTCACACATTCATAGACACACGCACAGATCTACAAATCAACAATTCGCCCTTGCGTGGAGTATTGCTGCCATATATGGTATGGAGCCCCTTCTGTTTGCCTCGTGGTTCTTGATAGGCTCCAGAGGCGCATATGCAATATAATTGGCCCTGTTCTGGCATCTTATCTACAGTCGCTCTCTCACATCGCGCCGTCGCCTCTCTCTGTCTTTTTTACAAATGCTTTCATGGCAATTGCTCCGAGGAGCTGCATTCGCTGGTTCCCAGACTTCATGAGTTCAAGCGCCCTACGAGGCTGGCATTCCGCTCTGACCCTTTCACTGTCGAAACTACTAAATGTAGCCGTCTCTTCTACTCCAATAGCTTCATATCTCGCACCTCTCGCCTGTGGAATTCTCTTCCCTATTCCAGTTTCCCTGAGTGCTATAATCTCCAATTATTCAAATGTAATGTCAATCGATATCTCCAGTTGCCTTGATCTATTCACTACCCTTCTCCTCATCCTTTCCTCTATCACTCCTATCTGATCTTGCTCAAATCTTCTGTAACCCCTTGCGTCCTAGTTGCTTTCCGCCTTGCTTGGGGTAAAACGCTTAAAAAAAAATAAAAATAAAAATGTATATATATTAGAGGTGGAGGAAGAGATAGCGGCTCGGATTGAGGAATCGGAGAGCCGAGTTCGATTTCCAGTCGAATCCGTTACATCCACTTACGTGCTAATAACCTTGGGAAATATATTAATCCTCTTCTTTGCCTTCCAATTATGGACAGCCAGGATTCTATGGTAACTGGTCTAAAAGAAGGACAACTCGGAATTCGAAACCTCCGGAGGGTCGATTGGGGACATTGTTTCACGTAGTGCACCGTGTCTGTATTCGGCACTTCAAAAAGTATGGTTTGCTCCGCACAAAGCCTTCACCACTATAATCAATGTGCAGATGTCTGGGCAGCTGGTTTCTAGGAACAGCTGCTGAACTCGCATACGTCGAATACAACGGGAGAGTTCACACTCATGCACACACACACACACATACACACACATATATATATGTATATGATCATACATACATGATACATTTATTAGTCTGATATATAGAGTCGATATATCAGATTTCACCCTTATATACGTTCGTATATATATATATATATATATATATATATATATAAATATAAAAGTGAACATAGAAGTCAACACTTAGAGGCGACAGTCTGTTTCATGCTATATGCAATCGTCAAGCCACGTGTGCTGTTATTTTTCTCGGCTATTTATATATATACGGGTTAGTGGTGCATTGTGGGTATTCTATTATGGCGGTTATTTCACCGGAAGTCGTTTGTTTATCTATTTAGGTCAAACTATATTGCTTGTTTTTATTTTTGTTTCTTATTTTACTTATTTATTTATTTATTAACGTAGTAAAGATTTGTTTATATCACTTATTTAACAGTTTTGTTTTGGTTTGGGAATTTAATTAAAACTATTTGTTCAGTTTTGGGGTTGATTGTTGTAGTTCATTCTAAGTATTATTTTGGCGGGAACAGTTTTTAATTGATTATCTTTATTTGGGATTGGTTTGTTTATTTATTTACTTGGATGAATTTAGGTTAATTTATTTTACTTGTATATTTTCTCTTTTCGGTTTTCGATTTTTAAGTAACATAGTATTTTTTTATGTTTTATTTCTATTTTTTTTTGTTATTTTTGCTTATTAGTATATTTATTTGTTTTTATTTTATTTTTTCCGTTTTTAATTTTTTAGGTTACGTAGTAAAAATTTATTTTCATGTCTGCATTTTGAGATGAGTTCGGATCTTTTGTTTAATAATTTAAATTATTAAACAAAAGATCCGAACTCATCTCAAAATGCAGACATGAAAATAAATTTTTACTCCGTAACCTAAAAAATTAAAAACGGAAAAAATAAAATAAAAACAAATAAATATACTAATAAGCAAAAATAACAAAAAAATAGAAATAAAACATAAAAAAATACTATGTTACTTAAAAATCGAAAACCGAAAAGAGAAAATATACAAGTAAAATAAATTAACCTAAATTCATCCAAGTAAATAAATAAACAAACCAATCCCAAATAAAGATAATCAATTAAAAACTGTTCCCGCCAAAATAATACTTAGAATGAACTACAACAATCAACCCCAAAACTGAACAAATAGTTTTAATTAAATTCCCAAACCAAAACAAAACTGTTAAATAAGTGATATAAACAAATTTTTACTACGTTAATAAATAAATAAATAAATAAAATAAGAAACAAAAATAAAAACAAGCAATATAATTTGACCTAAATAGATAAACAAACGACTTCCGGTGAAATAACCGCCATAATAGAATACCCACAATGCACCACTAACCCGTATATATATAAATAGCCGAGAAAAATAACAGCACACGTGGCTTGACGATTGCATATAGCATGAAACAGACTGTCGCCTCTAAGTGTTGACTTCTATGTTCACTTTTATATTTACACACGCTCTATCTCTGATATTGAGCACTTTATTCCATAAATATAGCACACCTTAAGACTATATTTCTTTATATATATATATATATATATATATATATATATGCCCGTCTGTGTATGTGTGTGTATGTACTCGCGCGTGTGTATGTATATATGCATATGAAGGTATATAATATGTGTTATTTTTTCTCACCAAAAATGCAATCAAATCCCTAAACGTCAGAAGACTTTTCTTATATATATATATATATATATATATATATATATATATATATATATATATATATGGGTTCACTTATATATGTATGTATATTTACTTATCTACATATGCACACAAAAATGTATACTTGCATGCTAAATAATGCACACAGATACATATTACCCATATATATATATATATATATATATATATATATATATATATATATATATATATATATATATGTGTGTGTGTGTGTGTGTGTGTGTGTGTGTGTGCAGCGGATATTTTTTCCTCTGATGTTACGTTGTCTGTCTTTGTTGATATGTAACTATTGAGCATTGCATACCAGTTTTTCATGGCAAATCTGTTTTGTAGTTAAGCGGGAAATATGAATTACTGAATCTCTCAGAAGTCTTTAATAAAAGGAGCTTCTGAAGCCAATGTTCATTGTATGCATCAAGACAGCAAAGGGGAGAAAGAATTCTTCCGAGAAAGAAGACGTCATATTCCATTCCCTTTATCACAAGTTTGCCATTCGATTTGTTCTGTAATTTCTCCAAGGTGGTGGCATTATGTCACTCGTCGCCATTTGCATTTTTTTTCCTCTCTACGTACTTTCTCTTGGAAAATCGTGATTTATTCGTCTTTTTTTTCTAACACAAATAACACAAATTTCTTGCTAGTTTTCTTTCAACCCCACCTTCCGGAGGATTTGGTGTTCCTTTGTTGGCCACATATCTTACGAGTTATTTCCCTTTATCATTTAACTTCTTCGGTTTCTTTTCTATCTGGACCTTCATATTACGACGTCTTTTCATACATCATGTTTGTCTCATTTCAGTTTCTTTCTTTCTTTTGGATTTGTTTCCAAAAATTTCCCATCGTAAGCATCCGTTCCTTTGAGCATCTACACACACACACACACACACACACACACACACACACGCACACACACACATACACACACACATATATATATATATATATGACAAATATATATATATACTTTTATTTATCAAGAACAATATTGCAGAAAATATATGACAAAGTGGGATAAGTTTATTTGTCCTTCACGCCTACATCGGACTAAAACTGTTATGTTGGTACGACTAAACATATGCGCGAACGAGGGATACTGTGAGTTTTTGAATTTTTAAAAAATTTTTATTTCCTAATAATATTACAATGTGGGATACCTACTAACAAAAGCGATGGAAAAAAAAAACGATGAAGAATCTCAATGAATACGGATAAATAAACTAAAATCTCGAGCAACACTCCTTCATGCGCATGTGTAGTCGTACCAACATAAAAGATTTAGTCTGATGAACCTCTGAAGGACGAAACGAGTCAAAAGTAAACTTTTTTCACTTCGTCATACATTTTCCTTCATATATATATATATATATATATATATATATATATATATATATATATATATATATATATATATATATATATATATGTATATATAATTAATTCATCGAGTCTGAAAGAAACCTCAACAGAACGCAGAAAGAACTGGATGGCTGTTTCGTCCTATATTTGGGACTCATCATCCACTATCGAGAATTGAAACCCTGACAGTTAGGTTGTCAAACAAACATCATACCAACTGTTGCAAATCAGACTCAATAAAGCGCCGCTCGCTCGCTCACACACACACACACACACACACACACACACACACACACACACACACACACATACATACATATATATATATATATATATATATATATATATATATATATATATATATATGATTATTTATTTAAAAATTATAACATAAATATGTTACAAAATCATTACAAAAATAGCCATTTTGTTTCAATACATCTGGTGTCTTATCAAGTGATAATGTTGAATGTAGATTGTAGAATGTAGGCTTTAAAAGATTCAATATATGATTAATGGACTTTCCCTTCGTCTTCAACCTATGGGAGTCTAGTAGCTCAGCTTTTAGACTACCCGAAAATAAACATTATACCAAACTATCTGGAAGAACCGAATACAAATGACTTGTGCATAGTGTGTGCCACAAGGTCCCAAAACGACTCTCCTCAGTTTTGAATTCAGACTTGACTTCCTCTAGAATGGCTGCCAACTAAGGTGAAGGGGCCAGTCCGCCTGATTATTGAAAACTCAGGGGGGAGGAAAAAGAAATGGATACATACAAATAAATTTAGGAAATAGGACTTCGTCAAAACAAGTTTTGTTCAATTTAACCAACAATAATTTTTATAGAACTTATCTAATGTTTGTACTTATATTTAAATCGAGTTCACCCTAAGCAAGGCAGTAAAGCCACTGAGACTGAAGGGATTACTGGGTGTGGAAGAGTTAGAAAAAGGGACAATTACTAGGGAATGGGAACTTCGGAATAGTAACACTCATATCTGTTATTTCAATACACTTGTCTTCAGGCCACAGCAACTTGGATCTTATCCTCGTCACCAAGTTGTGACCTGTTTAGGGGCCAGAAAAGAAAGACAGGCAAGACGAAGGTAGGTTGGACAAGTGTTCTGGAAGAAAGATTTTTGGGTTTATAAGACGAAGATTAATCTCTACCAGAATGATGGAAATGAAAAGAATTTGCTCATGATCCAAAGCATGCAAGCTCAGTTCTGAAAGCTGAAGGGGACAGTCTTGGTTTGAACAGGCTCATTCATATTTATTGATGACAACATTTATGATGGTAACAGCAGAATGGATTCAGAAATCTACAGAAAAAAAACGATTCTGCCAATTTACAGAGAAATATATCGAAACTAATCAGGTGAAATTTTATCATGCATCAGGACAATAACCCAAAACCTACTGCCAACACTACAAATGACTTCATCAGGGTAAAAATGTGGACAGTTTTAGACTGCCCACGTCAATCATAACATAATAGAGCATGCATTTAATCTCCAGAATTCGAGATTGATGAAGAAATCCCCTAAACAAACAAGAACTGTAAGTGGCTGCGTTAAAACCTTGTAAAAACATCACAAATGAAGAATGCAACAGTTTGGTGATGTCAATGGATCGCAAGATTTATGCACTTACTGCAAGCAAGGATTTTGCAACCAAATATGTTATTTAATTTATGACTATCTGTTCCTTTTCTTTTACTTGCCTAAAATGGGATGATCTGATACAAAAGGTGGTATGCCCTAAGCTGTTTAACACATTTAAATGTAAATACCAGGGAAGAAAAGTAGAAATTCTGAACTCTTTTCTCAGATGAATCTTTTGATCTTAAACCTTAAATGTCTTAAATGAATAACAAAAACAAAGGAATTCGTTTTTCAGTTCCAGTAATTTTGGAGGAGATCGTATATATCAATTTGTTAGTTATAAAATTAGTTTGAAATGAAAAATGAAAAACTGAGAAATTGTAAAATAGGTTGGATACTCATGGTTTCATTAAATCTTGTTATTTAAAGAATAAAAAAAACTAATCAACCCAAATAAGGTTTGGAAAAGTTAACAAAGGCTTAAAAGCCTGTTATTATAGTAGGCTTCAAAATTGATAGAATTATTTACGTCTGAATCTTTGGAAATTTTCTTAACTTTGTTTAAGAGTACAAAGCAAATTACAATGTAGATTATGTATACAACACCACTTCCCCGCAAACTAACTCCATATGAGCAAGGAAAAATATGTAAGTCGGTTTGTATTACGTAAGATTCGTGATTTAAATGTAACAAAACGATGTTCATTAAATACCGTGTTATACAGAATTCCCTTCTTCTTTATTGCATTTAAAGAACACATTCTCCCCTAGACAGGTTTATGTAATAGTTATAATGTATTTTTAATTCAAACCGTTGAAAAAAATAAACTGATCTCTCTTTTAAAATTGTAATGGCAATTCACAGATTCAAAATAAAAAGGAAACTGTAGCTTCCTATGATATAAAATATATGCTTTGTCGCTTATGTCCTGAAAGCATATATTTGTAAATCTTATAAAGAATATATTTGTAAATCTTATTGTTTTTAGATGTATATTAATAATTGAATGACGTTGCAAAATTTTTAGATTATTATGACAGTTTACGCTAAACTCTCCTCCATGTGTCCTTGTGTATTCGGAAAATTGAACGCAATAAAATCTGTTTGCGATAAACGTTAAAATTGTTTTTATTGAAGAATTTGCAACTTATTGAAAATTCGCTGATTTATGACTTCCTAGGATCGCGTTTCAAAATGGAAATGTTTATGGCGTTCGTTAGTGTTTTCGATCTACTTGGATAAATAAAGACAAAATGTTGGATCGAAACGCCATCTTTAGAAAAAAATAGAGAACGTAAAATAAGCGACAAAAACGATGAACATTTGCTGAGGTTTTAACGGCGGATTTATATTTACATGTTTAAAAACACTGACATCAACATGGACACTTATAAATGGCTCAGAGGTGGTTAGCAATCTTCTCTCATTCGTAGATTCAAGAACAATTACGAAAGGGTAGTGAGTTCGATCCTCACTGGGTGCACCATACTTTCACATCTGAGCTACGCTTGGAAAATCACTATAAGTGTCTCATCTCAAGCAAGCCGGGAATGTTACTAGCACGCAGGGGATTACATGGAAGGTAAGAGAAATAAAAGACTGAGAATAGGCAAGAAAAGACAGACGATGAACAGGATTCAAGAAGACAGTTATTGAAGTTGCATATAATTTTTTGAAGATTGTAGATATCAGCTATTGGAGTAGAGGTGGTTGTTGCATTTAGCTATTTTCAAACAGTAAAATAAAGGGGGAACCTAGATACAAATCTACATGGTGGCCCACAAGAAAACCGAAAATTTTAGACGTACTATATGACGAAAAAATTTAAGTAACATATAAAAAATTAACTATATATTCTACTATATGAATGAGCTAAAAGTAACTATTAGGTTGGCGCAAAAATAATGACGTAATAATGTCGTTTTTTGACGTATTTTTAACGTCAAAAAACGACATTATTACGTCATTATTTTTGCACCAACTTAATAACATATACATTTTTTTTAACCATTTGTGGGTCCATGATACAGCAGTAATCAAATTTTGAACGCGAGGGGATTTTTCTCTTTAAGAAAGAACATCAAACTTGAGGATTGAAAAAATACCAAGAGATTTTACCAGAGTTCTTTAGTTTGATTACCACATCTAACATTTGTGTTTTTGTTCTGCCTTAAGCTACTACATTTCTATCCGTTCTCTCTTTTGTTTCAAGTAACTATAATAAAAATTTCAATAAATAAACTGTACCAAATTTCCTTTTTTTTATGGGGTACCCTGTAGTAGCAGACTTAAATTCATGTAGTTGGGGCACTAGTGAAAAAATGCTTGTCAGAGTGGTTGCCATGAAAATATTTGTAGAAAAGACAGAGAGAAGCCCTCCACCTCGGTGAGAAAGTGACTGAAGTCTGGATGCCTGGTCAGGATCGATTACATTACATATCCTTCTTTGAATTTTTTCAAGAATCTGAAGATATATAGCAGGAGCACGAGGCCAGATATGGCTGCAATATTTAATGCACGGACGAATGATAGATTTTTACTTAGTACATTTTTATAATACACAACGCTGAGAAAGGACAATAAAAGAACAGGTTTCAGGAAGACGAGTGACGTTCCATTTTAATTTTTGAAGATTGTCGGAGGCAGGTAAGCAATAATAATAATATCAACATGCAATAAGTGCGAGAAAAAACTTTTAGAATAGAACATAAAGATGCATCTTTCTAGTTAAACAATAAAACGGTGAGACCTAGTTGCCACTCAAGTAGTATGCTTAAATGCATGCATTTGAGGCACCTAAGGAGGAAAGCCCATCGGAACAATTCCCCATGATAATATCTGTAGAAAAGACAGAGGGAAGTGACTGAAGTCGAGATGCCAGGTCAGGATTGATTACATTACAGATCCTTCTTTGGATTTTGTCAAGAACCTCAAGATATACAGCAAGATCACGAGACCAGATATGGCTGCAATATTTAATGCACGGACGAATGGTAGATTTGTAAATCAGCAAGATGGATGCAGACGGGATAACTTTTCTGGCAGTACACAGGGACCTAACCGTCCGTGAGTATATGCAGATATTCATTCGATGCAGTCACTCCATTTCAAGTCAGTAGAAAACGTGAGGCCATGAACGCATTGCCTATAAACACGCATGCGCATACACAGCTGAGAAAGACCTGTGAGAAAAACCCAACCTGTTTTGACGAATTCCTGTTTCCTAAATTTATTTGTATGTATCCATTTATTTTTCCTCCCCACTGAGTTTTCAATAATCAGGGGGACTGGCTTCTTCACCTTAGTTGGCAGCCAGCCTAGAGGAAGGCAAATCTGAATTCAAAACCGAGGGGAGTCGTTTGGGGACCTTGTGGCACACACTATGCACAAATCCTTTGTATTCGGTTCTTCCAGATAGTGTCGTTTAATGTTTATTTTCGGGTAGTATAAAAGTTGAGCTACTAGACTCCCATAGGTTGAAGACGAAGGGGAAGTCCATCAATCATACATACATACACACACACACACACATACACACACACACACACACTATATATATATATATATATATATATATATATATATATATATATATATATATATATGATGGAACATGTATGACGAAGAAACGCCTTTTGTCCTTTAGAGCTTCATCGGACTAAATTTCGGGATACAAAAATGATAAGTATTTTATTTTAGAATTAGTACTGGATAATGCCAAAAATATTCTTATAATAAAGAAAAATTACAAATTAAGTAAAAAGAATAGAATTTGCTCATTATTAATAAGCATTTAATAATACTAATGATGTTTATTTCTCAAATCGTTGCTATCTTCATTTTTAGCTAATACCAGAAGGTGAATTTGTTTATTTAGAAAAAAAAAAGAAAAGATGGACATTTCTTGTTCAATGTGAGAAGATTAATAATTAAATTATTTATATTCGGATAGAGAAGGTCGTTAGAGAATCTGGCCAGAGAAGCAATTAGTGCATATGCTATGCTATGCCGACTACCTTAGTAAGCATAGATGAGGGGGTATTAATACAGATATAGAAACCGGAGAACGCAGCAACAGTAAGAGAAAAAAAGCGGCGGCGAAGTTGGTCAAGCGTTTCAGCAGCACCAGAAGATTAAATTCGGTTGAAGTTTTTGCGTTCAATTGTGAGCCCCGTAACAGAAGCCAAATCGAAAAATCTTTTGTTCGTAAATGTAATGGTATAATATATTGTGAATTAAATCGTTAGGCCGAGCGGCACAGACACAGACTCGGTACAAATAGGGCCAGCAATAACTGAGCAGAACTAAAATACAATGGTATATTCTAAAACACGGAGTGCAGGACGAGAACAATTTAATCCAGTAGATTAAATAAAGTTTTCGCTTTTCAAGATCAGCGTTCCGTTTCAATATGATGAAGTGTTCATTTTTCAAGATCAGCGTTCCGTTTAAATATGATGACGCCGACGTGATCATATTGAAACGGAACGTTGATCTTGAAAAATTTCAGTTATCTGTTTTGATTAGTCTTACTCATATGTCCATCGTCTTTTCATGTTGAATTAAATATAATCTAATGTTATTTTTATGAATATATCCTGAAGATGGTCTACTAGACCGAAACCTCCGACTTTGATATTAACATTAAAACAGCATAATTGCATATTAGGATTATTGTTTGTTTTTTCCGTATATTTTTCTTCATATATATATATATATATATATATATATATATATATATATATTAATGTGTGGTGTATTCATGGGATAAAGTGCTCAATATCAGAGATAAAGCGTATGTAAATATAAATATAGAAGTGAATATTGATGTCAACACTCAGAAGCGACAGACTGTTTCGTGCTCGACGCAATCGGCAGGCGGCCTAACTGCAATGTTCAATTTATACATACATACATACATACATATATATATATATATATATATATATATATATATATATATATATATATATATATATATATATATATATATATATATATATAAACTCTTCCGAGGCCTGCAGGTGTTTTGCAAACTTTTATACATATGAGACATGTGTTTGATCCATTTTACTCAAGCAGTTGATCATCAGATGCAGTTGCCATGGGTGGACAGCAAGGCCTTCTCTACTGCATGAGACAAAGCCATAGAGGCAGGTAAGGCTATCGTTGAGGGAGAAGTATGCTGGCAACATTCTTTAATATTTGCATCCAAGTCATCCCGATATTCAAGTCGGCCTCGTGTAAACCTTTGTAGTGATGAGAAGCAGGACAGACGCCAGCTCATTCGCTCTGATGCTTTGTTTTACCCGAAAGAAAAGGGTCTCTTTCATCGCTTCATATTGTCTTTGAAATGCAAGCGTAACCCTCCACATGACCTGCTTGTTAGAAGCTGACCAAACAGGAGTTTTTTGAAATCTGTTATCGCTCATACGACAAAGATGTGCTGCCTGTATTTAAGTTTAAAGTCGTTGAGGAAAGTTTTATATGATGTTTTAGCTCTTCTTTCAGGTATACTTAAGTGTTGATGTCTAGTCCTAGATTTTCAAGAATTTTTGAAAATATAACGTCAGGAATTTTACAAAAATTCAGTTATTGAAGCTCGAAACGTAACACAATTCTTGTAAGAAAGTAAGACTTTTTCTACAAGAATTGCCCATGAAAAGTTCTTACTATTCAGACCAAACCGATTTCGTTCCTGTTTGTCATGAACTTTTTAACAGGCATCAAGGAATTTCATAAAAAAATGACACAAGACGTGAAATTAATACAATCAACTAACGTTAATCATATTTTCATGTGGATAGCATACGGTTTACCGAGAGTTTTGGATTAGGATTAGATTAATTTCCCTTTTAAATGTTAATGCGTTTATTTTTGGTACAATTAAATTCTACGCTAAGCAGGCAGATCAACATAGAAGAACATCTAAAGCAGCGCTTCTTAAACTAAATGGGGTCGCGAAAATTAAATTCAGGTACTTCAATTTCAGTTTCTATGGTATTTCTCAAACGCCCAATATTTAACATGATGCGCCACACAAGTGCTGCGGTAATAAAAACGCGCGTACGATGGTGTCGTAACTCCTGAAGTAACAACAGATGTATTTTCAGAGGAGCTGCTTAATTCCTGGGGTCGCCAAAAATCTCGTCAAGAAGAATGGTGTCATGGATAAAAAAGTTCAAGAAACACTGATCTAAAGTAATTCTTTCACTTTCTCTTTACACACAAGTATCTATCTATCTATCTATCTATCTATCTATATATATATATATATATATATATATATATATATATATATATATATATGCGTGTGTGTGTGTGTATATAATAGGAAAGAACTGTTAGATTGATGATCCGAAGGTCTTTAGATTAGCCATTGTAGCCAGACAAAAAAACAAAAAAAATACAAAAAAAAAAACAAAACAAAAAACAACCCAACCTTACACGACTCAAAAAACCTGACATATAACAAACACCCCTACTTCCATCAAAGCAGCGACCTCTTGATAATGAAAAATAAACCCTAGATCACGCCTCCATTTCAAAACTATAAAAGAGTAAAACATTCCGTAGGGTAGTTATTCCATTGCCTGAGGATGACACAGCCACACGGTAGTTAGAGAGTTTAATATTGAAATTAAACCTGAATACTGCTGACCAGTTTCGAAACATAGTAATTTCTGTGTCGCGATGGAATCATATTTTAAAAATTAATTATAATATATATATATATTAGTCAACACTTAGAGGCGACAGGCGTTGTGTTTTTTCTCGAGACGTTTGGCCTGACGATTGCAATTGGCATAAAACAGCCTGTCAACCCTAGGTGTTGACTTTAATGTTGACTTTTATATTTACATACGCTCTATCTCTGATATTGAACACTTTATCGCATAAATATAACATACCTTAAAACTATATTTCTTCATATATATATATATATATATATATATATACGTGTGTGTGTATGTATAAACGTTGCGATTCGTCTCTTAAGACTTCATCAGATGATGTTTACGTTGTAACCTAGTCCTAAACATAAGGGACGAAGCGTATCACACGAAAACATTTTTCCACTTGCTCATACATTTTTCCTCTGAATTTTGTTCCTAATATATAAATATTTAAATATAAGTTACAAAGCTATTAGACAAAACAATGAAACTCAATAAGCTTGAACTTAGTATTGAATTCACACAGGAATTGGAAATAAGCAATTATCTACCTTCCTCTCGACATGTTAGTAATGAAGAAGAGAGATGTACTGAGAAAACTTTGAAATTTCACTACTCACATCATTTTATTCTCAACGCCAAAAAAAAAAAAAACGAGCTTACAAAACCTACAAGCCCAATAAAACAGACACTACCAATAACACTTCTAAACACATTACATAAAATTCATAACCGTGCCCTCCAACACTTTTTCTGCTAAACTTGCAAACACATTTGTCATTTCTAATACTAGGATCGCTACCAACATCTCCAAGAAAATTGAAAATATAATTAGGAAGAAAAAATAAACCCAATACCGTTTCAAATGACGCGAATTATCAAATAAATAGTTTACAATGAAAAAATGTTTATTCGGGGAAGACATCATATGAACTAAAAGCACGCATCTACGAGCAAAAGAGGGACTTGCGTTTGGATAATCGATTTAACTCTCTCGTTTTCCATCGAAAAGATGCTGGACGTAACTTTGATTTCACTGATGCCAACCAAATTAAAAGCGAGGGGTGACCGTACAAAAGTTAAAAATACCCAGATAGGCAAACAGACGCATACAAATATAAATGGACATTACAATTCGTTGCTCACTTCGACAAACAAGAATGTTCATAAATCGACATAAACGTAGAATTATCCATTATCTTAATAAAGATGACACGTGTCTGACCAATAAATCCTAAAGGAAACCTAATTGAAAATATTAGAGTTGTCTGCCTTTTTGTCTGATTCCTGTCAATCTCTGACGAAGCTTTAATAATTGTGAAACATGTCAGATTGATATAAATTTTCTGTTTCTTCGGATTCAGATCCATATTTGATAATTAAATTATATATATATATATATATATATATATATATATATATATATATATATATATATAAATTAATTTAATCAAAATTAAAAGAAAACAGATAACCTTAGGGGTCCATTGATTATATTTTATTTTCCCAGGAAGGTGGTTTTTTGCTTGTTCCTCAGATCACATTTCGAAACATAAAAATTATATATATATATATATATATATATATATATATATATATATATATATATATACATACAAAAACAATATATATATATATATAAAATAAAATATATATATAAATTATATATATATATATATATATATATATATATATATATATATATATTATAAAAACAATATATTAGGTTGGTGCAAATATATTTTATTTCCCCAGGAAGGTGGTTTTTTGCTGGTTCCTCAGATCACATTTCGAAACATAAAAATTATATATATATATATATATATATATATATATATATATATATATATATATATATATACAAAAACAATATATATATATAAAATAAAATATATATATAAATTATATATATATATATATATATATATATATATATATATATATATATATATATATATATATATATTATAAAAACAATATATTAGGTTGGTGCAAATATAATGTCGTTTTCTCACTTAGTAACATATGTGAGAAAACGACATTATTTTTGCAACAACCTAATATATATATATGTGTGTGTGTGAGTGTAATTAGAACAAAAATAATATGAATTCTAACGTTTATATCATTAATTTACAAGAGGGCTCAGTACCAAGTGTACAGCATTATTTATTTATTTATTTTGTACAATCTTACTGCACACGAGGAAATTAATTGAAATAATATTAGTCTTTATAGAGACGATGGTTTAATGATAGTAAATAATTCTACTGGCAGTAAAGTGGAGAAGCTAAGAAAATTAATTCATAGAATATTTAAATCTTTACATCTAAATGTTAAAATTAACTCTAATATTAAATACGTTGATTTCTTAGGCATAACTTTAAACTTATCCCTTAATAATTTTCAATCTTTCTTGAAAAACAACGCTAGTCTCATTCATATGAACCCTAACTCCATTCACCCAACGTCTGTTATTCAACATATCCCATCATCCGTTGAATGTCGTATTAGCCAGCATTCCTCTAGCAAAGAGTTATTGGAATCTGTATCTGTCTATATTTCTGAGATGAACGATTTATTTCGCTCACTAGGGTAGACTGTTCTAGTTCCATGTGTACATGTTTTAATGGATGTCAGTTATCAGTTAATCTCCTGTTAATTCCTCTCTCTAAGTTCTCCACTGCCTTAACCGGGTATTGGGTCCTGTCACTGGATCTAACTAACGCCTTTATGTCCTCAAGGACACATGGCACCGTAGATAAAGACGATTCAGTTCAACATTCCAACCACCTGAAGAAGGCCGGAGCGTACAAAGGCCGAAACGTTGTAATAAATATTACGACAAATATGAGGACAATAGTCCGAATAATGTAAAAAGTAAGCATAAAACTGTTTATAATAAAATCCTTAGTGATAGTAGTTAAGGAGGTTCTGCGATTAAGTATGTAGAAAATTATAGTTATTCTAGAAAGCAGAACAGAAACGGGAAGATTATTTGATATACAAATTCAATAATTTAGTTCGTACCAAATTCAATAATTTAGTTCGTACCAAATTGGGACACAAATTTTCAAACTTGATTGATAAACATTTTCCTAATAATAGTCAATTCAGTCAAATCTTAAAGCGTAACACCGTGAAAATTAGCTATAGTCGTAATAGCAATCTGGATAAAATTATTAAATCACACTATAGTAAAACACTGACACTTTATAACGATATTAAACTGTAATCCAAGCACAAATTCTAATATATCCCTTGTAACTTATCTATGTACTTTTAGACGCCCTGATTAATGTCTATTATCAAACAAATCGAAACCCATTAACGAAACCCATTCTATATATGTGTTATATTTCATAAATCGAAAAATTGAAAATCCTAGAAATATTAAATTGTATGTTGTTTCCACTAGGAATACCTTTCTTTTACTAATGCTTACAAGAGCAATATGACTTCACTTTCTAAATATTTCTGAAAATTGAAAGAATAAAACAAGACACCTAAGTTAAACGGAATATCCTCAGACAAACCAGAACTTGTAGATCCTTGTATGAACCTTATTTTTTTATGTCTACAAGAAAAATATGTATTATTAACCTTTTGAATAATAGTCAGTTGTCAAACCGAAGATTTGAAACTATCGTTTTTTATAGGCACTTTAAAGATCTAACATTACAATCTTGCTAAACCTTTAACTTTATAATTCACTTCTCATAAATTATTTTACATTCTTATATACATATCTCTGTTATCTTTACTGATCTACCTTAAATTAAGGTTCTACATTGATTTGTACATGTATGCTACCAGCAATAATATTAGATAAAAATACTTTATACGTTTTATACTTATACGTATATTACAAGTTATATAGTTTGCTATAATTTAAAAAAAAATTATATTAGTATTCGATACTTTATATGTTTTTTTTTATTTAAATGTTAAATGAATTTAAATGTTTAATGTAATGTTTCAAATAGTTTTTTTTTTATTTTCCATGCCAAATATTTTACTTGGAACTAAATAACGCCTTTATGTCCTTATGGACACATGGCACAGTGGATAAAGGCGATTCAGTTCAACATTCCAACCACATGAAGAAGACCGGAGCGTACAAAGGCCGAAACGTTGTAATAAATATTGCGACAAATATGAGGACAATAGTCCGAATAATGTAAATAGTAAGCATAAAACTGTTTATAATAAAATCCTTTTTACTTCTGAAAAGGTCTTTTATATACATACTAAGTTTAAATCTATTAAATGCTATGTCTGCTTCTTTAAATAATGTCGAACTTTGATCATTGCATAGTATCAATAGAGCAGACATTTCTGATTAAATTTAAAACTTTCAGGATAATTATTTATCTTAATGCTAAAGTTCTTTCATTGGCTGAATTGTTATCAACAACTCATATTTTCTTCCTTTGTTGCTTCTTTATTTCTTTTTTCTTTCTGCCCTTTTCCATATTCATGTTGATCTTCCTCTTGTTCTTTTTTTCTATTCTATTCACTTATATTCTTTTTTTTCTTCTTTTTCTTTCGAGTTATGACCTGTTGTCTTTTAATTTTTCTTATATTTCTCTCTATTATTTTCATTTTTTCTTTTATTGTCTTCTTATCCTCTTCTCCTTTTTACCTGTTTTCTTCTTCTTCTTCTTCTTCTTCTTCTTCTTCTTCTTATTATTATTATTATTATTATTATTATTATTATTATTATTATTTCCTTTTATTGTGTTTATCCTAATGTCTTTTATTAAAAAATGAATAATGAATGATGGTTCATAAGTAGCATTTTTAAATAGAATCGTTTATGATAATCTTTGTTCCTCACCTGTTCTTCGCATCGAAACAAAATGCATCTTTGTCGTGAGTACTTGTTTGTCCGTTATATATATATATATATATATATATATATATATATATATATATATATATACATACACACATGCACACACACACACACACACACACATATATATATATATATATATATATATCTTCATGCCAATACTCAAATAAGCCAACACACGCACTCACATTATATATATATATATATATATATATATATATATATATGTGTGTGTGTGTGTGTGTATGTGTGTGTGTGTGTATTTAACCAGCAAGCGCTCTTTTCGCTAGGTACTGCAATTAAGACTCTTTCAATTCTATTTGCATTGAAAATTTTCTTTCCTGGGCATAACGCTTGTAAAACTGTTGAAATGTCCTATATATCCGAATGTTTTGGGCTCTTCCGTTAGCAGTTATCAAATATGTTTTTTAACTGAATATATACATTTTTATATACAGTCCCCTCCAAAAGTATTGGAAAGACAAATCCACTTCCTTTTTTATATCGCTCACTGAAGATATTTCGGTTTAAGATCAAAAGGTGAATATGAAACAAGCGTTCAGTATTTCAGCGTTATTTCTTGGTATTTACATTTAGTTGTGTTAAACAACTTAGGATCTACAAACATTTGTTTGAACCCAGCCATTTTTCAAGTCAGTAAAAACTACTGGACCACGTGACTGACTGGTGTTTCTTGTTGTCCGGGTGTTGCATTTAAATTGATTGTTTAAACATTAAATATCTCTGAATGACAACTATTAGTTTTAGCCTTGGGTTTCACCTGTAAAGACTGTATTTCTTGATAAAAAGGTTAACCAACATGAAGACCTGAGAGATATCTATGGGAGAAAATCAAGTCATCTTGAACCTGAGAAATGAAGGCAGGTTGATCAAAACAATTGGACAAACATTGAGAATATTGGTCTACTGGGCAAACAGGCATAGAACAGATCAGCCAAGGAAAGCAACATTTGATGACAGAAACACCAACAACCTTCAGAGTGAAGGGGTGACAGTTTCCCAATTCACTACTCGTCTTTGAGAGCAGAAATATAGAGGCCATACGATAAGATTCAAACCACTCATCAAGAGCAAGACTGGGAAGGTCGGATTGGAATTTGCAAGTACAGAGATGGGCAATAAAAGCTCTGGAAGAATGTTTTACAGACTAATGAGACCAAGATTAATGTCTATCAAAGTGATGGAAAGGTCAAATTGAGGAGAAAGAAATGATATGCTTATGGTCCAAAGGATATAAGCTCACCTGTGAAGTGTGATGGAGACATTCTTGGGGTGTGTTTACATGGCTGCTTCCGGTACAGGATCATCTATCATTGTTGTTGATGTATCTCGTGCTATTAGCATTAGAATATTACAGACATATTTTGCCGGCAAATTTAAAGAGAAATGCATCCAAGGTAATCGGTTGGAAGTTTATACTGCAGCAGGACAGTAACCCAAAATATACTGCCACCACAACTGAGGAGTGCATCAGGAGAAAACAGTTTACACTTTTAGACTGACCAAATCAATCACTGGATCGTAACCCAATAGAGCATACATTTCTTCTCTTCAAGAGGAGAATGAATGAGGGAACTTCCCAAAATCAACAAGATCTGAAAAAGGCTATGTTAGAATTGTGTAAAAGCATAACAAATGAAGTATACAACAAATGGTGACGTTAATGGGCCACAGGCTTGATACAGTTATTGAGAGCAAGTATTAAATATTAAAAGCTATTTACTATAAGACTAACTTTACTTCTGCTCACTTAAAAATGGGGTGATCTCTTACAAAATGTAGCGTGTCATAAGTTACATAGCACATTTAAATTCAAATACCAGAAAATAAACTCTTGTCACAAATTATTCATTTGATCTTCAACCCAAATGACTTCAGTGAACAACAATGGAATTGACCTTCTTCATTGATCAAAAAAGTAATTGGCATTGCCTAACCAATAATTTTGGAGGGAACTGTATACGTATTTAAAGTGATGGGAATGTTTCTTTGTTTATTTTCCAGTAATACTCAACTATTTGGTATCGTTCTGTTAGTTGATATTATTGGGTGTTTTTCGGGTTTTTTTTATCAATAATGATTCCCATGTATACTTTGTATATATATATATATATATATATATATATATATATATATTCTCACCAGTATCATAACCCGGAGCCTCATGCACAATGCATTCATCGCGTGGTGAATTGTGACAACACCTGAATATGGCGTTTTGCATAAAACTTCCGAGTCGTGTTACTGGTGAGGAAAAATGTATATTTATAAACACATAATTCATATCTCTGTTATATTACATCGCCCACTATTTTATTAACGCCAGAATTCAATGCCTCGTACATATATATATATATATATATATATATATATATATATATATATATATATATATACAAATATATATATATGTATATACAAATATATATATATACAAATATATATATATATATATATATATATATATATATATATATATATATATATATACAAATATATATATATATACAAATATATATATATATATATATATATATATATATATATATATATATATATATATATATATATATATGTATATTATCATACAGTATGTTTTCCATCCAAAGTTGCATATTGAAATTATGGCTGCATTACTGGGGAGGAACAAAATGCATATTTATTATTGTGTTGATGTATCTAGTTAATATATACATAGATACACACAGACACACACACACATATATAAATGTATATATATATATATATATATATATATATATATAAATTCTCTCACATATATATATATATAAATTCTCTCATATATATATATATATATATATATAGATAGATAGATAGATACATAAATTCTCTCATATATATATATATATAAATTCTCTCATATATATATATATATATATATATATATATATATATATATATATATAATAATTCTCTTTATATATATATATATATATATATATATATATATATATATATATATATATATATATATATATATATATATATAGAAGTAACTCATATGCGTAAAAACACATATTTATTACTTCAAACGTTATTACATTTGAAATAGACGCTCAATTTTTATTTATTAAAAAGTAAGTATTACTTCTCTCGAGATATCTTTGTAGAGGAAATCTGTTAATAGGTTAGAGATCGAAACTTCGCCGGACTTGGTAGAACAAAAGATCAATGTGTTCGTTGGGCTTCGCAGTTCTTCCACGGAGAATTTTACAGTCAGCTGGGTACTATATTTCCTTTTTAAGGAAAGCATATTCTCTTTACTCAAGATTATTTTCCCCCCGAGAATCAATATCTGTCCAGCTTCATATCCGAAAGGTAAGCAAAGAAATTTTAAAAGAATAGACGGACATTTATTTATTTATTTTTCATTCGACGTGTTATAACTTCATACATTATCATATCGAATACGTTGTGTTTGATATAGACACCACATTTTCACGTACTGAACAGTATGTATTATTTCGATTGGGTCCTATTAGGCTATATATATATATATATATATATATATATATATATATATATATATATATATATATATATATATATATATATATATATATATGTGTGTGTGTGTGTGTATGTATGTACACATATATACAGTTGTAGTTTCGTATACATATATATGTGGGTATATATATATATATATATATATATATATATATATATATATATATATATATATATATATATATACATAGACGCCACATTTTCACGTACTGAACAGTATGTATTATGTCGATTGGGTCCTATTAGGATATATATATATATATATATATATATATATATATATATATATATATGTGTGTGTATGTACATATATATATATATATATATATATACAGTTGTACTTTCGTATACATATATATGTGGGTATATATATATATATATATATATATATATATACATATATATAAATATGAATATGAATATATGACTGTTAGTAGATATATAGATACATATATATAGTAAAAATATATATGTATGTGTGTAGATATGTATGTCTATTCAGGTGAATTCACGTATACTTATATATTGGTGTGTATATATACATACACTAGCATATTTATACATCCGTATATATATATATATATATATATGTATATATATATATATATATATATATATATATATATATATGCTAATGTATCCCATTTTATTCTTTGTATATATATTTTAGGGGATAGACACACACGCACACACACACATACCTACACGCAGAAATAATATCTATATATATGCATGTGTAAATGTGTCTGTAGATATATATGTACGTATATACACACACATATAATAATATTAACAACAATAATATTATATATATGTGTATGTGTCTATCTATGGGTTCTGTCTGTCTGTCTCTCTCTACACGCACATTTATCTATATATCTATCCATATTTCTATCTATCTACCTATCTATACATATATATATGTGTGTGTACATGCATATATCTACAGACGTACATATATATATATATATATATATATATATATATATATATATATATATATATATATATATATATATATATATATATTCGTATGCATGTGTGTGTGTGTTTGTATTTTCACTTCGGTAGTGGAAATCATGTTTTTAGACACAATCCACTATGACAAACCGAACATAAATACAGCTTTATTTCAGGCTATCGACTGCCGCCTCTTTCATTTGCGGTCTGATTTAGCCAAGCCAAGTGCCTCTCTTCTTTTCTAAAGCACACACAGAATTAATGCAGTGGAGTTTAGAGGCGCCTACTCAAAATTGAATAAATATTTAATGGAATCGACCGTTTGTAAACATCGGACAGGCTTCCTGGAGGCATCTCAAGACGACGGCATCTACAGTCTCTCCTCTGCATGAAGCTAACTTGACTGGTGAGAATCACTCAGAACCAGCGATCAACATGGTCAGCAGTCGAAAACTTCTTTTGATTCTTGAATGCATTAACTCGCTACAAACAAACAAAAAAAAAACAACAAAAAAAAAACGTCGAATTCAAAGTTAGATAATGCTTTTAGTTGCCCCAACCGATGATTTTCAAAAGAAGATCAAAGCATCGATCCGAAAGTATTAGAAAGAACTTCCGGTGATGACATCTTCACATCCGGCAGTGTAAATTAAATCATTTTCTGGCATTTTCCGCAAATCGCCGAAATGCGAAAATAGAACGAAATATTTTCAGTTGGTTTCGTTTATAAACATGCAGCTAAATCCTTTACTTTTAGCTCCCAGGAATGATTGATCGTTATTAGGTAGTTAGCTAAAAAATGTTAAAATGTTTTCGGCCCAATGCTGTCTCTAATGTAAACAAATGACCAAACATTTTTAAACACAATGTTCCTTCTGAACTAAGGCGCCCATAGCACTCTAGAGATTACACTCAATTCTAATGAATTCTTGAGATTTGCCATCTCCACGAACTTGAGAATCTAATACACACACACACAAACACACAGACACACACACACACACACACACACACACACACACACATATATATATATATATATTATTAATACAATAATGACAAAATCTGTTACTCAGAGTTTTATATGATAACAATCATCAGGCGGAAATAATATGGAACCAAACAATCATTTAAATATATATAAATGTTATAGCATACCTACGGACCCCCTTTTATATGGATCTAGCATGAAACTGACTGTCGCCTTTAAGAAGTGTTGACTTCTATGTTCACTTTATATATATATATATATATATATATATATATATATATATATATATATATACACTTTTATATTCACATATATATATGTTCACTTTTATATATATATATATATATATATATATATATATATATATATATATACACTTTTATATTCACATATATATATGTTCACTTTTATATATATATATATATATATATATATATATATATATATATATATATACACTTTTATATTCACATATATATATGTTCACTTTTATATATATATATATATATATATATATACATGTCCTGCAGCATTTGCACTACTCGGAATTTCATGCCAAACGCAGTCTTCAGATGCTGAGTGTGTACTGGCCATACACGCACGCACACACGCACAAAATAATTTATCCCTGTGGTGCACAACTTTTGCCTCGTCCTGTGTCTGTATGTGCGCATGTGTATATGTGTGTTTTTCACTGCTCTTTGGACTGTCCTAGCTAAACTCCTCTCTCCCGTGCCAACCCGTCTAAATTCAGCTGGATTTTTTCTCATACTGTTATCCGATTTGAACAATTTTGCTGTTACAGCCGGTACCCCCCCAATATATATATATATATATATATATATATATATATATATATATATATATATATATATATATATATATATACTTGAAAGTAGTCTCCTAGCCTCACTTCCACGCAGATATGGAAAGCCCTGTTTACTCTGCTGTTTCTCATGCATTCATACCTTTTCTAATGATATATAATGTCAAAGTGACTAGAATTCGTACTTTCATCCCTCTTTCCGCTTTCTTAATCGATACCTACATACGACCATACATTGGTATTTTTCAGAATGGCTTCTGCGGTGGTCTGTGAATCTGTCACAATCCTCTTAGAATTTTAAGATTCTGCTATAGAAGATTGGAACCAGATATCAATGTAATGTTTACTCATTTGAGTAAATATTGTAAAGCACCGTATTCGATGAGTCACTTATCGGGCAAATGCGTAAACAGGACTTTTCTTCTTTTACTTAGACAAATTGGACAATTTAATTCCAGTGATATACCAAACAATAGTTTTACTTCATATGCAATACTAAAATGTGGGGGGGACATTTATATGCGTCAGAAGCGTTAAGATTATGAGAAAGTATAGTCTGCTTCGTATGTTAGCATTCAGTACTTTCGTTTTTGTCTGAAAATCATCTCTTAATCTCACGGGGTGCAAACTAATTAAATTGCAGATATTTATATAAATCTCCACATGCTAAAAATACCTTGAATACAAATTTAGTATTGGCATTGAAAGGTAACAAATATCTGGTGATTTCAAACTGTGACCACAGATAATAGGAACTCATCTAATTCTTCCCTTTAAGATAGACTGAGACAATATAGTTCATGCAGATGTTTATGTTACCTTGAGTCGATACTAACTGATGAAAATGTAACTAATGTCTTTATTGATTATAGTTTATATGGACTTCAAAGAGAGAGAGAGAGACAGGGAGAGAGAGAGAGACAGACAGACAGACATAGATAGTTAGATAGATAAATAGATTATTAACAACATGAGATAGATATTGACAATATTTCGATAGATAGATAAATAGATGTACAGACAGAAAGATATATAATGAAGAAAAATCTGTACAGATGTATATATTTACATACATACATACATACATACATACATACATACATACATATATATATATATTTACATATATGTATATATATATGTGCATATGAGTGTGTATATATATATGTGTGTGTTTATACACATATATATATATGTATGTACACACGCACACACACACATATATATAATTATTAATATACATTTTTCTCACTGATAGCATAACTCATGCAAGATGCGATCACTAGGAGGTGAGTTATAACTGACCGTTGCATAATTTAAATTTTAATATTCATAACGTACTGCATTGACAGTGGGGCAGTTCATTTATTTATTGTGCCGTGTAATAAAATAAAATAATACACACACACACACATATATATACACACACATACATATACATGTATATATATATATATATATATACATTTTATCATATATATATATATATATATATATATATATATATATGTTTACATACCTTCCAATACAAACATATAAATATAATTTAAATGCACACACACACTTATTACTAATTCGATAGAGAAAGATGATAAACCCTTTTCCTTAATAGCTATATGTGTAGTTATATTCCCAGACAAAGTTTTTCGATAGATAATCCTCGATATCTCAAGTTGTAACGGAAATTCTGTCCCTTTTTATCGTGTAAATTTCAAAAGTAGATACTAATGCTTAAAGAAATTCTTCTGTCATTAATATAGACTCCACTGCTTCCTAGAAACGTATTCCAGCTCTCAACAAATTTGTATATACCATGTTTGTAAAATACATTAGGTTCTGATGTAAAGTATGTGATTAGATCATGTTCAATCACTTCTGTTGATATCAGCATTAGGCCATCCAAATTGTTTTTTAAGCATTTCACTCACGCATGCAAGGATAGAAAACAAGAGTAAAGAGACGTATTTGAGGAAAGGATAAAGAGGAGGACGGGGAACAAGATTATCAGAAGATGTCGATTGACATTAAACTTGAATATTTGAAGATTATTGTTATCAGAGAAGCAAGTAAGAGGAAGAGAATCCCATAGACGGGAAGTGCCACAGAAGAAGCTGTTTAAGTAGAAGAGGCGGCTACATTTAACCGTTTCGACAGTGAAAGGGTGTGACCGAGATACCAGCCTAGTAGCTCTTTTAAATTCATGCAGTCTGGGAACCAGCGAAAGCAATTCGTCGGAACAGTTGCCGTGAAAATACTTGTAGAAGAGACAGAGGGAAGCTACAGCACATCTCTTAGAAAGCGACTGTAGACTAGATGCCAGATTAAGACCTATCACATTGCATATCCGTCAGTGGATTTGTTGAGGACCTTGAGACTTACAGAGGAGATACCAAACCATACATGGGATCAGGGAAATAATAAGGGATAATCAGAAAGAGCAGGGTCAGGAGAATATTGAGGATCATTGTTCACATGTTGTTCTTTGTCCTTGAGGACAGTTCTGTTTGCGGCAACGGATTCTTCTTCAGGCATAGGGATTAAAGGCAAGATCAGGACGGAAATGGAGCGACTCTGTCTATCAAAATTTGGCAAAAGTTGGGTGAGTTTTTCGCGTCTGTGTCGAGTAAAAAATTCTGACTTAGAGTGATATTTTGATGCCGGTTAGGCATCAGGATATAGGGAGCCCTGCAATAAACATTGGTAACCGCTCCTAGATAGGTTAGGTTAAGTTCGTTTTGTTTTACAGTTTTCTTTGTGCCAAGGTAACTTAGCTAGGCGATGTATGCTCATTGGTTTGGCTTGGTTTATTTTGTTTTACGGCGTATCAACCTCAATGGGTTATTTAATGCTGACAAAGATTTTTATTATTGGTAATATTTTGTTTTGTCAAAAATCTGTTTTTGATAATATATTTCCTTCAAACTTGTATTGCTGTTAATATTTTTTTCCAAAAAGTATTGCTGGTAATAGTTAACTATTTGCTCATAGCTGGGACCCTAACAGGTGCTACCACAGGGTGGAGCTGGGAACACCAGCAATTAAGTGGTGGTTCCACGCTTCTCAAAACCTAATGATCAGAGGCCTTGCTGCTGGACGTAGTTTAACGTCTTACCCAGGACGCGGATGTAGTTTAACGTCTTACTCAGGATGCTCATTGGCCACTTTTATTTTTGTCGCCACTTTCTTTAGTTTAATTCGCCATCCTCTCCCACATTAGGTGACCACTTTTCTTTCTTTGAGTGTGTTCTTTCTTAATTGTTGTCGTGTTTGAAAGATTGAAGATTTGTGTACGTGGTTGATCGGGTTTCGATCCCGGCTTGAAGCAATCGAACGTCTAGCCACACTGAAGAACTGCGATACAGCGAAACAGTCTGTCTGTGGATGACTATATATGCCCCCGGAAATATGGTTGAGCTCTCTAGGAAAAGGAGTTTTTAAAAATAGCAGCTCCTACTGCTATTAAGCATTATTATTCAAGTATGAATTGAGTTCTCCGATCTGGCGTATTTCGCATAGAGAAAAAACTTTAAAATTCTCTTCCTGTCTTCCATGCGACGATGACCTCGGGGTAAAACATCCAACTGATGTAAAATCAGTCGGGTTTCGAACCCAGCTTGAAGCAATCGGACGTCTAGCCATACAGAGGAGCTGAGATATAGCAAAACATTCTATCTGTGGATGACTATATATATATATATATATATATATATATATATGTATGTATGCGGTGTATGTATTTATATTACAGCATAATATATTACATGCGAAAAGTTCCTAGGATGACTATGACTACGAACGAGAGATAATAGAAGTGTGAAATTACGCATGCATTTATTTAAACTTTTCTTATTAATAACTGCATTGTCTTTTTTCTGGTTTTATAGACAGTACAGAAGTGGGCATCTGAAATCAAGAGTAGAAGTTAGAGGTTTAAAGGTTATCCAAGGTGTGCACATCATGCAACTGTCCCCACCGTGGGAAACATTGTGTTCACCACATTGTGATGGATGACAGACGATTGATTATAAATCAAATAACCAATGATAATTGCATTTTCATTGGTCTATATGCGAATATTCTGCCCAATAAAAATCTAATGAGGAAGGTTTTTGCTCGATGGTTACCCCACGTCTTCTGACATCTCTTCAAAAGTGCACCAGAATAATAACATTACGGGAAGATCTGACATTGTTTGAGACAGATCCAGTTAGTTTCCTAACACAGAATGAGTGTTAGGTTCCTCACCTTGGGGAAGACAATCTCTGACAATCTCTGAAGTCAGAAAACTATCCCCGGCTGTTCCAAAATAGGCCAAGGTCATTTCATCCGCCAGGAAGTTTATGGCATTAGTTTTTCCGGCTTCAAAATGCATTGTGTTTACTAACGATCTTCAAAGGGACAGTATCCTCCATGGAGAGTGATATGACAAGAAAGACTATCAATGCCACCTATGCAGGAAAACTGACGAAAGTATTTTCTTTCATCAGGTCTATGATCCGATACACGTCCTTGGATTCAGTAGCAGCCGGGTGATAACGCTCAGTATTCTCCTTATTTGACTATCAACATGAAAGAAAAACTTAACTGGGAAACAGTATCGCAATGATGATGACGTCACATCTTCTGTTGAGACGTTTTTAGCAATAGGTTGAACAGTTAGATGTCAGTTTACCAAGAAAGAAACAGTGTAGTTATTCATAAGAATAGTTTAACTTAATGTATAATACATTTCACAGCTCTTGCGTCATTTCTTCCTAGTCTGCCTAGGAGGTTTCAGCCATTCCTCATATGAAAAAAAGGATAAAAATATGCTAATAATACTAATATAATACTATCATCGTATAAATATAATTACAATAATATATTTGGGTTCTAACGTAAGTAAATACTGCTGCTCTCATGCCTTTAAAAATGATAATAAATTTTCCGTGGCTCTCCACAATTTCGTTTCGGCCGTTGTACGCTCCGGCCTTCTTGAGGTGGTTGGAATGCCGAACTGTACCCTTTATTTCGCTCACTGGGGTAGACTGTTCTAGTTCCACGTGCCATGTCTAATGGATGTCAGTTATCTTCTGTTAATTCCCCTCTCAAAGTTCAACCACTTGAAAAAGGCCGAAAAAATGAGGACAATAGTCCGAATAATGTAAATAATGTACATAATACCTCATCTCAGAAATATAGAAAATTTTATATATATATATATATATATATATATATATATATATATATATGTTGAGAAAAATGTGATTCCAAAACAGTGCCCGTTCGCAGCTATTAACGCACCGTTCTTCATTAATGAGTCGAGCACTGTTGGCTACTAGCGTTTGTTTACATCCGGGTACATTACGTTAGATTTTACCTTTCTCTCTGCCGTGCACTGATAGCTTAGGGGTAAGACCCCGGTTTGGAGAAATCAGATATCTTATCACATTGATGAGCTGTGCTACAGCGAAACAGGCGTATATGTGAATGACCATATTATACATACATATATATATATATATATATATATATATATATATATATATGGGTGTTGACTTTAATGTCCGTTTTTTTTTTGTTTTTGTTTTTTTTACATACACTATTTTAATATATTAAATAATATTAATTTTAATCATTTTTATCTTTGTATATTTACTCGCTTAAGTTAGATTTCAATAGGTTGTTAACATTCATGCAATGACATTTTCTGACTTAAATATTTATCGGTTGGGGTATCCAACTGTCTGGGTCAATGTCTGTGGATGTGTATGCATGTATTTATATGTATCTATGTGTATGGAAAGTGCATCCACTTTTAATTATGTATGTATGTACGTGTGTGTTGGTTTCCCTTCTCCCATCCCCGCCTTTTTTTCATGACAGACCGTGGAGATGTTCTCTGTCTTGTCCCTTTTTTGTGTGTGTATATGTCTTGGTGCTTATGTATTAGAATCTGACTGCGTTTGTTTTACGCGTGAGTTTAGGACCCCATTTACACACTATGAGGATTAAAATGTATACATTGTAAAAAGACCGGATATTAAATATAGCTAAAGTAACTTCAATGAAAAAATAAATTGAATAACATATATATGTCTTCTTTTCTCCTCAGTAATTTTATAGTTGTAAACTTGATAGCGAATAAATTTTAAATTTTGATTTTGTAATTAGCAGTTTTAAATTTTAATATTAAATTTTATCATATAATTTAGTAATTATTCGTTGGAATAAATTATTTTTTAATACTAAACATCTGAATAGATATTATAACATGACTTCGTTATCGAGCTTTTTGAATTTTCCTGTACTTGTGTTTTGATTGGTCCATCTAGCCTTTGTAACAACGTTTTCCCCTTGCGTAGAATATTAATTAATTTGAAACTTTTAAAACGATTTATTTTACATTCAACGTCATCACTTGATAAGACACCGAGGGTGTTGAAACAAAATGGCTATTTTTGTAGTGATTTTATAACATATTTATGTTATAAATTTTTTTTTCTTTAAAAATAAATAATTATATATATATATATATATATATATATATATATATATATTAACCTTCCTTTCACTGTTCTGTCATCAATGAAGACAAGCTTGTTGTGCAGGTTACTCGCTGTTACCACCTGTTCCTCTTGACTTATTATGTAGTGTGAGTGTAAAATTCTTCAAGCACTTTTTCCATACGTGACACCCACATTTCAGCTTATTCTTTCCATTGTCTATGCTATATAGAAGAATATAGTGGTGTATTCATTTTGTATTACTTACGAAGGACACTTACACATTATATTAGAATTAAACACATTATCAGGGAAGACGACATAGAAAACTTAACACTTATAAGACATACGAAGGCGCAGGGTGCAGAGGGAAACAGCAAGTAGCCTACTTTTTTTAAGCATTTCGCCACAAACCAAGGGAATAAAGCCACTAAGAACCAAGGGGATTACTGAGCGTTAGAGAATATGATAAAATTATATTATTAAAGAAAAGAAAACGAAAAAAAAAAACAAGAATTAAGAAGACAGAAAATAACGATTGACATCCCATTTAAATTTTCGAAGATCAAATTCGACTGGGAAGCAAGAGGCCGGGAGAGATTTCAGTAAGCAAGAAAGCGATCGAAGAAACTTTTAGCGTAGGACTTACTGTTGTATCTAGCCATTTCGTCTCTAACATATATGAGACCTTGCCGTCGATCTAGTATTGGGCTTAAATTCTTAAAATCTTGGTATCATAGAGGAACTTTCATAAGAACAATTATCATGAAAATAGCTGTAGAAAAGGTGCAGGGAAGCTCCGTTACGCCGGTGGACAAGTGGCTGAAGACGAGATGCCAGGTCAGGACCAATAACATTGCAGATTCTTCTTTTGATTTTATCAAGGAGCACCAGACCAGATATGCCAGCAATATTCAAAGCAAGGACGAACGGTAGTTTTATAGATTTATAAGATAGATTCTAGCAAGAAGAATTATCTAGCACGACATAGAGAACCAAATTTTCTAGTAGGCAGCTTAAAAATTATTAAAAATTTCCACTTTGTGTCGGGAAAAACGTTAGTTCGAGAAGGCGCAATGAGTCACTCTCCTGGAGGTTAGCATCAGCCATAGTGAAGGAAGGCAAAAATGAACACTTAAACGATTGAAAGAGAGCAGTTTCATTTTGGAGGTGTTACAATTAGCAAGCCGCTCATTAACAAGAGATTGTAGATCAGTTTTGATATCAGTTGCCAACTTGATCTTATCAAATCCATCAGACTTATTATTAAGACAGGAGTAGATAGTTATGTCATCAGCATAGACACCAAGCTGCCAATAGATGACATCAGGAAGATCATTTATGAAAATTAAGAAAAACGTAAGTCCGAGAAAAGAGCTCCGGAGAAGACATGCTTTAAAGACAAAATATATAGAAGAGTGGCCATTCAAGACAATTTCATTTGATTGAATCAATTTCAAAATTGGCCCAGAAGTACCATAACTTTTAAACTTGTGAGTCTGACCAGTATGCCAATCCATGTCCGATGTGTTCGAGATATCTAAAGAAATTGAGCCAACTTCACCATTCTTATCTAAAGCTACTTAGAGTTAAGGAGCGTGTTGCAAAATGGCGACTGGTATGGGTATTAAGAAAACAAGTATTGCTAAGAGGTACAAAGGAAAAGTACTTTTTTTTTGTTTGCGATAGTGATGATCGCACAAGTCCGGAAGAAAGATAACGTATATATAAAAGAAAACTGACTCATTTTTGAACAACAATATAATCATATTTTGTTCAAGAAATGCTTACTGATGTAGGCTTAGTTCATGAATAATGCCTGATTATATATATTTTGATTATGCATTGTCCCAGTAGAAATAATATCTGACTATATTTTGGTTTACAATATAATTAATTTTAAGTGTTAGACGAAAATAGGTAAGATATTGTAATTCAATGTTAAATTGAATATTAAACAGTTAAAAATGAATCAATATCTAGCTAATACCTTTCCCGATATTACGATATATAATCAACGTCTTAGTGGTAGAATCCTCGACTGACATCATTTCAATCGGGTTTCGATCCTAGCTAGAGGCAACCGGACGTCTAGCCACACTGATGAGCTGTGATACAGCGAAATTGTCTGTGTGTGGATGACAGTATACATATATATATATATATATATATATATATATATATTTATTTCTACATCCAAGACCATATATATAGTGCGATGAGCAAATTGACGCTATTTTATATTTTTAATTTCTTGCATGTGCCTTGTTCGTTTTTGATTTTGTCTACGGCACAGTATAGTATGGTCCGATTGGCACCGTCTGTGAGAAAAATAGCAATATTCTTTCTGTGATAAATTGGGAAAAGGCATGCTGTACTGCTTGGCATTCGCGCCAAAAGCTAATAATAACATTTCAGAGTGTTTGGGTGTCAATCTGAGCATAGTACAGAAGATCCGAAAGAGTTTAACGGTGATTACAATGGTGTTTGGAGTGATCACTTGTGATGGCGACACTATGCCTCCATTCTTCTTCGTACAGTGCCTCACACTCAATACGGATGCCTAAATCAAGTGTCTTCCGAAGTCAGTGCTGCCTTAGGTCAAGAGGGTGGCTGCTGGATCATGCCACACAAGCAGGAGAATCCAATCATGGTTGTCAGACAATTTCTGCGACCACATTACCACTTGTATCTGGCCAACTAACTCCCCAGACCCCAACACACTTGACAATTATGTGTGAGTTGCAGTTGAGCGAGAGAGCAACAAAACTACTTTAACACCAAAAATGAACTGAAGGTAAGGATTATGACAGCATTCAACAACTTAAACGAGGAGGCTGTTCAGAAGAGTTGCAGTGGATTCCGAAGTCGTCTGGAGTATGGTTGAAGGCAATGACAATTTTATTGAATACATTTACTCTGAAGTATTTCAAGATACTTTTGTGTAATTTTGATAAATATATCTTAAAAATGAGATATCAATATTATCTTGATTTTTGCGAAACTTAGACGACAATTTATCCATGATATATATATATATATATATATATATATATATATATATATATTCATTATTAACAAGTGTTTTTAAATGTTATATATATATATTTTTCCTATAAAGAATTACATAACATTAAACAGACACTTGTTAATAATGGATTTTACTAATGATATCATTGATCAACAAATTAAAACGTATCTCAGTAAACTTAATAATACCTCTAACAAAACTGATAATATTAATAATAATATTGTACGTTAAAATAAGCATAATACTATTCTCTTATACTATTGTAACCAAATGCATAATACTTATAAACATGATGAAGCAACATTTAAAAGATAAATGTCAGAAATGTTAAACCCATTTATAATAATAAACAAGTTAAGCTCATTATATATTATAAAAGATTTAAAACAATTGACCTTATAGTCTCTAATAACCCTACAAGCACACAACTAAACCCTCACAAAAAACAGTGTAGTGTATCAACTTACATGTATCTCTGATGCTAATAATAAACCCGCTACAAATATTGGTTTTAATACAACCACACTTTCTCGTAGATTTACTTGTCACCTTTCTGATCTTAGTTCTATTAAACATTTCTTAGAAAAACATAGTTATGTACATAATATTAGACGGATTGTTGATAACACAATAATACTCACACATACACACTGTAAAAAGAAACTTCAGATATTGGAAGCTATCTACATTAAAATGAAACAATCTACACTCAACAAAATTGCATTTCAAACTAGTCACAGGACATTGCATCTACACGCTGGCTCTGTTTTAACATTTCGGTCTATCGCGTGCTTTGACGTCATAGAACCGCATCTTGAACTTACGATCTGTTTCTGCTGCTTCGCGATCGTTATCATCGCGTAGCAATTTTTAACATATATATATATATATATATATATATATATATATATATATGCACATTTCATCGAATACGACAGACAATGTGCTTTGATTTAGTTTTTTTATACAATTTCTCATGCGAATTTTTTCTTTTCAGTTGATAAATTATATAAAAACTCCGATGTTCATTTTTTGCGAGCGCTTTCGACTATATATTTAGCCATTTTCAAGGATGAAATATTTTGTTACATATATGTATTCATATAATGTCTTCACTTTTCAAAACGGTCAAGATATTGTGTCCATGTTGATAGTTAATATTATTGAGTGTTATTTTAAATTAATAAGGCTTCCATTATTTTTAATCTTTTTTTTTGCATGTAGATAATTGTATTATATTTGTGTTGTCAACAAGCATGTTACGAATAGAGCCAGTTAGGTCCCCATGAATATTTAAATGAGATCTAATTGAGCTATGGTCAGAAAGGTGTAGAGTGAGTCTTCGTGTCAATCATGTTGTAGTATGGCCTGTATAATTATTTTCGAATTTTGATTGATCAGGAGTACAATTTCTTAATTGGCCGTTAAATTCGTAAATAATATTTGCCCTATTTAATTTTTCTTCTAAGAGGTGTATTATTAGTTTTAACTACAAGGTTAGAGGTTTTAAATTTTTGGTAACAAATAATTAATCAAATTTTTTTGCTGTTGTCAACTGGTGTTGTGAATATTTTATGGCATAAAAAATGCACAGCACCAGTTGACAATAGCAAAAAAAAATAGATTAATTATTTATTACAAAAAAATTAAAATCTCTAAGCTTTAAGTCTGTCTCTTGATACCTTTTCATTTGAGATCCATCCAACCGATTTTGATCAAACTTGTCACATACATTGTACAATATAAGAGATAGTTTCTTAATGGATAATTTTAATGGGTAATTTTAATTTTTAATCTGAATCGATAATTTAAAAAAATCAATAATCGATAAAGCCGATCAAATATCGATAAATTCATTTTTTCCTCATTTCGTCCAAACTCGGTATGTAGGTTACTTACATCATGATGAGATCAACGATACCTTATTTGTATTTCTACGCCACTGCGTTTAGCGAAAAACCACATAAAACGAAAAATCAATTTCAACACGAATCAGTTTCAACATAAATTGCTTGAAAATTGAGGGAGTAAAAACTCCCTCAATTTTCAAGCAATCTAATACAAACTTCATTTAATTGTAGCCAACAATAAGTTGATTGTTTAACAGTCATTTAACTTGATTGAGTCCACCTAAAGAGTGAAAAATGGCGATTTTTATTGGTTTCTTTCTTATTCTTCGTTGATCTTTTAACTAATTTCCATCATTTACGTCCCTGGTAACACAAATTCAATTACAAAAACTCCAAAATAATTGTCGTCTGATGTCGGGCTTTTTTGTTGCCTATTTGACCCTTTCATGTCTTCGGCTAACTTCGATTGAATAAATATAGATTACGTCTGTTATATCAGTAACTGCAAAATGTTTTTTTTTAATGAAAGTACTTTAAAGTAACTGTAGAAGATAGACTCTGTTATATTTAAACATGATGCTGTTTTTGCTCCATTCTAATTGAATGCTTCCTCTGATCAACCTTTCTTTGTTTACAAGCTTTTGGAATGCATCTTCTGCGATTCCAATGCACATTTTGTTGTGGTATTATCTGAACTCTGTTTAAATAATTCCTAGATATTTAAACTTGCATTTTTTTATTTTCACATCTCCAAATCGTAGTTCACATTTCAGTTGCCCCTTTCGTTGATAACCAGACATTTTGTTTTCCTTTACTAACTTCCGTAGAATTTGTGCGGTTTCATTTCTCTGTCTAATCCTGGGTATGACAATAAACTAGATCTGGCAAAAAGGACTCTGATCCAGAAATTGGAGTCTTTGAGGAGCGTGGAACAACCTCTTAATTGCTGTTAATCCGAGGTCCGCCAAGACGCGGGGTGGTAGCACCTGTTACGGTACCAGCCATAGGCAAATATTGACCAGCACAAACTGGGGCCCAAAACATTATGAAATTATAAAAATACACTTTATAGTAAAAATATCAGCAATACTTTTTACTTAAGAAAATTATCAACAATCATCATGGCTTGGCTTCGCAAAACGAAGAACAAAACGAAGTCTGTTCAAGTCGATTGCAAGCAACAATACATATTTATAGTAAGTTTAACAACAATACATTTTATCTGTAGTTGTAATTGCATTTAAAATATATTTAGTTGAATCCATAAAGTTTTGTTAAAAAATTTCGGTATTAAATAACTCATAGAGGTGTTGATTTGGCGCTAAACAAAATCTACGAACCAAATCCTTCCTGTGTCTGCTACTAACAGTTTTATCTGCATTATCTTATGTTGTTAAGATTGTGCCCATCAATAAGAAATCCTCGCAAATCTTCTTGTTCTCCCAAAATCGCAGCGCAGTAAAGGTGAAATATATCTGGTGACAATACAAATAATTTGTTTTACGACACCTCTATTTTTATAGCCGTATGCAACTGGTTTCTTTCCAGTATAAGTGCTGTGCACTAAATCAGAAACAGACAGGCGACATTGTGGGACACATACTGGGAAAAGAGAAATTGATACTCAGAGGACATATTTTAGGTAACTAAAGCAGAGAGAAACAACTTTAAACTATTTGATGTGTGTGAATGGATGAGAGAATATAGTTAAAGAGGGAGGGTAACGTGTCAAAAGTTACTTAAAGCGACAAAAAACAGGAAGTTATAGAGAGCCATGACTGTCTGCAATTGATAGGATATGGAAGAAGCAGGAAACGGATGGATAGGTTCATAGAATATTCCGAGATCAGACGGAAATGAATTGATCAACGTTTATGTATTTAGATTGTTAACCACTTTCCCGGCGTAGACGTGTATATATCTTTTTAGCGAAAGTGATTTTTTTCATACACATAAACACGTTCAAAAAATAATGTTCAGATACCAGCTACAGATGTGCTTATGCGTCGATCTAGATTTCTTTTTATGTCATTCTATGCTTGAAACGAGTCCAATTGTCAACTGACACGTCTGGTAGAGGTGTTAGCCACCGCTAGGGGATTTCAAGCTGCATCAGTTTCTAAGTTACTATAATGAAAACAAATAAAAAGATTCGTTTCAAAATTAAACGTTTTTTCACAAAATGTTTGACGGGGAATGCGTTAAACCTCTTTTTTTTTTTAAATTGTTTTTTTGCAATCAAGTGTTGTATATGTTTCTATTTTTTTTTTCCTAAGGGTTGATTGTTTCGGTATACAAATGTATACCGCAATGGACATTCAAATATCGGGTTTTCTTTGATGTAAATTATGCGCAAACTTTTCAGACTTACATGTCTCTATCCCACTCACTGTTTGAACTCTTCGATTGTTACTGCAACTTGTTTTCTATCGTCTGGCGACTAGCATATTTTTAATATTAAAAAATTATTATATTATCATATTAAATGCCATACACCGTTGCAACTGATTCAGTAACGAAAATGACTTCAGACGCAACCATTTATTATCGCAACGACTTTCCAGTTATAATAATAATAACAATAGTACATTGTCGTTCTTCACCCACAGCTTTGGTTCCTTTTCCACTGTCTGTTCAGAACGGAATCTCAAGACAAACATGTTGATGTTAAACAATGATTTACTGCCGACCAGACGTGTTTATGTGTTAGAACCCGAAACTAAGAACAGCTCACTTCTTTTCCATTTTATCTTGAATATAAGAAATGGACGTACATAATTAATATGTCTCGTTATCATATACTCAACAGCCTCAGACGCCATTAAAGATCGAAGAATATCGACAAAATTGCTGGTTGTTTAACAATGGCTGCGTTGTCGCTTATTGAAACGAAAATCCTTTTACTTTTCATCTCATTTCTCCAGCCATAAATGTTGTTTATAGAAAAAAAAGTATCTGTTACTGTTCGATATTAGAGCGAGTGTTGAGAAGAAGAAAATAAACTGTGTTTTGCATATGATTTTCATGTGATTTATAAGCGTCGAAAGATGGGTATGAAACCATTGACGCTCTTGCTTTATAAATACGGGAGTCATTTTCTTCTAGAAAAATTTGATAGCCTTTAATCTTCCTGACCCATAGAAAATTTGCAATTATCAATAGAAATATGAATGTAGCTAGGAATGGACAGATGTGAAGAGTTTTAGTGTCTAAGATAAATTTCTTTGGATGTGTTTCGGTTCTTATTCCTAAAATTAATGCTGGTCCTCCCAACGAATCGTGATTACTTTAAAGTTATAAAAACAATACATTAATCGCAGTTTCATGTCTGTCTACACGATACACTTTTACATATATACATATATACATGAAAACATTTATACACAAACGTCTGCATACGTATATACATACATACAAACATAGATTATGGTTGTCTGATCGTTAAGCGGAATTTTTAGGTTTTTGCTTTTCAAATATTGCAACTTTTTAGCATTTTGCTTTTCTCATATTGCAAATTTAGTTTTTTGCTTTGCTCATATTGCAAATGTTTATTTTTTGGTTTTCTCATATTGAAACGTTTTATTTTTTGATTTTCTCATATTGCAACTCTATAGCTTTTTGTTTTTTCTCATATTGAAAAATATTTATTTTGATTTTCTGATATTGCAACTTTTGATTTTTTTTTACTTTCTGATATTTTAACTTTTAGCTTTTTGATTTTCTTATATTGCAACTTTTAATTTTTGATTTTCTCATATTGCAATTGTTTAGTTTTTGATTTTCTCATATTACAATTGTTTCGTTTTTGATTTGCTCATATTGTAATTGAAGTAATATAATTCCAAGTATAAGTCCCCTCTATTTATATTATTTACATATGGGCTATTATCATCATATTTGCTTTTGTTAACACATATCGGCCGTTGTGTCCTCCGGCCTTCATCACCTGTATGTTGATCCGGTTAACTTACATGGAATTTCGAACCGAACACTTTATTTAATATTGCAGATTTTCCGTGTTTCAGTGGCCATGTCTATGTCTATGGCTATCTTGTCTAGTTCTTATGCTCACCCCGTTTCCACTGAGTGCAAGTAACAATTTTCTAGGCCCAGGGATTAAACTCACTATTACTATGTCACCAATTTCATGAACTAACGGTTTAATCCATTTCGAAGTTCTCTGTAGGTTACGCAGGTCGACATACATCTGTTGAAGGTCGGAGAGTATAGCGACCGAAACGTTTTCAAAACAAGAAGAAAGGCGAGAAAAATAGTTAATATGTTAAGGGAATTAATATATCCATATTTATCTTTTTCTATTGTATAGAATATTTGCCATTACCTTTTTTTTTATATATATACAGTGTTTATTTTAAGACGATTATTTCATCCTAAGCAAGGCGATAATGCCAATAAGACGTAAGGAATTACAGGTAATAGAAGACAGTGAATATGATTTTGTGACCGGAAAGGACAATAAAAGAACGGGGTTTTAAGAAGACAGAGGATTGAAATTGATGTTGCATTTACATTTGGAAGATTGTAGGAGTTAGGGAAGCAAGAACTTGGAAGAGAATTTCAAAAACGAGAAGGGCGAGGAAAGTAAGATAGAACTTGCATCTAGTTATTTCACCAGCCAAACAATGGGACCTAGTTGCCAATCTAGTACTAGTCTAAAATTCGTGAAATCGAGTTACCAAGAAGGAGAGCTTATTAAAACAATTGTCATGAAAATATTTATAGAAAAGTGTTGTATCGTTAAAGAAGGTTACAAACAGACAAAGGTATTACTCGAGGGAAAAGAGTAGCTACACGGGCATAGATGAAAGAAAGAGAGGTTTATTGTAAAGGAGTATATACTACTTAAAGACAGGGAATCGGTTAGCAAGCAGTAATTCCTTAATCAAGGATATCTACCAACCACCCTACATCTGGGGTTCCTCTCTGCCTGATAGGCGTGGGGCGGTTGGTAGATATCCTGCAATTGGACATTCAATGTGGAATTCACTTGAATCACTTCTAGCTGTTGATGACTACTTCTACTTTCCACTCGAAACGGACTTTTTCACCAACGAATAAGTTCCCTGTATTGAAACTGAAGTAATACAACATGAAATTTAACTTTCCTGGCTTTAGATATTATGAAAAACCATTAGTAAATTCACTTTAAGTGACTCGGGATAAACCTTTTTTATCTTTATTGTGCAGCACTTCTGCCAATACTCTCTAAATATTCACGTTTAAACTTATTTAATTGACATGGCTGCATGTAGAGTTATCGGACGGCAAAGTTTCTATATAGAGTGTCAGGAGCTTTGATTTTAATTTTCCCTATAAAGAAGACGCGGAGAAGAAGAATTTTTCAATAATAGTTTTATAGTCAAAGGTGACTAATAATCATTAGAAAGCCTTGCGAAAGCGTCAATTCCTACACAAGATCAGAAGATGTCATTCTGTGTTGAAGGCTGAAGAAAGAAGAACTTCCAATTCTTGAACAAAATCAGTTTCTTTTGAAATTGGAAACAATAGCCAGAAACAATTGACCTCGTAATGGTGACGAATTACAAGCAATAGTTCAGTAACCTTTGTTGTATGATTTCATTTGAGAATGGCGAAAGGTCTGAGGAATTAATAACGAATACGGAGTGGTTGAAAGAACGACATCAAAGAACTTCTGCACTTCATTCCTTGCCGCGATGCCAAGTAATAAGATAATGTTGTCTTCTTCAATATGGTTCAAATAGACCTCTTGAAATAACAATCCCATCGAAAGGCTTGCCAATCCAAAATAATTAATTTCTAATTGATGTTTTAGTATCATTTGATTTCTTTGTGACTCATTGGCGTCTGTAATTTAAAAAAGAATGTAGTGGGAGAGAAAAAACATTGAAAAACATTGTATCGCAATTACTCACCCCATTCTTCGACTGCACTGAGTTAAATTTTACGCAACAGACAAAAAGAAAAGACAGTGCAGACGAGAAACAAACTCACAGCACTTTTAACTGAAAAGCCAGCTTATATATGCCATTTATCGATTGAACTCTAATTCAGACATTACATCAATGTTATCTTTTTAAAAAACATATCACCCTATGCAAGCCAGTAAAGCTACTACGACACAAGGTGTTACTGACTGTGGAAGAAGAAGAAGAAGAAGAAGAAGAAGAAGAAGAAGAAGAAGAAGAAGAAGAAGAAGAAGAAGAAGAAAAGGAAATTTATTAAGGAGCAGGACAAGAAAATAAGGGTAATCTTGGAGACAGTAGGTAACGATTGATATTGCATTTAAATGTTTGAAGATCAAAGTTGGCTGGAAAGTATAGAACTGGAAGAGATTATTACAAGTGACATAAACAAGAAAAGAAACTGCTGGCATAGAACTAAGGTTACATCTAGCCAATACTACTGTGATTTTATGAGAGGTTGCCGTCAGTCTCGCATTGCGCTTAAAATCATCGGAACAGTTATCATGAAAGTATTTATAGGAAAGGCAAAGGGAAGCTGTCTTGTGGCGGTGGGAAAGAGATAAAAACTGAGAGGCCAGGTCAGGACCAATAATATTGCTGATTCTTCTTTGGATTTTATCAAGAATCTCTAAATATATAGCAGAAACCCCTGGGAATATGTGGCAGAAATATTCAAATGGAATGTTAGATTTATAAATATGTAAAATAGAATTCAGTCGAGAAAAAATTGTCAAGCACGGTACGGTGAGACAACATTCTTCATAGCAGTGTGTCGTGTCACCCTAATATCGTCCCTGTTCCAAAGGTAAAAAAAAGGTTTCAACGCTGATTGCGCTCAAATGCCATTTTGTCGAACAAACGACTCCGTGGTTGTTTTTCTGAACACGGCAATTTTAACCTCTTCAAATCGATATCTGCTTACGGTCAAATCATGATGAAAACACTGGTTGTTTTAACTCATTCAGTCAGAAATCACCACCTCGTCAAACTTCTTCTTCTTCGTTGTCGAAGTCGTCGTGGTGCCGGTCCTTTAAGGACGTAGGCGATCATGGCCCTACACAATTTCTTGTTCTTTGTAGCTCTAAATAAGTAATCTATCCTAAACCCTCTTCTGCCATCCATTTAATCAAGTTCATAAAGTAGACTATGCGTTGTTTTCCCGCCTCTCTTGTCATGTAAGTGTCAAATTATCCAAGCTCTCTTTCCTCATTTCAACTGTCTGTTTCTGATATTAAGTATACACGGCCATTTGATTTCCATTTTCTCTAAAACATCGACGTTGATTCGGTTCATGATATTTTCAGCATTCTTCTGTAGAATCACATTTAATTGTTTTAAATCTTAAAATATAATTGAAACGCTTAATATTTTTATTTTTAAAGATAAGTCTCCAGACAAAGAAAATCGATTGAAATTTTTTTTAGCCGCGTAAAATTTTGCCCTGAATCAGAAAATAAACCTCCACTATTGTTTTGTTTCAAATCTTTTAAATTTTTTAATAAAATATTCAGTAGACAATCTTTTTAGATTCTTGTGAAAAAAAATCCGTTGATGATTTTTAAAAAGATTTATTTTCATTTATTTAATTATATATTTTTTTTAAATATATTAAATGATCTTTTAAATCACAGCTGTATGGACCCATCCCTGATATTTCTACAATCTTACGTGATCGCAGAATGCGTTTTTTAGGACCCTGCTGACGAGCAAAACAAGAACCCGCAAGTGATATACTACTGTGGACGCCTAGTCATGGCGTAAGAGGGGTTGGTCGCCGCGCAATTACTTACATTGAGAACTATGTTATGAGACAGAATGACACACTAATGACTGTCCGACCATGACGCAGGGCGTGAGAGACTCACGAATACTCGAGTTAGTTCGACAGAATAAACAATTCTGCAAAATTCTCAATTGTTGTTCTTCAATAATTGTTTTAATAATTGGGAAAATCTAACGTTTAACCAGGATATTTCAAGATGTGTCTGAGAACATAAAATAATAAAAAAGACCTACTCAATTTAATATTTCGCTTTGTATGTTTGCGAAGAGATGGTGTAATGGATAGCGACTAGGATTGAGGAATAGGAGAACAGAGTTCGAATTCCAGTTACGTGCTATAAATCAGTTTCCTCCACCCCCCCCCCCCCCCAGCCTCAGCTATGGGTAAATAGCAGTACAGAGCGAGTACTATAGCCTTTGATAGCAAGGGGTCTACCACAGAAAGAAAACCTACTGCGGGAAAAAAATCTGCCTCGTCAGTCATGTATCGAAGGATACATCATCACCTAAGCGTGTATCACGCATGGCACATAACTGGGTTATATTATGAAGGATATTATTCTGAAGTTTTACCTTAATAGGAGTGGTAAGCGAAATAAATTTCCATCGAAATCTTTGTACATGAAATCAAACTTTTAATATTTGCAACAGAAAAATAACATTTATTAAACAGAGATCAATCACTCACGAAGCTTATATTTCTACTTTTAAGTGGCGTGCATGATTCTCCGAAACTTCCTATCCTTCCTAGCTCTAAGCTGTATTTGACCCTTCCCTGTCCGTGTTCAGTCACCTATTTAGACAAGCCCATTTAGTAGTTTATTCGACTTTACAGCCCTCCTCTCTTACCTTCAAGCGCCCTTGTGAGTATTGAATTCTTCAAGCCCCCTTTTCTCGTTATATTTTGAGAAATTTTAAAACGTTCTTTCTGATTGTAAATCTAAATGCTATTTTTTTTTCTTTAATTGTCCTAAAAACTTGCTCGTTGCTCACATATTAAGTCCATATACTTTTTCCATATGCGTCTGGAGAAACACACCTCTTTTGCCTTCAGTCTCCTCTTCATCAGCAGGGAAATTGTCCAATATTCACTGGCGCATCGATATAGCTATCGTTTTATTAAATTCTATTTTTTATTCTTATTTGACTGGTATTACATCGTAATTCAGCACACTTTTCTCATATACATTTTCCTGTTTCTTAAAATTTTTAGCAATTTGGAATTCATAATTGGCTATTCCAATTCATCATCGGAATTCTCTACTTTTATAAGTAACTAGATCAGGCCGAAAACGGAGTACTGTTGTCATATTTAGACGTGAGCTTCCGAAACCCCGTTTTCCAATCTTCAAAAGCGAGTGCTTGTTAGAGAAGAATTATTTCCCCCCCCTCCAATCTCTCTCTCACAATCTACCCACATTACCTTCTTATTCCATCGGCGAGATGTTCCACGGAATTAGTGCGAATCAGTGCTCTGTGGGACAGACTCCAAAGCGAATGTTTTCCCGGTCACTGCAATCTTAGTCTGCTGAAGTTTAAAGTTAACCATCATCTTCCCCTCCTATCCATATAAACATCCTCTTAATGTAAATCCTTTACCTCGATTAGCCCCGGGTCTTGTACAAGGTGAAGCTTACTTTTTTAAAAAATATTTGCAAATATGTTTTGCTGCTTGTCTGAAATGGTCACTTTAGTTTTAGAGGAGTTTAATGCAACTGGTAGGGAGGTACGGTAGAGTAATGGACAGCGGCTCGGATTGAGAAATCGGAGCGCTGAGTTCGAATTCCAGTCGGATCCATTACATTCACTTACATCCTAATACCCTTGAGAAATGTATGAATCCTCTTCTTCCCCGCCCTCAGCTATTGGTTAATAGCAAAACAGATTGGGTTCTGTAGCCTTGGGTGGCAACCTGTCTCGGAGAAGGAAAAGCTCTGGATTCAAAACCAGAGCCGTCAGGCTAGTGAAACACCACTTCTGCTGTTGCCCTTAAGAACTTACGGGTTACGGGATATATATATATATATATATATATATATATATATATATATATATAACACCTCATGTGCCGTTAAGATCTCATCAATTTACATTTCAGCTGGCTTAATATAGCCGTAAGTTCTATGCTAACAGTTTCTTTTCTCGCACTTTTCGCTTTTGGCTCTATGATTTACAGCTAAGTTTAATCTGCAAAAATTTAAATTCAGTGCCAATTACTGTTTACTCTCTTCCTGATTACTCTTTTCTCTTCCCGCTGTTCTTAAATCTTCCCTCCCTGTAACTCCACGTGTCATAGCGACTTTAAGTCTTTGAATGGTGTGATATCGATTAAAAAAAGAAAAGTTATATTGGATCCCTAATCTTGTTTATTTCAACGGATTGCTTTATTCATCTGAGCAAGGAAGATATTACGAGTGTTCTGATTTGATGACGTATTTTAAAGATTGCTGTGGGGAGGAAACCTTACTGGTAACCTTACCAACGGCCTCAGAAGCATTCTTTCCTGCGATGATACCGTAGACATGCACAAATACACAAACACGCACATACACAATGAAGCATAAAACATACAGATATACCACTTACACGTTGCCAAAAAGAGAAGTACATATATAAGCACCCTGAAAACACAATTATCAGTAAAATGCGCACACACAATACATATATATACACTGTGAAAAGTAAATTTGTAACACCATGAATGATGATTCTAATGCGGATAGAAAGTCGACATTTTGGTGACGAGAAGATATTCAGATAACGGTTTCAGATAACATTTAATGCAGAAACACTGATTCGAGTAAACACTGCGTCTTAAAAACTACAGTTAGCTTCAGAAGTGTTGATGCAAGAATCTGTCATGATACGGAGACACATTTTAGAGCCAATAGATAGAATATGGATTGTGTGACCTTCAAACAAATGGTTGGTCATTTTAGGGAATTGTTGCGTATGCTGGTTGCGACATGTCGGTTGTGCTTCGGTGTTGGCAACAGTGTCGAAATTGACGTTTCTACGCTCTTGGATCAAGGTCCTTCATGGTACTATACAACAGACACTTGTTAAGAATGAGACATTGCAATAATAGCAAGAGAAAAACAAACGGCGTCCGCAGCACAGATTAGAACAAATGTTGCTTCAGGAGAGGTAATACAGACCATTGCAAATCGTTTCCTTGCAAAATGACTACGGATACATCTGGACGTGTCAGTGCATTTGCCCAGATCACACAGGCCTAACTTATATCATCGTATGAACAGCATCAGTGATAAATCAAGCTCATTGTGATATATGGAGATGTGTTACTCTGTAGGAGTCTAAAATTTCCCTTGGCACGGTGGCCATAACCGTCTCCTACTGAATAATGATTTTCCAAGTGTAGCTTATATGTGGCGCAAGGCCGAAAGTATGGTACACCCAGTGAGGATCGAACTCACTACTCAGGCGTATTTGTTCCAGCGAGACAAGCTTGCTAATCATTACACCGCCTCGGGATGCCCCTGTCTCCTATTGAATATGTAGACACGGCAGGATGATATCTGACTCGTTCAGCTCGGCCACGTACAACGCTTGTTGTATTGCGTCAAAAGATACATGAACAGTAGAATGATATATCATATTATATATATATATATATATATATATATATATATATATACGCTTGCTATGTTAATTCAATGTAAAATATGTACGTACGAGATGAATATTTTAAATTTAACATTTTTGAATTTCATTATCTGGTGTTCTTTTTTTCATATATAATTATTGATTAAAAATTCCCGTTCAACACACACACACACACACACACACACACACACACACACACACACACACATATATATATATATATATATATATATATATATATATGAGCATGCAATATTCATCATATATTAGAGAAAATGGAAGAAAAACCTTCAGAATTTTGATGTAAAGTTTTTGGTCTGAAGAGATAAGATCTGATTGATCTCGCGAAATAAATTATCCCCATGGATTTCTAAAGTCTCAGCTTTCACCATTATTATATTTGCTCTGTTCTTCCATTGATCGCACTTTGGAGTTATATCCTCTTTGGAATTATCCCTACTAAGTATCATATATATATATATATATATATATATATATATATATATATATATATATATATATATATATATTATGATAAATATATTATAATAATATTTCGCTCCACGTTGTATTGAGCACATATTAAAAAAGTAAATGTTAAGAACTGTGGATTTTTAAACTGACTGTTCTTTCTATTTATTTGTATATATATATATATATATATATATATATATATATATATATATATATATATATATGTGTGTGTGTGTGTGTGTGTGTGTGTGTGTGTGTGTAAATATGTATTAAAAAGGGAATGCTGCCAAAGCATAAGCGTATATATATATATATATATATATATATATATATATATATATATATATATATGCTAAAACATACAAATATATATATATATATATATATATATATATATATATATATATATATATATATATATATATTAGGATGGTGCAAAAATAATGACGTAATAATATCGTTTTTTGACGTCAAAAACGACATTATTACGTCATTATTTTTGCACCAACCTAATATATATTCGCTTCTTTTGGCAGCATTCCTTTTTAATACATATCTAGTAGAACAAAACTTACAATATAATTTTGGTTACTTTTCGCGATGTTTTTTCTTGTATGCTTACAACTGTTTATTCATTAAATGTGTAACTTTATTTACAGTCATATGTCTATATTTATTATTTTGGACAGCCAATGTAAGGAAACACCATTTTATTCCCACTTTTAAATGAATGTCTTAAGTCATGTATAAAGTACTTTATTTTATTCTCACATGATCATATTGAACAGCGAAAATAACATGAAAACCTACCAAATTTTAACTGTATTTTCAACCCAAGCAAGGAAGCAATGACTCTAGTGTACAGAGGTTAAAGGGTACTGAAAGTTAATCAGACAACTACATTGAGCAGAAATGAGGGAAAGGACAATAAATGAACTAGGGGACAGAAGATGACGATTGACGTTACATTTAAATTTTGTATGTGATAGGGTTTGCCTGTGCTACCTTCTTCAGATTGTTGATCACGCTAGATAATACGCTCTCTTAATTGTAACTAAGATCTGCTTAGCATAGTTGCAGAATAAACCACAGGTTGGCTCTGTGGGTGTTGAATAAAATGTACCTGAGCGAGCGTCTGCATAGGGATTGGCTAGTCTCCGGAGATACTCGAATACGGGTGGCCAGCTATTATATATATATATATATATATATATGTGTGTGTGTGTGTATGTATGTATGTGTGTTTGTGGGGGGGAGGGATTTGGCTGAAATTTGATTCTAAATTATGCTTGTATGATGTTTGAGTACTGTCTGTAGTCGGTGAAGAACCATTGTATTTAGCACATAGGGTAACAAACATTAAAAAATAAATATTTCTTGGATAAAAAAAACAAACGTTTCTTCATTTGTATATATATATATATATATATATATATATATATATATATATATATATATATATATATATATATATATAACCATTACAGACACATATATACACACGCAAATAGATGATTACGTATAAATTTCTTCATGTGCGTCGATATATATATATATATATATACATACATATATATATATATTTATATATATATATATATATATATATATATATAAAGAGGGAGAGAGTCAGCTGTCTTTCATTAATACGAGTTAGGTTAACGGCCGTAATTAATAGGAATATTTTTTTCTTAATTAACTTTCCGTATCTACGCACAAGGAATTGGTGAAGAGAATAAAAACTAGATATTTTTTTTATTTATTTATAAGTGCTTGTGTAGGCGTGTGCAATTATAATAACTGTATGTAAAAATTTTCAGAGTCAAATATTTGGTGCGGAGAAAGGTTTTCCACATTAGTATGTACATATATATATATATATATATATATATATATATATATATATATATATATATATATATTTCGATTATAGGTGCAGTTCAATTTATAATTACAGGAGTCATTCATACAGAAAACAAATATAGAGGTTAATGATTTAAATTTATTTAATTTATTGAAATTGTTTGCGAAGATGTATTCTCGCCATTTAAATCATTAACCTCTATATTTGTTTTTTGTATGAATGATTCATGTAATTATATCTATATATCTATATCTATATCTATCTATCTATCTATCTATCTATCTATATATATATATATATATATATATATATATATGCACTTCAGTTCAAAATTTGGAGGTCACCTCGCTAATTTTTTAAATTGGGAGAAAAGTTAATTGTTTTTTTTTACTTTAAATAAGATAAAATTATTATATATACTTTTAAAAAATTTGGGACATGAATTTTTTATTCGAAATTTTATTATGAAAAAAAGAATAAAACATGTTTATGATTAAATGTTGCTCTCGTCAACACATCCTCTTTCAGCCTTGATTACTGCAGCACAAATTTTTGGCATTTATTGCAAAAAGTTTCTCAAAGTATAAATTTGATAATTGATTCTTTTTTTTTTAACATTTTTTTAACTCTGCATTTTTTTAGTCCTATAGTAATTCTGGAGGTGGCTTCAAACTATTGTACTGTAGTGTTTTCACACACAAACACACACACACACACACACACACACACACACACACACACATATATATATATATATATATATATATATATATATATATTTATATATATATGTATATATATATGAAGAGTGAGAGAGAGAGAAAGGGAGAGAGAAAGAAAGATAGAGAGGGACAGAGAGAATGAGAGACATTTGAAGGTATATATATATATATATATATATATATATATATATATATATATATATATATATATATATATATTTGTGTGTGTGTGTGTAGGGAGAGAGAGACTGAGAGGTCGAGGGAGCTTTATTTCCACGCCACGTTGAAAAACCATTCCCAACGTAGAGCTTGGCTAGTACCTATATTCTCTAACGCGAAAATACAACTGAGAAAGGTATGAATGCACATCTTCTCTCCCCAGCTATGGGTTAAAATAATAAAAAAAACTTCTATCGCTGAAACCATTATTATCTAAATAATACATTGCGCACAGATCATTTAGATTTCAGCGTTAAAAAACCCACTGAAGTTTATATGCCGTTAAAAAATAACAACAATCCAACTTAAACACATACACATCTGTTATAGTGGAACATACCTATTCTATTGTTAATAGACTCTCCCACGTATAATAAGTACGAGTAGTAGTAGCAGTCGCCAGGGAGCTCAGTGAGTTGGTCTGAGTTCAGTCTGAGGTCGGACGACTGGCTGACCGATTGAACTCTCACCTTCGGGCGGGGAGGAACCCGAAAGAGTCTACGCCGAAGGGCGGAGTCTCTTTCGGGGAGGTAAACCGACCCTTACCCGTTTATACGGGTTTTAAAAGGACATATTTTTGGCCGATCCCACGGGCTCGGAGATCCCACGTTAAACCGGACTTGTGCCACATGATGCCCTCGTGGGGGTGGGGGTGACTAAATACCGCTCAGTGAGTTGGTCTGATTTCAGTCTGAAGTCGGACGACCGGCTGACCCGTTGAACTCTCTGCCTTCGGGCGGGGAGAGACCCGAACGAGGCTACGCCGAAGTGCGGAGTCTCTTTCGGGGAGTTAAACCGACCCTGAACCCGTTTATACGGGTTTTAAAAGGGCATATTTTTGGCCGAGCCCACGGGCTCGGAGTTCTCACGTTAAACCGGACTTGTGCCACATGATGCCCTCGTCGGGGGGTGGGGGTGACTGAATATCGCTCAGTGAGTTGGTCAGTTAGTCGATGTCGGACATTAAAGTATCAACCACTACAACTAGATCGCTGCGTCATTAACTATTATTTCAAGTTCCTAACGTTTTGTACGTCGAACCTTTTTTAGGACCGACTTAGTGAAATACAAGCCTCCACTGTGAAACTACTCAATAACAAAATCACACACACACATAAGTGCGCACACACACAGATACATATACAGTGCTGTTCAATAAAAGTGACTCATCTGACTTTTTACTAAATGTTCTCTTCTCCGATGAAACAAAAGTTGAGCTAAATTCAAAGGATAAGCGATTTAAAATCCGAAGAAGAAGCTTTGAAAGCTCTTTAAATTTAGCAGTAAGTACTGTCAAGCATTCTTTTAGTATAATGTCCTGGGGATGCTTTTCTTTTCATGGAACTGGATTCTTAAAACCTATTGAAAAGATCCTCAGGAGCGAGCAGTACAAGAGAATTTTTGAGTCTTGTCTGCTCCGTTCTCCTGAAAGGGTGGAAATCGACCCCCATCAAGCTCATTTTTATGCCGAATAATGTTCCCTGTCACAAATCAAAATTGATGAAGCAATACTTTGATGAGAAGCAGGTGAGTGTTATGACATGGCCGCCCCAATCTCCTGACCTCAACCCCATAGAAAACGTATGGATCATTATAAAGTACAGACTCTCGAGAAAGCAGTTGAGCAACAAAGAGGATTTGATTGTGAATTTCATATCCAAATGGAATTCAATGCTTGGAGATGAGATTTGCCAGAACCTAATCAAGTCAATGCCAAAAAGGGTTGAAAAGGTTATTCAAAATAATGGAGGACCCAAAGATTATTAAATATTTTGAACTATATTACCTATTATAAATAAATTTTACCTCTATTATTCTTTATTTAAAGCTGTTCGGTTATGTTTCTATTGATTACTAGTTGCAGGAAATAAGTGAGTCACTTTTTTTGCACAGAGTTTTCCCCTAAATCTCATTTATATCCAAGATAAGTAAGTTATATCCAAAATAAGTGAGTAAACTTTTTTACTAGGTGGTCAGGAAGGAGTCTTTATATAAGTAAGATTAAAAATTAGTTTGACCCTAAAAACAATAGGCGAAAAAATTTTTAAGTAAAAAAATCAGGTGAGTTACTTTTATCGAACAGCACTGTATATATGATAAAATATACTTTCAAAATATGTTATATTAATGGGTTAAAAGGATCAATATCAGAGATAGAGTGTACGTAAATATAAACGTGGCCATTGAAATCATCAGGTATAGGCCCAAAACATTCATTAGACCATTTATTTCGTTATCTATATGTATACAGTAGTGTACAAAATTAATGAGCACACATTAAAACTTCGATATCTCAAAAAAATATACGTAGAACGGTTCTGAAATTTTCACTAAATGCAGAGAAATGGGAGTTTAGTTCTGCTTTAAATTTGTAAGTTATTTGGAATTATACAGAGAGAGAGAGAGAGAGAGAGAGAGAGAGAGAGAGAGAGGTGGGGAGAGAGAGAGCTATGATTCTTTTAATTTTTTACTCAAATATTATGTGTCCAAAATTAAGGAAACATTATCGTGATATATGTGAGAATAGCGCACACAATCCGAATTTCTAATAAGCGGTGTTAAGTTGCAGATTATCGTCTTATTGCCAAAATGGCAAACCGATGAAAAGTCTTTAAGAGCTGACGTTGTCAAACTGCGTAAAGAAAATCACGCAACTGACTAAACTGCTGAACAGTTGAAGCGTTCCAAAAGCGTTGTGGGTCAAAGTCTGAAACTATACGAAAAGAATGATCGCGTAACCGGTTCAGAAAACGTGCGTAGACCAAGGAAAACAACGATCAGAGAAGAAAGGACCGATCAACGCCTAGCACTAAAGGACTTTTTTTCGAACTGCGGCAGGCATTTCATGAGAAATTTCAAATGCCATAAATGTCAGGATAAATTGTGTCTAGGCGCTTGCTAGAAATAAGACATTATCTAGGTGTCCACAGTAGAAACTGCTCATAAGCAAATTGAACCCGATAGCAAGACTGGAATTTGCAAACAAGCACAGAAGAAAAGTGGTCCAGCGTATTCTTCAGTAAATTTAATGTATTTGGTTCTGATGGAAAATACTATGTAAAAAGACGAATTGGTGAAAGGTTGAGTTCAAAGTGCCCAAAGAAGATATTCAAGTTTGGTGCAGGTGGCGTGATGGTTTCCGGCATGTTTTCAAGTCTGGGGTACGTTACATCTTGTATGCTTGCATAATTAATGCTGCTGTCTACAAGAATTTGTTAGAAGAACAAGTACCGGTATTACAACATTCTGGGTTTGAAAATAGTGTGTTCATACAGGATAATGCTCCCTGCCATAAGGCAAAGTGGATTATTGCTTACTTGAACGACCAAGGAATAAACGTTATGGATTGGCCATCTCAAAGTCTTAACATGACTGCCATAGAAAACGTATGGAAGACTTTAGGGCAAAATGCCATGGCTTGGAACCCATCAAATGTCGAAGATATATAGGAAAAATTACAAGAGAAATGGGCTAAAATTAAAGTTAATAAATGTTAAAATTTAGTGAAATCTAAGAGGACGTCGACATATTGTTCCAAATAACTTATAATTTTAAAGCACGACTGAAATATCATTTGTCTAGATTTAGTGAAAATTTCCGAAAAATTGCAATTATTAGGTTGGTGCAAAAATAATGACGTAATAATGTCGTTTTTTGACGTTAAAAAATACGTCAAAAACGACATTATTACGTCATTATTTTTGCACCAACCTAATATAGATTTTGATATATGGAAGTTTAAATTTGGGTTCTTTTATTTTGGACGATGCTGTATGCATATAGATATATATTCGTAAATACATGCTAAATGACTTCAAACTTTTGATGATTTTTTATGTTATTTAACTGCCTGTGTAGCACAAGTCTCCCAAGATCATGTTAAAATAAAATTAATTATTCACTACTTGACTAAAAGCATTCACTTTGAATGCCGGAGGCAAATGGTGTCTCTTTATATAAAGGACAAAAAACGAAATCACACATGTATGTGTGTGCGTATGCGTTTTCGCGTAGGTAGTTCAATAAGTTCGTAGCCTAATAAGGAAAGAACGTTCATAGTTTACAAAGTTTTCGAAACAATCTCTTATTCAGTGATTAATATTAATCACATAGAACGAGCATTATAGTACGGAACTTTCAGATCCAATATCCGCTGGTAACTTCCTGTCACATGCGTATGTATTAATCCTCACTATAATATACTTCAAGAACATTTTGGAAGACGAAGCGTGTCAGTTTTAGATATAGTTTTAGAATAATGTTTGCTGGAATTGTTGAAGTATTTTCCACAATGTGGGGGAATAGAGATATTCATAAATATTTCGATTCGAATATTTCTCGTTCGTATGAAAGAATGAGGATTTGAAAATGGCAGAGAACAGGAATATATTTTTAAGAGAAAATTGGCTGCACTTGAAACTGACGAACGGCTATGGTACAACGTATTTTCATTATGCGTTTATTTTTCTTTTCAATACTATTAAGGTGGACTGTCAGTTCCACACTTGAATATTCCAAGTCTATTATGAGAATTTTAAAAGAAAACATATGTGTATATTTGTTACCAGCATTCATATCGAATGAAATCGTTCGGTAATTGTATTTGCAATGCATAGAAAATAATCCAATTATGCCTTTTCGAGTCGTATTCATAAAAACACAATATTACTAAAATATATTTCACCCACAAATGAAATTATAGCTATCTTTCTTTCTTTCTCTTGATTTGAAAACATGTAGTTGTTCTAATCATTACACGAACGAAAAATACTTTCATTTTTACTATTCATTTCTTAATTTGTACTGCATATTAAAATGAGATAATATTTGCTGCTTCATAATTGGTATTAAATGACAGACAGTTTTACATATTGATGTACAATACATACATTCATATATATATATATATATATATATATATATATATATATATATGTAAGTGTATGTCTCTATGTTGTTTGTCTTACAACCACGTTGAAACACCGGTTCCCATAGTATCAGCGAAGTTAAACAACGTTGATCCTGGCTGGCCGCTTGAAAATACCAAATGGTGGTGTAATGCATAATGGCTTCGAATTGTTAATCGGAGAGCCGAGTTTCAATTCCAGTTGGGGTCGTACTAAGACTTATATACTTATATCACTAAAACCATTATTATTCCTCCCCCACAACCAAATTCTTACACTCTAAAATATTCCTAGCTTTAAATAATGTGCTAAAGTTTGATGAACCGTAGAAAAATGAATCAATCAATCACTATGCATACATACACACACACACATATATATATATATATGTATGTATGTATGTGGGCCTGTATATGTATTACGTCAAGGTTACTTTTTGTGGATACCCCTATTTGAAATATTATATTTTATTTTTAGTTTTCTCGAGTGCACAGGCAGATAGATGTAATATACGGGGTTTAAAGTATAAATAGGGCGTCTATTTCAAATACCATTACCCACTAAAAAAGTTTGAAGTAATAAAAATGTCGGGCTAATATATGTATGTGTAGTGCATATATTTGGTTGTGTCTTCTCACCGGATTTATGTTCTAAGTGAACCAGAAGAACTTCTAATATTGTTGTTATTGTTGCACACAGTATTGGCATCCTTACATGTGCAGATGACACCATGTTGAGGGAAGAGACAGAAAAAAATGCAGCATTCCATAACTTATGCATTAATGGAAAGCAAGAACAAAAGGACTAAACATCACTTTTAAAGACAATGTGTAATTGCTTAACTCGATGAACTACACACATTTCAGACGACAAAATTGGAATAGCGGAAGATACCTTCCAAAACCTAAGGAAAGGATTAAGAAACAGGAAATTTTGGTTAGTAAAAAAGAAAATAGCACTGAACCGCTTTGTAAAATCCATCATCCTATATGTCAGGTGAAAAGGAGACATGAAACAATAGAGATGTTAATCTACAGAAGGATGCTGAGAATACCATAGACGGACCAAGTTTGTAATGAAGAAGCTCTAAGGAAAATAGAAAAAAAAAGTACCCTTTAATAAAAAATCAGAAACATTCACTGGAAATTTCTGGGATATCAAATTGTGAAAGAGGGCTTAGAAAATTTAATACACAAAGTACATTGAATGAACGAGGGTTAACGGGTAATCACAGGTACAGCTTACATATTACGAAGTGCTATATTTATGTAAAATGTGTGTGATGTGTGGCTTTTGTTTTTGCAAAAATGATCAGTGGAAAATGTTGAGAAGCTATTTCTGAGCTTCGGTCACTGTTTGGGACCCGGAAGGAAATGTGTATACAATAAAGATCGAAGGAAATGTTACTAATAAAGAAAATTAAGAAATAAGCTTGATTCTTATCATATTACTCATGTTTCAGTTGCATGCCATAGACGTTGGCTGCGTTTCATTCCTTTTGTCGCATTGATTAACAATCCAGCCGTTTTCTTAAGACAAGCGACGTTTGTACAACGATCTATAAAAATTATAATATTGTTTTCATATTTATATATTAGTATACGATTTTGAAACATAACTTGAAGAAGAAAGACATACTGTCGTAATATTGTTGAACATTGTCAAACATTGTGTACTTTCTTTTCTTAAATCGATCTCTTCTCTATGTGTTGTTATAATAATAATAATAATAATAATAATAATAATAATAATAATAATAATGGCTAGTGAAAATTTCACGGATTTCCTATTTTTTGCGATGTCTCAAAATATTTGATGGATAAATAAGTTCACTGCGAGTTTCACGATTACAAAATACTCGTTGTAATTTCCGAATTGCATCTTTAAATATTTGAACTTAACAAATTCAAGACAATATTGAAGCTATAATGCAGGTTATTATTTAAAGAAGTAAGAGGATACAAATGAAATGATTTGAAAATGACAAGATCTTGCATTTCACTGAAGAAAATGTGTTAAACGAATGACAGCGTTATCGATTCCTCTGCCTTCTGTCTATCTTTTTCTACTTGAAACCAAGCAGCGTCTTTGATATGTCTTTTCTGTCTTTCCTCGCGATCCAAACGGAATAGTCCATTGTGTATGAGGTATTGGCAGGACGTAGAGGATGTGCTAACTAACTCGGAAACTAAGTAACCAGCAAGATTATAATATGATTCGACTTATATTACTACTGCTGCGAAGGAAATCTGAAAATATTTTATAATAAAAGCCCAATGCACACCGGATCAAACTGCGCCCCCACCCCTACAAAAACGGACACAGGTTCAATTAGTGTCGTAGAACCGATAGACGTAATACACACTGTTTAAAGTAAAAACAAATATGACGTCTATTTGAAATACGTGTATCCACTCTAATGACGTTTGTAGTAATAATAAAATAATTTGGCTTCTAAGTACAATTATATGTATAGCAAACCCGCTTGCTGAATTATAAAAATTCCAATTACAAATTCCTGTCGTCTCTCTAAGTCAGTTTCTATTGTAAAATCTACTCATTTAATCAAAATAAAAAAGGAGACATTGTCTAGCCGGACATTAGTATTTGTGACAGGAAGTGGAAATGCAATTTTCCCATTACGAAGAGAAACGTCACGTAAGAAAGAAAGCAAAGTGTGAGATTATTTTGGCTGAAATCCAAGGTAAACTTTTTTAAACGGGAATTATACGCAAGAGCCTACGGCTTGGCGTTGAAGGCGTAAGAATAGTTGGAACGTGACTTTTCTGAGACCCCAGGGAAGCAGTGTAACCCTTTTGTACATTTTTCTCATTTTCATGAAAGATACCGTTTTTTTTTCCAGTGCCCTTTCAGAAAGCCGAAGAGTTGCTGGAGGCAAAATTAGTTGAAAGTGACGTTTCCATTTACTGGCATGTAAATACCAGAAATGGTTTCTTTAATCAATAGGGTTCACGGAATATTCGATGATTATTTCCAACAGCGCTCGTCTTGAGCTAGATTTTCAATGTAAATATCAACTCGAAAGTTAAAAATCCAAACCAGGTGTAGCATTTATTTGTATTAAGTAGAAGTTTAAAATCTGCTCACCTAACCCACAACTATCGGACGAGGACGGACGTTTTCAGATGCTAAATCTATACATATCATTTCTTGTCCATTACTTCTAAAATCTGCGATCATTCTTTAGCACGCTTTATTGAATTAATTATTAATATTATTTTAAGTTATCAAATATAAAACTTAACATTGTATTATTTTTCAGGCGTAAATATAAGATTATTGGAAAGTAGGCACTATTGTCCAACTTCGTAAATTTTTTTTTATCATTTCATCTAAAGTAAAGCAATAAAGACACTAAGACGGAAGGGGTTATTGTGCATTAGAGAATATATATATATATATATATATATATATATATATATATATATATATAACACTATTAAGGAGAGAAAACAAAGAACAAGAATTTAGAAGACAGAAGATAACGATTGAAACTGAATTTAAATTTTTGAAGATCAAATTGGACTGAGAAGCAAGAAGCTGAAAGCGATTTCAAGCGGGAATAAACTCTTAGAAATAAACTACAATAGAACTTACGGTTTCATCTATTCATTTCAACTGTAAAATGATTAAACTTTGAGCGCCAATCTAGTACAGCGTTTAAATTTATAAAGCTTAGGTACCGTAGTATAAAATTCATCTAAGGAAAATCAATAAGCTATTTATACTTGATTGTACTCATATCAATTTTACATTCCATTTAAATACATATATATTTTCCAACAGTTTTTATTTAATATATTTGAAAGTATAAACCTTTTCTGCAGAGAAATTTCATCTTCATTTTGGAAATTGTGAAAGGATTTTCCTGCATAAACTAGAATTGTAGTAAAAATGATGAGATATTGATACCAGTCTGCTATTGCGTTAAACCTTTCAAAGTCTAGGTACCACAGATGAAAGTTCATCAGAACAATTATCATGAAAATATTTATAAAAAAAAAAGACACAGGGATGCTACAAAACACAAATATTAACTTTTAAATAACCTCGTCAGATTTCAACACTTATATAAATATCCTATGTGATGCGAAACTCGTTCAGAAATGTCTAAATACATACAACCTTTTTCTCAGAACGATAATAAAATGGTATCAAACGAATAAATCAAAAAATCTTAATGAAAACAGTCATTCATCAAACGCTTTAGACTGGCGCTACGAAATCACAAAGTTCTAACCAAAATAAAGACCCCATAACTTGAAAACTTCCAGCAGCAGAAACAAGTACAATGGATATCACATGTTACTAGAAGAGAAAATAATCATAGAATTAATGTTTCGAGAGTAGAAAAAATAAGGTTTGGAAATAAACTCATCAGTAAGAACAATAACAAGGGGCTTGTCATGTCTAATATCCAGAAAAACAAAGAAACAAAAAAATAAAAAATAACAAAATCAAACTCTAGGGGCACTAACTTTTCAGACAAGGATTGCTGAATACTTTTTGTATGGGAACGGATAATTTCAATATTACCCTTACTGTTAACGTCAGAGTTGATTTTCTATAAAAACCGGTTGTTCGAATAACAGAAAAAATGAATTGGTTGCGTTATCCTCACTCAAGATTAACGACTTGAATTGCTGTTGTGTTCCGAATCGAATGCTGCGTTTGTATTTATTATATAAGATAGCAACGAAAATTAAGAAGGCAATTTCTAGGAGTCACGTTGTGATACAGCTGAAAAAGAAAAAGTTCCGTAGACGAAAAAGTATGTTACAAAACTGTTACACGTCTTGTAAACCGCGCTGGAACAAAAAAGCAAACGCGGATGTATAGAAATAAATATCTATTGTTTGTACTTCATGACGTATAAGAGATAAACCTTATTTACAAAACACAAAGCTATACTAAGATGAACAAGAATATCAATGCGTTAACAGGTTAGTCCAAAATAGATAGAACTATTTTCCGCTTCCGCTGGAAGAACACCTCTCCACTCTGTTGTTCCAAGGCTCTTCTGCCCAAATAAATTAAGCTTACTTATCGTCCTCCTGTCAGTCATAATTAGGTCTCCCACTTATCAGAAGCCACTCCGAGAAGACCTTTCATAGAATTACCATTTTATACGATATTTTATATTGAATAAAACATTTGCCCTTAATTGAAATTTTTTTTTTGATTATTATCTCTAACAAATATTTTTTTCATGAAAAGAAGTGAAAAGAGCATACTTCCTGTTTGAAATTATTACATTTCGAGACCTGAAAAACAACCCCAAGACATGATTTTCATAACTGATGTTCAAGAAATTTTCTTCGCATTGGGATTGTATCAGCGCTATACAATCTTTCTCTGTTGTGTTCTATTCATTCGACGACATTCAATTAGCCGGATAATATTACCAGAAATGGAATTTTGATATCATAAGAATTTTTGTTTTCGTAATTATTTAGGTTCGCTCAAGAATGAATTCTACCGATTGCTCATTTGAATGGATTTACGGAATTGTTTCAGGTTGAGAACTTTTCGGTACCAGTACGAAATAGGTTAGTGCGGCTAATGTGTACATCAGTGACTATAAAAAAAAAAATCAATTTTCAATTACTATGATTAAACTGAAGTTTTTTTTACCGCACTAATCGAGTATTATGTATGCACTAATCGAATTTTGGTATATAAAAATATCAGCGCACTAATCGAAAACCCATTAATCGAATGCGCATTAATCGAGGGATTCGTGTGTTTACTTTTTGGTAGTTGAGACTAACAGCTCCGGTAATATGCGTCATGAAATACACAAACGGGCGTGTGTGTGTGTGTGTGTCTATGTGTGTGTGCATAACGGGAGCGTTTGCTTTTGTGGGTACGTGCATGTATTTATGTGTGGATCAGTGGGAATGGGGATGTTTGGTTGTCTGTCTGCGTTTGTGTTGTGTATATATGTTTCTGTGTGTGATGTTTTTTTTAAAGACACTTGATTGATGAAGCAGTCGGTATATTCGTCCAACCATAGCCTAACTGAGAAGTCTTGGAGTATTCTGAAAGTCATTGAGGGAGTGTGTGTGTGTGTGTGTTTGTGTGTAAGAGAGACAGAGAGAGAGAGAGGGAGAGAGTGAGAGAGGGAAAATTATACTGACATATTGTAATTGCCGAGCAAAAATGAACTTTGGAATCCTATGCAGATACTGTACAGACTGTTTTGTGCTAAAAACCACGACTGAAAATCGACGAACGAAAAATGTCTAAACATATAGAGTACGTCATGTATTTGAGAACACGTCTTTTGAAAGTCATCATTGACCAATCTTTATTTAAAAAAAAATCTCTTGTCGCATTTTTCAGCCACCACCATGGAGGCTTCGACTTACCCCAGGAGATGAAAATCTATGCCTCTCTATGCGTTGCTTTAGATGGAAAGCATACAGATTCAATGATTGTAGTCCTCTTAAATATCACTATGTTGTTCGTGTTTAGGATAGGAAAAGAGCAAAAATATGTCTTCAGTGGCCAACAGAAAAAAGAAATATAAACTTCGTCCAGCAACCCACTGAGTATTATCGATGAGAACCCAGGCTTTAAGAAAGCTTCATTCATCTTACAATGAAAGGTTCGCGTATTGTGTCCTTTTATAGTCACAGTAAACAGAAATAAGAGAGTAACAAAATAAGGGGAGACCATTCTTGATTATTCATAACACTTTAAAAATCAATTTTAAATTACTATGGTGAAACTGAAGATTGCTTTGCCGAACTAATCGAGTACTATGCATGCAATAATCAAGTTTTGGTATAAAAAAATTCAGCGCACTAACAAATAATTAATCGAAAGATTCTTATATTGTTTTCGTTGATAAATAAAATGATTAAATGAAATCAAGATTTATTCTCAAATATCTAACGCCTATTTTTTTTCAGGACATTGGGAGTACATTTTATTTTATCTGTATATCTTTGACACTGTTTCACTTTTTCATTCAAGATGTCTTTCTTCACTTTGTTCACGTTTTGTATTAGGTTGGTGCAAAAATAATGACGTAATAATGTCGTTTTGTGACGTTAAAAAATATGTCAAAAAACGACATTATTACGTCATTATTTTTGCACCAACCTAATACATTAATCTATGGTATTAGGTTGGTGCAAAAATAATGACGTAATAATGTCGTTTTTTGACGTTTAAAAATACGTCACAAAACGACATTATTACGTCATTATTTTTGCACCAACCTAATAATTGTAATTCTTATTGCCACCATAGTGTTTCTTGGTGTTTCTGTTACTTGGTTTATAATGTGAAACTTGCAAAATCCATTGAAAATTCATAAAACCATTGCCACATTGAAAGTACCGTATAGTTTGCTATAATTTAAACATATTATCCTAAATACCCTACCCTTTAACAGTAGAAATCCACACTTACTTGGTGCTCCATACTTTTTGGCCTTGTACCACACATAAGCTATCCTTGGAAAACTACATTTAACATTGCAAATATCATCGTGCATATCTTTATTAATTGTTTTTTTCGTCAAATTAGGAAAAGTTAGAAGTGTCTGTGTACACGAGATGCAATTCCCGAACAATGTACGGTGATTTTCTAAGCGTTGCTTAGATGTGGCACAAGGCCGAAAGTATGGGGCACCTAGTGAAGATGAAACTCACTACTCACCTGTAATTGTTCTAGTGAGACGAGCTTGTTAATCATTAGCCCATTTTGAGGTGTCCCTAGATATAAGGAAACATTCGGCATTAATTGACCGAGCAGCCAGTATCACTATCGGTTGAAATTTATAAAACGTTTCTCTTACAATAACTTTTCAAGAAAATAGGTTTCTCAAGTCTCTTATCTGCTATCGTTCCTTCCAGTATAGATTTCTATAGTTTCATTTCGAGCCTTTTATTGGAAGTAGTGTGGAATATCGACATCTTGATTACGCCATTATCTTCTCTTCGTGTTTCATGTGATATGCATTTTAGCTGTTTCTGCAATTATAAGTCCTCGAGTTCTGTTAGCTATTATAATTCTTTCCTTGTGATACTGCAGCGCAAATGCACAAGGTTTGGTTTGGTTTGGTTTGTTTTACAGGATATCAACCACAATGGGTTATTTAATGCCGACAAGATTTTTATTGCTGGTAATTTTTATTTACAAAAATATATTGCTGGTAATAATTTTTCTTCAGAACCTACATCGCGCTTTTCAGGAAATATAGCCGTTAGATCCGACGTGCTTTAACCGACTTGGCTACAACATAGATTTTTCCTTATTCGTTGATGCTCTTCTCAATTTCACGAATTAATGAAATAAAAATTCTTAAATGTAGAATTAATAAAGAAAATCCATTATGCATGTACATTTCTGCGAGTGTGTGTGTGCTCCCGTGTGTGTGTGCTCACGTGTGTGTGTGCTTATATATATATATATATATATATATATATATATATATATATATATATATATATATATATATATATATATCTATATATATATATATATTCGGTTGGTGCAGAAATAATAACGTAATAATGTCGTTTTTTGACGTTAAATAATACGTCATAAAACGACATTATTACGTCATTATTTTTGCACCAACCTAATATATAGATGGTTCGGTTTGGTTTGTCTTACGGCACATCAATCTGAATGGGTTATTTAATGCTGACAAAATTTTTATCGCTGGCAATATTTTTTGTTGAGAAATTTATTGCTGGTAATATTTTTTTCAAAAAATTTTTGCTAGTAGTAATTTTTTCTGGTATTAAAACCTATTTTTACACTTTCATAGTGTTTTGAGTCAGGTTGGGGGTCAACTATTTTCCCATAGCTGGGACCCTAACAGGTGTTACCACCCCGAGTCAGAGTGGACCTGGGAACACTAGGAATTAAGAGTTGGTTCCACGCTCCTGAAAACCTCTTGATCAGAGGCCTTGTTGTTGGAAGTAGTTTATCGTGTTACTCAGGACGCGGATATAGTTTATCGTCTTACCCAGATGGTGCACAAGGTTCGAATATTTACGTACTGTGTCTTTTGTAATTTATTAATTTGCACCAGATAATAGTTCCTTGATGTACCTAATGTATTCGTCCGCAAACGGAAATAATATATTTATTAACCACCAACTTCCTAATTTAATTTAAAGATTACAATTGTAAGAGACGCACACTTAGAAAATCGCTCATTTTGTGACAGTTTCAAAGCAGGTGAAATGAACGTTATCTGATAAAGATTTCCCGCTGATAGGAGGAAAAAAAACTAGTTTAAATATATTATAATTATACATTAAAAGTGTATCGTTGCTGATGCAATATTTCAAAATTATTAGAAATCGTCCAATAAATAACAAATTTAGATTGCAGTTCCTAAAATCTGTTTAGATTTCGCAAACTCTGTGAGCAAATGTATTTCAATCTTCTGCTGATACCATGTTGCTTTTCATTCTTAGCTAACAAATGAAACAATACGTATAACCCAGACACATGCCCTTCGTTCGATCAAAACCATTTTTAACCATTGACCTTAGAAAGTGGTTGCATAAAACAGATGGATTAGATATTTTCTGACCAGATTTGGCGCTATTCATGAATGTCTCGATCTGATAAGGTTATTTAAATATATGACTAGTTTTCATGTTAAAGTTTTTAGTTTTGTAGCAATAGTATGAGTTTAATATTATCGAATCTCTAATAAAATTTCTTAGTGACTTAGAGGTTTTATTAAACAAACAATATAAAAGCAATATAAATTTTAGAAATAAAGTGAAAAAGGAATATATATTGCATTAACACAGGAATATAATCTGCATTAACATAGCATACTATACTTAAGGAATAAACAGATTTTTTTAGCGACTGTCACACACACAAACAGTCGGGATCATAGAGGCATTGTAAACTCCACGGTCCTTCCATTATCTGCATAGATAAACGATATGTAATCCTGCTACTTTTTTGAATTCAGTGTTGTCGTTCTCCTAGACTGGTTGCCAACCAAAGTTGAAGAGCGTAGTCTACCATATCTACCCAGAGTTGGAGATTTTCAATTCAGTTATCGTTCCCTATACCGACCACTTCATCAAACAGATATGTTTGAAAATCATTTTATTTAGAGATTCCACCCTCATTCTCATACACAGTGATTGTCATCCGAGGCTATAGAAAAGAGTCTGTACTGCTATTTATTTATTTGGAGGGAGAAGAGGTGGATTCTTGCTTTTCCCAATATCTCTTCGATTTCTCAATCTGAGCCGCTATCCATTACTACACCGTGAATCTTTTTAATCCGATTTTATTGCATATTACTGTTATCTCGTATTACAATGCGTATTTATAGAATGCATAAAATTAAACTAGTAAATAATTATTACCCAACTAACATAGTACTTATCAAATATTACCCAAATATTTACATCTGAATCGGCACTTTTCTTATGGATCTGATTGTCTGTATACTCGGCTCAAGATTAAAATGACACTCTCTTGCCACTTTGCTGAAGATCAGTGTAACATTCTCTACCTAACTTAATATTTGTAAATTAATATTCACTATAGTGTTTAAGCAGAAGAATTTAGTCTCTCGGATGAGCAGACCTGTAGACTTAGTTCACACTGTTTAAAAATAAAGAAGAGAAAGGAGAACAGAACTTCTGGTCAAACAAGTGTATCCACAAAAATAAAAAGCTATAAGACTCAATTATTGTTTTATGTTGGTACGAAGTTAATATTAGTTCCTTGATATTCTACTAGGCGCATCAAACCTCTACTTTTTTCCAGAGACCTGCTAGTAGTCCGCTTCAAATGTGTCAAGAAGTGAAGGCTATAGATAATCTCCCTTTGACAAGAACAGAAGCGTGTCCATATTCAATTTGTGTGATAACTTATTTAAGTATCGACCACTACGTTATACTACTTCGTAACACTAATGACTAGTCAGTTTTCAGTAATGGATTTAAATTTTCTACTCTTCAGACAAATATTTCAGATTTGTGATTAATATGGATTAGATATCATCACTATAATATCCGCTGCTTAAGATTTTCATCTCGTAATAATGTCTATTTGATATTTCCACAAATTTTACGATTTCTCTCTCTCTCTCTCTCTCTCTCTCTCTCTCTATATATATATATATATATATATATATATATATATATATATATATATATCCCCTGACGAGTGGACGGAGAGATCCCTAGAGAGCCCGTCTACTTTGGAGTCGGGAGGCTGAACGTAACATCAATCAGCTAAGTGACAAACTTTTTACTTGTGTTAATTATATATATATATATATATATATATATATATATATATATATATATATATATATATATAAGTTTTTATTGCATTCGTAACTGGTAATGCTGTTAGCCACTCCATTAATTTGGTGCTTTTTGAAATTTTTTGCAAGGTGGGCAATAGTCGCCTTTGGAGAATACAAAACAGCACATATTAGTAATATGATACTGACGTCTATGTTTTGCTTGGAGAAAACGAACTTAGCTTGTTGTCCCGTTATTCTTAATGCTTCATTTGTTAGTTAAAAATGAAAAGCAACATAGTATCAGCAGAAGATTGAAATACATTTGCACGCAGAGTTTGAGAAAACTAAACAGATTTTAGAAACTGTAATCATAAATTTGTTATTTATTGGACGATTTCTAATAATTTGCGCGCATTTGAAATATTTCATCAGCAACGAAACACTTTTAATGTATAATTATAATATATTTAAACTAGCTTTTTTCCCCTATCACCGGGAAATCTTCATCAGATAACGTTCATTTCACCTGCTTTGCAACTGCCACAAAAAGAGCGATTTTCTAAGTGTGCATCTCTTACAGTTGTAATTTTTAAATTAAATTAAGAAGTTGGTGGTTAATAAATATATTATTTCCGTTTGCGGACGAATACATTAGGTACATCAAGGAACTATTATCTGGTACAAATTAATAAATTACAAAATACACAGTACTTAAATGACATTTCATTACCGAGTATATCAATCTGATAGGATTGTTACATATTCCCTGTTGCAGGCGCCTTCTCAGGCGCTGTTTTAACACTGACAGAGCAAAACGCTTTATAATAGAAAATATTTGTGTAAAATATATATTTTCGCAGTAGGCCGCGGATATTGAAACGTGCATACATAAACATTATATATATATGTTCTCTCTCTCTCTCTCACACACACAAACACACACGTATATATATATATATGTATGTGTAGTTAAATTTCTTAGAATAATTCTAAAGATAATACAAATTGGTTTAAAAATGACAATTGGAAAACTAAGATTTTTTTTCCCATATATATATATATATATATATATATATATATATATATATATATATATATATATATATATATACTAATGTTCCCCTGTACAAGGCCAGGGGACACTGAAGGTAGAGGGTTGCATTAACGGGTGCTTTATATGGATAGGAGGGAAAGATAACAGTTAACTCTAGATTTGAACAGGTTACGAAATCGATCAAGAGAAACATCCACTTAGGAGTCTGTTCCACAGAACAGTCTTTTGCGAGAGGAAGCTGTTCGAGTGGAAATTACATTTCGTCGGATGGAATCCGGTGAGTTTTTCTTTGCTTTGCTACTATGTAAATCGAATGGTGGTTCCTAATCGTGATTGTTAGATCTGGCGGAATCGAGTAATACAGTTTGTACGAGCATTTCCCATGGAATAGCGATAGAGCAGTTAAAGACTCGCCACATCCTGCCTCTGAGAAAAGGGTTGACGGGGTGTGAAAATAAATCTTCTGCAACAAGGACTCAGGGACGCTTTCTTAAAATTTTTATCAAGACTGGAAAGGGAGGACTAGGCAGCTCCCGCTGAAATATGGCAACATTACTCCATTTTCGGCTTGATCTGTTTCTCATAAAGGCAGATGATTGCATGAGGTGTCAGGTACAGGGAACCGACCATTTTACATTCTTCTTTAGCGATGAATCGTATATAAGCGTTCCATTTAAGGTCGGGTGAGAGTATGAGGACCAGTTTTCTCTTAAGACACGGTTCCTCAACGAGGGGGGACATCCGTTCAATGTGACTGGCCGTATTTTGGTGTCCAGTCGGCAGTTCCACAAACATTATGTTTTTTTTTAATGTTTTCATTAGTATTGTTCTTTTACAGATGTACTCTACTTGAAATTTTTACACGGTATGTTATGTGCTCAACAAACGATATATTTACTAGGGAAAAGGGTGAAGATACGTTTGTTTGTTTTTTAAACAGTAAAATTGGCTTTTACAAGCATGTTCAATCGAGATCCTTATTAAATAAAATGAGTCTAGAGGCATATTTAATAACATATTCAATAGCCCAAGCTGGTAGATGGCAAATTCAGAATCGAGAAAAAAACAACCTACAAACAATATCTATTCAAACACATTTAATATCACATGTACATGTTAAACAGAAATTCATGCAAAGAAATTCACTTAGCATTTAGGTTTGTTTAATTTTGTTTTGCCTTTCACCTATTTTCGAATACATTGGTGTACATTAGTAACACAAGTGTATATGAAGTATTCGGGGTTAAGCCATAATTTTAATTAAGTTGGGAATTAAACAAATGAATGGCTGGCCACTCATATCTGAGGATGCCCTTTGACTATGGCGGCTAGACAATCCCTCACGTAAATTTTGTATTTATTCAACACTCACAGGGTCAATCCATTGTTTATACAGCAACTATGCTGATCGGACCTTAGTTACAGTTTCTGGGAGAGAACGCGTTATCTAGCGTGATCAACACTTTGAACAAGGCCAGAGCACTCAAACCCTTTGTTCTAGCCAACCTTCGACGACAGCCAATGAGTTTCTTCTACTAGGCAACTCAACTCACAAGGCTTGGATCAAGTTGTGGTATGGTTTTCAAGCACTTTCCAGAGGTGCCCTACCCTGGGATCGCTTCCCCGAGACTTATAACATCAAGGATTTAATTTTTTGACAAAACGACCATGGTAAGATTCGAACCCGGGTCTCTTTGTCAGAAAGCAGGTGTTTTAAGCACTGGGTCATTATGCGAAATAACATACGTACATTACAGAGTACGGGTGAATTTAACAATATTTGTATGATTAATTCTTTCTACCGAAAAACATCATATATATATATATATATATATATATATATATATATATATATATGTGTGTGTGTGTGTGTGTGTGTATGTGTGTGTGTGTGTGTGTGTGGAGGTATGTGAAAAAATAGGAAAGAACACGTTAGGTGAATAATCCAGAGTTCTTTAGTATTTTGTTTTTATTTTTTGAAAAACGGTTCTCCATACTGAAGGAGAATTTAAATTATAATTACTTTTTAAAACATATGATTCCTTCGCTACATAAGAGTTCTCATGTTTCAAAAACTAGAAAAGGCACAAACACTAATATGCCATGTCTATAATTTATTACATTGGAATCATAATCACAATCGAATTCATAAGATCTACAAATTCAAAACGAAATCACTCTGATTTCTTTTTGAATTTGTAGCTCTGATGAATTTGATCGTGATTACGATTCCAATTTAATAAATTATTGTTGACGGTGAGATTGCTCGTCTAAATTCTTTTACAAATAACCAAATTAATGTTCTCATTTTGGTCGACTGGGGCAACTTTTCAACATCTACCTGCGACATACGCGTGGAAAACATCAACATACTACACTCATCTAAATGCAAAAATGGTTACAAATAATGGAAGCGTTAACAACAAAAAAGTGAAATCATCTCTCAATAATATCAATTATGGACACAGCCACAACGTGCCGACTATGTTCAGAAAGTAAAACATTCCATGCATTATTCCAAAATTTTAACACATAAACAGATGGCCATTAATGTCAACAACTGAACACAACTAGTTATTAATGAAAAAATAGTAATTAATGTATAATATTATCCATAACTACATTTCCAAGAATTTTGTTTTTGATAAAAGTTAATAAAATAACCATAAATACGTCAAAAATGCGGATATTGTTGAAAATTATTTTTTCCCGCATTATATCTATTTGTGCTATGTTATAATGTTTATTACCTAAACAACAATAATAGATTTTTAAAGCATTGAAGTATATTTAATCACATCTCCCTAATAGCTGTCGCGATCTGTAAAATTCTTTCTTAGTTTAGGAGAGAACTTTTAACATTTACTTATCTCTAGGTGCGTTTTTCCTCGGTGGATATAATGTATACGCAATAGATAATTCAATCTACATATGTGAATTAATTCTCTCACCTTCAAATGTTCTATTTATCGACATAATACATTGTCCTGAATTATTATTATTAGTTTTTACATTCTCTTATCCGTTAGCATTTAACCTGAAATTCTTAACTGTCTGCCAATCGACACATCACCCACAAACTCCACACCTGCTTGCGATGGCAGGTGCATCCATGCGGATATCGAATTATCCAGCTGTGTACACTTACACATGAAAACAATTTGTCATTGCAACGATTGTTCCTAAATGAGCAGACGTTGAAGGGAGATAATCATCAAACGACTATTTCGCTGTAGCTTTCCGTCCAGCAATTCATTTGCCCAATTTATGGAAGTCAATATGTTTGACACAAAATACACCAAGATGAACGCAATGTTTCTACAGAATTTGCTTTGGCTGTTCATCACGCCGAGTTAGCCGCATATATTAGGTGGAAAATGAGTAACATTGTCTCGAGGCTTTCACAAACGAAAAACATTATCTAAATATTATATTTCATTGCAAACAATGCAGTCTATATAAAAGGCAATCATTGCGTAAGAATCTATTGATTATAGACGAAAAACATAGAGTCAGTGGAATAACACACGTCAATGTGTATTTATTTAGAATTATTTCCTTCAATTACAAGAGTGCATTTCAGTTTCTTTTAAACGTGAAAGATATTCTTAGCTGCTCATTAAATAGGTTTAGTACATTATTTAACGATTTAATTCTTTTCTTCTTTGTTCTTTTTTAAAATCATTTCACCCAAGTCAAGACAATAAAGCCGCTAAGACTATGTGAGAAAAATAAACATTATTAAGGAGGGAGAACGATAAAAGAATAAGAATTAAGAAGACAGCAGTTGAGGATTAACGTTGAATTAAATATTTTGAAAATGTCACATGACTGGAAAGGAAGAAGTCGGAAGAGGATTCCACAAGTGAGAAGTGCGAGAGAAGAAACTGTTAGCATAGGACTACGGTTATATCTGGCTATTTGAACTGTCAAATGATGAGAGCTTGATGCCAATATAGGACTGTGCTTAAATTTATAAAGTCTAGGTACCAAAGAGTAAAAGTCAGTCATCAGAAATTACAATGAAAATGTTTATAGAAAAGGCACAGGGAAGCTACATTATGGCGGTGGGAACGTGAATGAAGCCGAGATGCCATGTTAACTGAAATGTCTAGGCATTTACACCTTAGATTATGTCATTTAATAAACACGAAAAAGAAAATGTTTCATAATATACATCTCTGAAAGTTAAAATGATAGATTCAAAGAAAACCGGCTGAATCCATGAATTCAAATTCCAGAGATATATAATACAAAAAAAATATATATATTTTTCGAGTATACTGAATGACGTAATCTAAGGTCTAAATGCCTAGACATTTCAGATAACTTGGTGAATATTGATGAGCGTATTTAGATTTAAAAATTCCCTTTCGAAGATGCCACATGACGTAATTTAAAGGCTTAATGCCTGGACATTTCAGTTAACTTGTTGAATATTTCTGAGTGTCTTTAAATTTAAAACTTTTCTTTCGATGATGCTGTATGACGTAAGAAAGGTGCTAACGGTTAAACGTTTCAGTTAAACTGATGAATATCTATGGGTATGCTTAATCATTTTGAGTATACTTGTTGCAAAATAAAACTATCATATAAAACCTTAATAAACTCCGTTAGATGATGAAACGCGTTGAGTAAAAACTAAATATAGTTTTCCTCTTGTCTTTTCATTCACACACACATATACACACATACACACACGCAAACACAAGCACATACACACATATATGTGTGTTTGTGTGTGTGTATGTGTGTGTGTGTGTCTTCCTTTCTTTTTGGGGAGATGGAGCTCGACATCCCAGGACGATAGTCCATCTAGGGGAAAGAAAACCCTGATTTTAAAACTCTACTGCCTTGCGCTAATATCAAAACAAAGAAATGGCTATCCAAGCGAAAAACCTGACGTGGATGTCCAAAAAAGGCTGTTGGCTGTCAAAATTGACAGCTTTCGGGCAAACATTTGATGCAACAAATGGGATGGTCTGTAGTCCTTTGGATCTTAACTATACGGCCGAGATAGGATGTCATGTCGTCTGGCAAGACTTCCTATTCAAACGCTCATGCCTGCGTCCTGGTAAGGCCAGTCCTGTAAAAACATCGACGCACTGAATTTGGACAGATCTCATGACACAAACGGATACCTACTGCCCATAATGGATAGATCAAAGTAACTAAAATGAATGATCCTATATCAGCGATATTTTTAATAAATCCCAATAAAATAATTCATATCAGACAATGATTCTGTCAAAGAAATCAGTGAATTTGTTAGTTGAAATGTGTCTCTAGATGCAACGAAGATGAGGATACTCGTTCAGGTAAACGTCATTAAGACTTTGTCATATTAAACGTTAGGCATTTTCTTACACTAAAGGATTGGTATTTTATCACAACTGATAGTCTTTTATCATTAGATTTTACGTACACTATTAAGTCGCACTGAAAATATGTTTTTCAAAATGTTATCTCATTTTCCTGTTTTTAATGAGAACAGTGTTTACATCCACTGCAGAAAGGCAATTAATGTTATTTAATGTAATTAACGCTGCCGCAATTTATAAATAATATGAAGGGATCTTAAACTGATATCAGCTATAAAAGAAAAACACTCAATGAAGAAATTGTTTCTTCAATATCAAACTTATGTATTAATTCCAGAGATGGTGGCGTAATTATTGTTGGCTTGAATGAATAGAGAATGATTCCGTAGACAAGGAAAGACAATAACCTTTTAGAGTAGCCGTATGGTAATTACAGCAACGATTTGAAATATTTTGAGCTGATTTTAATTACTAATGGCTAAGGCAGAGATTGTAAACAACATTGCAATTATATTAATAAATTCTAGTCCGTCTTAGACTAGTCATTTTCATTGTCTGGCAAGCAGTGACATTTTTTACTGTATTAATTTAGGTAAATTTTCGTGTTTTGTGATAATACTTAGAAATGTTATAAAAAACAATCTTAATTAAGAAAGAGAAGAAAGAATTGCTTTCTTTCTATTTAACTTTTACCATTCTGTCTTTATTTTTGCTGAACTTTTTTCTTAAACGACATAACAAACGAATTGCAAAGAGACATATCATTTAGCTAGTTTCATTTTGCCTATAAGATTCCATTACTATTTACATAGGGCTATTGTTTATTAATAGGTTTCCATATGAGTAATATCGTTTATGAACGATAGAAATTCGCAGGCTGAATAAAGTGTTTGTTATTGTCATTGAGGAAATCGAATGATCGCGGTTCAGTCGAATCACTGAACTTTTTCAAACCTTTCACTACCGATTAGAATATCTTTGAAGCATCTCAATGACTTTTTGAACAATTAACGCTCTTGAGAGCAGACAGAAGCAAAAGGATCCGCCAGGGAATTCTTTGTCCATAGAAATTCAGATTCTTTGGAGCATGAACATAAACAGTATTGATAAACATTGGCATAAATGTGTTCAGGTCGGGCTTTTAATAAAGTGTGCCTTAGGAAGCTAGGTTACTCATTTATTTTATTTTTTTATTTCTATTGTTTTAATTTTTCATGAACTGTAGTTCGAAAACGACATTGATTTCCGAACAAATAAATCGTTCTGTCTTTTCTGTTTTAAAAGTAAGAAAATTACTTTGAAAGGAAATGTAATAAGTTCATTTTGGCCTTACTACTTGATGTGTTCAATTTCACTTTTTTTCTGGAAGAGAATGATTCAATTGGTGTCGGAGAATTTTGTTGAAATGAACTTATCATTTAACTGTGCAAAGTCAACTCCATGCGTTCTAGATTCTTCTTCTGAACGCGTTCTTTCGCTTATAAAAATTGGCGCTTCTTATCGCATATTTTTTACGCATACCCATTATTTTGTGCGTTATATAAATCCGAAACATATTTTGGTTTTAAGAAATTTTTTGAACGAGTGAATATTGCGTTAACATTTTTTTAAAAATAAAAATGATTTTTCCAGATACAAGTCCTACATTTAACCCATATTTGAGTAGTGATAAATTCATACATTTCTCAAGATTATTTGCGCGTAATTGAATGAGATGAAATCATTCTTCTAATGTCACTAGGAAGAATTTCTTATTTGGCTTATAACTGCTCCATGGTGTTATATTTGTGACCTCTGAGTACAGGACAAATTATTTCATACAAAAAAAAAAAAAATATATATATATATTTATTCGTTTCTGGATTCCGTCAAATATATCTCAACCGGTGATGATATGCAGCTTTTCAGGGTTTCTTCGAAGGTTCGAACGTGCATTTGAGGACTTTCATTTACCCGGGCAAGTATATAAATTCCTGTGACCCGTTTATCATGTGAGTATAAGGTTCGCCTGAATTGATTTTCCTGAAAACACATTGTGCACTTGGTGGCTAGGAGGTCAACTTACTGAGATACCTAGCGCTTTCACTGTTCTGAGATGTCAAAAATTACTCAAAATATTTGCGTACAAACATTACTTTGATATGTCTTAAGTTCATTTTGGGGTCGCCACAGATCAGCTCTTTTTATATGAAAGGTTTCTGATAGACATTAAATTCTTTTCAGATTTTTGGTACTTTTCGGGTGGGAATCACATACTACAGCCGTGACTTTCAAATAAAATTTAAAGAAACAAGATTGCATCTAACTAATTAATTAATTAATTAATTAAAAAAGACTATGATGCATAAAATTAAACCCTTACAGGTAGCTAGTTAATTACTGATATTATGAAATTTATAAATCTAACGCCTGGTTTTATTCCAATTATATGATTAATTAAATCATTAATAGTTAATCAAATCATATTCTATAATAATCAGATTATTTTTCAGACGTTGAGAGATATATTGAACGATAAAAAGTAGTAGATTTTGACCAAATGACGATCGATTGTCTTGGATATCAAAATGCATTTGAAATTTTTACTATCTCTCTCTACTCTCGAACACAAACAAAATATTGTCATATTATTTATAAAATGCAGCAGTGTTAATTATTTAAATAACATTAATTACCTTTCTACAGCGGATATAAACACTTTCCTCATTAAAATTAAGAAAAAGAGGAGATCATTTTGTAAAACATATTTTTAGGGTGGCACAGTCATTTATAATATAATATGATCTAGAAATAGAGCAGAATCGAAATAAAGAAACCCTTGTAGGAATATCCATGTATATGGGGCATGTTTTAATGTGCATGGGAAATGTGATACCGAAATAATCATTTGAATACAGTGACTCCAAAAGGTAAGGAATATATGAAGCCACAGGAAAACTTTATTAAAAACAAATAAGAATATTTAACTGGTATGCAATGTGATAGGTCCTGATCTGGCACGTCGTCTACAGTCACTTTCTCACAGACGTAATGTGGCTTCCCTCTGTCTTTTCTACAAGTATTTTCATGGCAACTGCTCTGAGGATCTATTTTCACTGGTTCAACAAACTACATGAATTTAAGCGTGCTATTACGTTGTTTTCCCGTCCCACCCTTTCAGCATCGACACGGTTAAATGTAGCCGTCTTTTCTACTCCGACAGCTTCTTATCTCGCACTTCTCGAAAGTGGAACTACATTCCGCTTACTTACTTCCCTGATGGCTATAATCTTCAAGATCTTCGATATTTTCTGATGCCTTGATCTTGACCCCGTTCTTCTCTTTGTCCTTTCTTTAAACACCCCTCTTTACTCTTGCTCTCATTCTGTAACCCCTTGCATGCTAGTCGCAGTTCGGCCTTGCTTGGGGTGATATGCTCATATATATATATATATATATATATATATATATATATATATATATATATATATGAGCTTTTCCCCCCAAGCGTGGCGGGAAACCACTAGCACGCAAAGGGTTACAGAGAATTGGAGCGAGAGCAAATAGGAGTGATAGAGGAAAAGATGAAGAAAAGGATAGGGGATGGATCAAGGCATCTGGTGATGTCGATTGACATTACATTTGGATAGTTGGAGATTATAGCTATCAGGGAAACAGAAAAATGGGAGTGAATTCCAAAGGCGAGAGGTGCGAGACATGAAGCTGTTGGAGTAGAAGAGACAGTGAATGGGTGAGAGCGAGATGCCAGCCTAGTAGAACGCTTAAATTCATGGAGTCTGGGAACCACTGAAAGCAGCTCATCGGAGCAGTTACCATGACATAGGGAAGCGACGGCACATCTGTGAGAGAGCGACTGCAGACGAGATGTCAGATTAAGGCCAATTACATTGCATATCCGTCTCTGGATTTTATCAAGAACCTTGAGACAAACAGAAGGGGCTCCATACCATATATGGCAGCAATACTCCATGCAAGGTCGAATGGTTGATTTGTAGATTTAAAGGATCGACTCCGGCGAGAATAATTTCCTAGCGCGGCACAGGGAGCCAAATTTTCTTGCGGTGGACGAAGCTATTGACTCAATGTATTTGTTCCATCTCAGGTCAGCAGTCAATGTGAGACCGAGTAGTCGCTAGAAGTGCTCTTGAGAAGTTGAGCGTCAAACATTCTAATGGGGACAAGGATGGTTCTCTGTGGTGAGTAATAGAGAGCAATTTTGTTTTTGAGGCGTTAAAGTTGACCAGCCAATTCCAGTCCCAGTTCACAACCGATTAGATGTCCTTTTCGAGACGAACGGCCAGGTTAGTTTTGTCAGCGACACTAGATTCGTTTTTGAGGCACAATTGTAGTGTCGTCCGTGTAGATGTTTACTTGGGAATCTATGACGTCAGGAAGATTGTTGATGAATATAAGGAACAGAGTAGGGCACAGGATGAAGCCTTGGGGAACACCTGCGTTCGTGGGATAGGAGCTGAAGGAGAATCCGTCGAGAACGACCTTCAATGCACGGTTTGACAGGAATGATTGCATTAAGTCAAACAACCGACCTGAAATTCCATTATCCTGAAGCTTGCGAAGAAAGCCGGCATGCCAAACCCTATTAAACAGGTTGGAGATATCTAGATATGATCTAGAAATATACCGGAATCGAAATAAAGAGATTCTTGTAGGAATATTCATATATATGGCACATGTTTTAATGTGGATGGAAAATGTAATACAGAAATCCGAATACTCATCTGAATAGAGTGACTCCCAAAAGTAAGGAATACATGAAGCCACAGGAAAAATTTTATTAAAAACAAATAAGAATATTTAAGTGATATTAAATAGCAATAATTTAGTACAGCAGACTTGCGAAAGCAGAAGAGGGGTTGTATAGAAGGATTCTAAAAATAACATAGACGGAGAATGTGAATGATGAGGAAGTTCTAAGGACAAGAGAAACAAAAAAAAGACATTCATACATAGATGAAAAAGAGAATTTTCTGGGGCACATAATAAAGAAAGAAGGCTTCGAAAATTCAACATGGAGATATACTGAAGGCAATATGGAACGATTAAAAAAAGCGATTAACCGAACTATTTCCTTGTAGAACGGAGAGTAGATGGAATAGTAAAAAGAAAAACATTGTTAAGAACTATTCTTAACAATGGTCTTTCCGGACGTAGGCGATCATGGCTCTCCACTTCACCCAATTGCTTGTAGCTCTCAGTAAGTTACTATCTCCTGTCACCTCCCCCACACCACTTTCCCAAGCCCGCCAGATATGTCATGCGTTGCTTTTCCTTGTCTCTCTTTCCCTCTATTCGACCTGTGAGTATCAGTGTCTCCAGGCCATCCTTTTTTATTACGTGTCCCACGACTTTCAGCTGCTTCTTCCTGATGTTAAGTACAAGCCTCTTCCTTGTTTGCATCCTCTTCAAGACGTCATCGTTGCTCACACGCTCGGTCCATGGTATTCTCAGTATCCTTCTGAAGAACCACATCTCAGTCGCCTCGAGTCTCTTCTTCATCTTTGAGAAGACCGTCCAATATTCGCTGCCGTATAGGAGGACATATGTCACGTAACAGCTCAGTACACTTTTCTTTGTTTGCAAAGAAGCCGTCTTGTCTCACAATACTCTGCCCAGCTTATGGAATATGTCCTTGGTAATCACAATACGTCTACGGATCTAGGTTTAGAAAGGATAAAAACATTTGTTTATCTTTCTGAGATGAGGGTTACTGTAACTATTTACATCGATCGGACTGTTGTCCTCGTCTTTATTGCCATATTCACGACTTTTCGGCAGTTGTCGGTATTGCCTTCTTCACGTGATATACGTTGGAAAAATGGCCCAGTGGAAAAAAGCGTTGGTTGAAGTAATCCCAAAAGTGACTTGACCTAAAGAATTGTGAGTTCAATACCTGGCCGGAGCAGAAGCGAAAAAAAAATCTGGATAGTTGAATTACTAAAGGGAATTAACTGAAGCTTAGATATCCAGAAAAGGTATGTCACGTGGAATTAGAACAATCTAACCCCGAGCAGTAAATAAAGTGTCCGTTTTGAAATTCCGACAAATATCACCTGACGAAGGTAGGAGCGTACAACGGTCGAAACGTTGTGAATATGACAGTAAAGATGAGGACAACAGTCCGAACCATAGTATAAATAAATGATAGAATGTTGTGGATAGCCATGATCGCCGATGTCCTGAAACAGCACGAAGAAGAAAACTGAAAGCTAATAGAAATATAGTAGCGATATCTTCGACGATTCCTTCAGATAAGAATTATTTTGACTACGTAATCGAATACCCTAAAATCCTAGGAGATTGTTAGACTCTAGAAACAATTAATACGAATCTGGCATAAAATAGGAAAACGTCACTGGACAACTTAGAACAAAAGCCGATTGAAACAGTAGCAGGTAGTGCAAGAGAAGAAACTGTTAGCATCCAACCTACGGTCACATCTAGCCATTTCAATTGTAAAATGATGAGACATTGCCACTGTTATGGTCCGGTTCCTTGTACCACGGTGATAGTCCAAGGTAGAACCAATAAGAAGAACACGAAGGCGGATATGGAATAACACAGATATATTACAAACAGGAATATATACAGAGAGGTAGAAAAGTGTTAGTACGAACAATCAGGTTTAGTAGTAATTGTCTGAAACGCGACTCTGTTTCGGACTGCCTCTGACTCGACTGACTGGCTCACTCTGACGGACTTCACTCCAGACTTCAGAGTGAACCCCAGACTTCAGACGGAACTCCAGACTTCAGTCGGAACGGTATTTAGTCACCCACCCCACGAGGGCATCATGTGGCAAAAGGCCGGTTTAACGTGGGATCTCCAAGCCCGTGGGCTCGGCCAAAAATATGCCCTTTGAACCCGTATAAACGGGTTCAGGGTCGGTTTACCTCCCCGAAAGAGACTCGCCCTTCGGCGTAGCCTCATTCCGGTTCCTCCCCGCCCGAAGGCAGAGAGTTCAACCGATCAGCCGATCTGCCGGTCGTCCGACTTCAGACGGAACGGTATTTAGTCAGCCCCCCCCCCACGCACACACGGTTTAACGTGGGGTTTCCGAGCACGTGGGCTCGTGCAAAAATATGCCCTTCGAACCCGTATAAACGGGTTCAGGGTCGTTCTACCACCCCGAAAGAGACTCCGCCCTTCGGCGTAGCTTCCTTCGGGTTCCTCCCCGCCTGTAAGCAGAGAGTTCAACCGATCAGCCGGTCGCCCGACTTCGGACTGAACGGTATTTAGTCACCCCCACTCACGAGGGCATCATGTGGCACAAGGCCGGTTTAACGTAGGGTTTCCGAGCCCGTAGGCTCGGGCAAAAATATGCCCTTTGAACCCGTATAAACGGGCTCAGGGTCGGTCTACCACACCGAAAGAGACTCCGCTCTTCGGCGTAGCCTCCTTCGGGTTCCTCCCCGCCCGTAGACAAAGAGTTCAACCGATCAGCCAGTCGCCCGACTTTGGACTGAACTCTCTGCTTCCGCTTGAGGTGCAGTATTTATTACGTATGGAATAGTCCTTTATGTTTTTATGGGTAAGGTCCCCTAACAGCCACCGATCTAGTACTGCGATTAAATTCATAAATTCTACGTAGCATACAGCAAAACACTTCAGAACAATGACGATGAAAGTATTTATAAAAACGGCAAAGGGAACCTTCATTACGGCAATGGGTAAGTAACTGAAGCCGAAATGTCAGGTCAGGACCAATAACATTGCAGATTCTTCTATAGAATTTATCAAGAATCTCAAAATAAGCAAGATCACCAGACAATATGTGGCAACATTTTATTAAAAGTAAGAGTCATTGGAAATTTCCCGTATTTAGGAAAGTGTGTTTAGAGAATTAAACGCACTAAGGACATATTGAATGAAAGAGGTTTAGACGGTGAATAATGAATAACAGGCTTGTGTAAGTGCATGGAGACTGGAAGGAATTTTAGTAAGGCAAACATTACTACGAAGGAAATGAAGTTGTGGAGAGCCCATGTCCTGAATGGTTACCACACGTAAAAGAAGATCCAGCAACAATAGTCGAAAAATGGACAAATGGCGGACGTATAAATATGTAAGATTCTGGAGACAAAAATAGTCTAGTGCGGCCCAGTGAACCAACTTTCCTAGAGCAGTGCTAGCAATTGATTCAATATAATATTCCCACTTCATGCCAGATCAAGAAGTCACAAGGAGTTACTCTCCTTGAGTTTAGCATCAGCTATAATGATGGAAGATAGAAAGAAGTCTTTCAGAAGAAAGCACTTTTGTTTTGCAGACGTAAAAATTAACGAGCCCTTCCTTGCCCCAGTTTACAGCATATTTTAGTTAACTTTTGAAATCAGCTGCTAATTCAACCTTATCGAACCGATCAGACTTAGATAAATTTTGATCAAGTCTTTAATTGTGTAATACAGACGTAAAGCTGATTCAGTATTTAATGTGTAATATTTCCATAAATATGTGGGCTCAACTCATCTTTGAACATTGAGTCAATCTCCCAGGAAATTAAATCATTGAAAATGATCCGGCAATATTTGTGGGCTGAAAAACATTAAAAACTGGTCGGCAACGGAAATGAATCTGTTATCAGATACATCCATATATTGATTATCAGTGAATTCTGAAGATACTGTAGCAAGGAGACCTCAAATTAATAGCAATGTGAAACATTATGTAAAGAATAATGAGAATAAAGATTAGTATGTCGGATTCATAAATTCTCAGCACCAATTCGTATAAACGAAGCGATTGCATCCGACATTCTAAATTCTAACCAAACAACCATAAATATGAGAATTTGGACAGAAGGCATCTTGTTTTTTCAACACCTCAATATATATATATATATATATATATATATATATACACATATATATGCAATCGTCAGGCCACATATGCGGTCTGACGATTGCATATAGCATGAAACAGACTGTCGTCTCTAAGTGTTGACTTCTATGTTCACTTTTATATTTACACACGTTCTATCTCTGATATTGAGCACTTTATTCTATAAATATAGCACACCTTAAGACTATATTTCTTTATATGTATATATATATATATATATATATATATATATATATATATATATATATATATAATTATTTGTTTAAAAATTATAACATAAATATGTTATAAAATCACTACAAAAATAGCCATTTTGTTTCAACACCTCTGGTGTCTTATCAAGGCAAACATCATAGCACCTGTTCCAATGTCAGTTTTGCTGTCCCTTCGGCACCGAGGCCCATTGGAACAGTTGATATGATGTTTGCTTGACAGCCTAACTGTCAGGGTTTCAATTCTCCGTATTGTATGCGCACTACTGATGCAGTCCCAAATATAGGACGAAACGGCTTTCTGCATTCTGTTGAGGTTTCTGAATTAACTTTTATTTGTATATATATGTGTGTGTGTGTGTGTGTGTGTGTGTGTGTGTGTGTGTGTGTGTGTGTGTGTGTGTGTGTGTGTGTGTATATATATATATATATATATATATATATATATATATATATATATATATATTTGAAAAAAATCTTATTTTGATATGTTTGGCTAAAAGCTCGCCATCCAAAGCATAGATTTTATTTCGATCAAATCAACATTCGTGAGAGGGAATTTATTACTTTTATACTTTAACTGTATAATTTTGTAAATTAGACTGTAAATCGCTGTCGGAACAGTGATTAAAGGAGAAAAGACTAAATTTACTAAGAGTTACAAAGGACAGAAAATTGTGGAGAGCCATAATCGCTCAGGTTTCGAATGGATAGGGTATAAAGAAGAAGAAGGAGAAGATAGAATTCTGACAAATTCACATTTAAATTTGAATCATTCATTAATTGAAAAGATTAGGGAAAAAAGTCACTTTGTCACTAAAAGATATCATTTTAGTCATCTATATATTGGGTTGTGTGGATAGCGTGAAGCTCATCGGCGCGGAAGGTGGAATCGGCGTGACGTGTTCCAATTTCAGCTTAGGCTTTTGCATTCATTCTCGCATTCATGAACTTGAGGAAGCTATGATTACATCTGACATGTTAGACTTAAATGGCAGAGCAGACTAGCCAGTCTTGTAGACAGCAAACCTAGAAGTCGCCCGGATGATATTTTACTGTATTTCCTCAAAAATCATTGCAATTCAAAGATAGTAAAGAGAAGAAATCTGTGAAAAGCTTTTCTCGTCCAGCATTTGAAGAGACATGGCATTAAAAAATACACAGGAAATGATACTGTGATGGCAATCAAACGAGCAAGATCGATACTCTGAGAAGAAATCCAGCGTATTAATTTTACGAAATATGAGTTGCTCGCTGAAGTTTACCCAATCAGGATATGGTATGTTTTGTTGGTTGAAAATGGGGCAACAATTTTACAAATGTAAAAGTTCAGCAATATCTTCTGAAAGTAGATAATTGTAATATTATCTCTTGGTAGGTATTCATGGATTGGCAGTTTAGCGACTCTGAGCGAGAAATCGACAAGCCAAGTTAAAATTCAAGTCGAATTGTTTACTAGCGCGTGTTTGACCGTGGGAAAAGTATCAATCCAACACTTCCTCCCCAGCTATGGGTTAAAAGCAGACCAAGCTGGACTCTCGAGCTGGGGTTGACAAACAGGACAACACGGAATTGAAAACTCTATGTCGAGCTTGTTGGGCGCACACATCAACTGTAACTTAAGTCCGCTCAGCTAAAAATCATGTTGGACCTTAGGACGCGCCTGATGATGCTCGGAAAAGAGCAGCCATGTTGAAGATGAGAAATCCCACTGATTTGCAAGGGTGTCTTCAAAGCGAAACAAACTCTAAGGTTCGTTCAGGCGTTGCATAAGTGTTTCAGTATTAGGAATATGACATTAAAGATCTTCCGTTACGTGCCGTGTTCCTTCAGTTGCTTATGGCTTTCTACAACAACCTATCCGAAGTAGCTGTTAGTAACGTTAACCTTTTTCCCGCCATCTGTTCACACCAGCTGATCAGTTAGGTGGCTCGCAGCTTACCCCCGCTGTCACTTTTGACTTCGTTATGTCTTGTGAATGTACGATTCTCTAAGCCCGTCTTCCTGATTAGGTATCCAACAAATTTAAGCTGTCTCTTCAAATGATCGATGGCAGATTAGATTTTCTGAAATGTATTGTTTGTAAATAATCAAGGAGAGCGTAGTAAGTTTTATTAGAAAATAAAACGAGAGAAATGTAATTCGACAACTGATAAAATATGACAATAACTCTCACCCTATTATACTTTTCACCTTTTTATTTTTTCCGTTAATATTAATCTTCTTCCTCCCTTTATATGTGCTCTGTACTTTCAGGACGTGGTTCTTCACAATTTTCTATCCTTTGTAGATCTGTCTTTTCACTACCCTTCCCTGTCAATTTTCTGCTGTCTAAACAACGTTGTTTGGTAGGTTATTCGCTTAATTTTCTCTGTTTATCTTGAATTTAATATGTCCTGTGAGTGCCAAATTCTCCAAACACTTTTCTCCTTTTTATATATACGAGCAATGTCAACTTGCACTTTTTGATTTTACGTATAATAGTCCATTTGGTTTCTATTTTCCTTAAAACTTCGTTCATTTCATGGTATTCTCAGCATATTTCTGTGGAACAATATTTCTTTTGCCTTAAGACACTGCTTCGACTGTAGGGAGATTGTCCTGCATTCGCTGCCATATAGGAGGACTATTATTACATAAGGTTTCCGAACGCTTTTCTTTGTTTCAGACGAACGTAGCGTAGTAAATTAGTGGTACTATAATCCAGTGAGTTATCTACAGTGTTAACGAATTATGACTGCTTGATTTAGCGCCACCAGTGTGAGAGGAGCTTACTGACCTGATTACCGGGGAAAGTAGTTTTTTTTTCCGGGGTGAGATTGGTTCACCTGCCTTCCACCCGTTTTTAAATTCAATATGTCCCTCCTTGAAACCAAGAAAACTTAATCTACCTTGTCATTTAACCTCTGATTGAATTTTTCAATAAACGAAATACTGATTCTATGTCCTTCGAAATGTCCTAGTGTGCAAACGAACATAACCACCTCAGTTGGAATTTGAGTTCGATTAGTTACTCCCACTTTCCTCGCTTGAGGAAATCCTATGGCGATTTGAATACTTGAACGGGAAATTAGTCAGTCAAAAGTCTGGATATAGGATGAAATTAACTTGCAAATAGCTGAATAGTACTGAAAATACTTTAACAATGTTTCTATTAACGGCTTGTATATTGCATTTTAGGAAATTATTATTCGAAATTAAATTCTTCTGCTGTATATCACAAGATTCTTGACAAAATCGGAAGAAAGATCTGTAATGTAATCATTCCTAACCAAGGGTCTCGACTTTAGTCACTTTCTCACCGACCTGAAGTCGCTGCCTTCTGTCTTTCTACAAATATTTTCATGTCAACTGCTCTGATGAGTATTTTTCCCTGATGCAAGACTACACTGAATTTAAGTATGTTATATGCTGTCTTTATATATTTTTATTTATTTTCTTATATTATTTTTAATTTTTTTTTTTAATTTTAATTTTCAGACCACTTAGGTTAATATGTAAATATAAAAGTTCTAGATATATAACTGTATATATCGTGTGTAACCTGGCATACTGCGGCTTTTGGCAACTAGTGAGACTATTTTCTCAATAAAAAAGGCAGGAACATGAAGCAAAATGTTGTTTTTTTTTGTTCCTTTTCCTTTTGTCTTATTTTATTTGAAACGCAAAGTCGATATTCTCAAGGGTTGGGGAAAGGGTTGGTCACTATGGCATCTCAGAATGCCCCCAACGGCTCCAAAGTGACTTCATCTTACTTGTTTGGCCTCCACCCTAGCCTAAACAACTACAGCGCATCTGGTCTCTGAAATGGAGACGTATTTGTAACGTCAGCCACACACTTTTCAGTAAATGAACATTGATTCGAGATTAGTAAGATTTAACATGAAATTCCAATTCTAAGTTCTAAGAATCGTTTTTTCCTTGATACTGTCTAGATGTACTATTTATTTATTTTTTTATATTTTTTGTAATTTTAATTTTCAGACCATTTAAGTTAATTTGTAAAATTCTACTCATATAAGTGTACATATCGTGTGTAACCTGACTTAATTCGGGTTTTGGCAAATAGACCGTTTTACTGTTAAAATATCTACATGCTCTCGCCACTTCTACAGTTACTTTTCTAGAACTTATCAACTTTGAAATTCCATTACGATTTCTTGTTTTCCTGATAACTACAATCTTCAAAAATTTAAATGCAACATCAATCGCCATCTTCTATCTTCCTGTTCTTTTTTTTTTCTTTTCCTCAGTACTTCTCAGTCTTCTCGCTATTTCTCATTCACTGTAAATGCATTCATAGTAGTAGCATTATCACCTTGCTTGGGGTGAAACGATTTAAAAACAAAAGGAAAAAAAATATTGATAAAATAGTGAAACATTCCACATTCCACATTTTCAAAATACGGTTATCGTTTTAAAATGAAGTTATAAAAAAAAAAAAAAAATTAGACTTAACGTTCGTCGTTTTAAATTAATTTAACACATCTTTATGCCGTACGGTGGCCGAAAATGATTAAGTATAAGTCAAGACTTCAATATTAAGATAAATCAGTATTTAATTACAACCGCAAATAAATACTTAACAAGAACAAAGAAATAAAAGTCAACCAAAGATAATTAACCATTTCTGTGAAGACATTATTAGTAGCGCGGCTCGGCTTAATGTCCAGTAAAGCCTAAATTAAAACCCAAATAATCGAGGCATAATAATTCACACTAATTCTACTGGATAGTTCCACTAAGTTACCTCACACCGATATTTATACACCTAGCATAAAGTATATATGCATAAGTCCAGAGTGTCACGCTCGAACCTCGGTGTCGGTAGTTACTCATATTCTACCTATATAACACACATTCATATTTAAAAAAAATAAAATAAGTACCACGCATATATATATATATATATATATATATATATATAAATAAAGGGAAGAGGTTATAATAGTTCCAACGATAGAAAAGTGTGTATATTAAAAAGAAGAGAGAAACCGCAAATGGTTTTTTGGATTTTTTTTTTTTTTAAATATTATGCTTTATTTTCCATAATTTTGCTACACGTGTTTCCAGTCTCGCGATCTTCATCAGGCAAAGCGTGGAGATTTCTACATATTATTAAAAATAATTAATTTTTTCTTATGTTTTTCGATGTTAAATATTCTCGATATGAGACATTCTCTTTTTGTGTGTTTGTGACACAAATGTCTTCCTTAATTGGCAGTGAAAAGTTCTGGGTGAAGTGTTATAAAACAATTAAGATTGGTCTGAGAAATGGTGAAGGAGTTATCGGCATTCTTATCTTTTAATGACCCCTGCGTGTTCTTAGATCTATTTCCATTTTCTTGTGTTTTTGTCAGCATGCATATGTATATGCATATTCCCTCTCTATACATACATACTGTCTTATTACGAGGAATTAATAAACACATTTGTACACATACACACATATACACACATACATATACCTAATGTAGTAAAATTATGGAAAATAAAGCATAATATTTTTCTAAAATCCACATTACAACCAAAAATGGTTGTGGTTTCTCTCTTCTTTTTAATACACACACACACACACACACACATACACACACACACACACACACACACACACACACACACACACATATATATATATATATATATATATATTAGGAAATGGATTAAATCCGAGATATTTTTAATTTATTTGTTTAAAATTTATTTTTAATGGATACATATATTGAGTGTTTGATACCCTATTTTTATTAAACAATATATTTATTTATTTACCTCTACCGGCTTGAATATTCGTGAAATCTTGTTAGAAAAATATGCCCGAGGGCGCAATTTTTTCTAACAAAATTTCTCGAACATATAGATGGAAATAAATAAATATATTGTTTAATGAATAAATAAAAAGATAGCATCTGCTCAGATATGAGTATCCATTAAAAATACCGTTTAAACAAATAAATTAATACTCTGTCGGAATTAATTAATTCCCCGCCACCCTATAATGTGTTTGTTTACGTTAGGATACGAAACAGAACAGGTATTTCCATTTAGAGGACGCAGTTTCGAATCTTGCCGGAAGGCTCATGTTTTTCTAACAAGTTTTGTCGAACATTCACGCCGGTAGATGTAATTAAATAAATGTAATGTTTAATAAACAAAAAAGAAAAAGAAAAACAGAGCCCCTACTGAAAGAGAGAGAGAGAGAGAGAGAGAGAGAGAGAGAGAGAGAGAGAGAGAGAGAGAGAGGGGGGTTATCCGCACTTTCTCCATAACTAGTTTAATAAGCAAGAGTGTGGATAATTTTTGAATTTCCATAGATAGATAGATAGATAGATATGGACGTTAGTGTGCGCGTGCGCGTGCGTGTGCGCACGCGCATGCGTGTGTGTGTGTGTGTGTGTGTGTGTGTGTTGCTTTTGGTTATCTTTTTCATGCTGCTCTGAAAATCAATAATACTGAATTCTTAGTAAAGTACATTAAAATTCTTTTGAATTTTGCTGTTGAAGAAGTAATCACTTGTCTTCCTAACGGTGAACCTATGTTGTCAAATAATAAAAAAAAAATCCTGTTTAATTTTCTATCCGTCTTTTGGAATAGTAAATCACGAATCACATCGCCTAGACACGATGCAATAATTTGAAATGCGGGACTGATCTGTTCCATCCACAGAAAAGTGTCGGCAAAGAAAAAGCATTTATCTCCATAAATAACAATCAATGGTTTAGCTGTCTCTTGCGACAGATTAAAAAAAAAAAACATACTCAACACAAATATCCCTAAAATATTTATTTTCATCTTTATATTAGCTAAATGTCAAAATTGTGCAGAAGTCGGAGACTGGCTGTCTTTCATTTATTCCTTTGTGACAAGGATAATAATTTTAAATGTTCAAAAATATATGAATTTCTTTCCAACTACATAAGCATATTTTTTGTGTACTCTTAAATCACTTCGTATATCGATAAGTTTAATACCAAAACACCATTTACTGATAGAGACTTGTTTATTGAAAGATTCAAGCATAAAAACAGAGTAAAAAAGAAAAGAAAGAAATTGTCACGAGACTCATGGTTGGCTGAGGTCGGTCGGATGCTGCATGCGTAATCTTAGACATGGTGAAGCTAATCTGTCTGGGTCAAACTAAAGCCTCCTACTTGAAGACAGACCTTTGTCATGAATATATCCTTTCATCGAAACTATTAAAACGGGAGCTTGATTTTGTTTATGTTGTAGCATACCTACTGACGATAAAGGATATGTCCCCATTCACATAAATACAGTAGTAAATACTGTATGTTAGTCTGCATTTGGAGATTCATCTCCAGCTGTGCTGGTCAAACTCTCTGCCTAGAGGCAGAGACGATCCCCAGACGAAGCTATGTCGAAAGGCTGAGTCTCGTCTCGGGAAACAGATACCCGACCTCGTTTTTTAAGGGGTCTATGGGGAATTTTTGGCCGAGTCTAAGGGCTAGAATACCCCACAAATTCGACCTTGTACCACATTTGACATCGTGGGGCGTTGGTAGATATCCAGCAGTTAGAGATTCATTGTGGAATTCACATGACTCACTTCTAGCAGTTGACTACTTCTACGCACCGCTGGCGAGTCTTATATGAGTTGTTCGTGTCTTAAGTATTATTGCTCATCACCAAACTTCGTGTGATTATTCTATTCAGTAACCATCCCTAGGTTACGACAGATTTGTTCAAACATTTCATTGAGAAAATGTTTATGCATTTCTATAGATATCGGGATCTAGCATGTCCTATATATGGCGCGGTGGATAAATACATAAAACATGAATATTAATATATAAGTCTATAATGGAAATCTATGTATAATTTTTTAGATATCAAGAACAAATTTATAAAAAATCTGTGACAATATTTCTAACAACTTTAATGGCAGATCTTCTATTATAACAATGTGCTGTATTCAATAACAAAAGAAACGAAAACAAAAAGAAGCTAAATGATTGACTTACGTTTTACTGTTTACCAACCTTTTATACTTTATTTAAAGCCAATAAATATTTGTAGATTATGAGAATTTTTGTTTAGCTAATAATAAGGATTTACTGATAAACGTCCGACTAATTGAGCCATTGCTGCTGGGTGTACAGATGGATTCATACCTTTTCGAAGGGAATTTGCGCGTAAAGGACCTGGCTAGTATTTGAACTTAGCTCTCTGAATTCCAATTCCGAGCCGTCATCCATTACACCACCGGCACATCCAAGCTTACAACACCTGATATTCCCAATACAAGTTTAATTAACTTTGGTGATCGTACGAGAAACACTGTTTGAAATCAGCTAGATTATATATCCAGACACAATTTAAAAAAAAAAAGAGGATAATTTCAATTTAAAATTTCAGCACACCCCTCTCTTCCGTACACATATGTAGTCGCATCAACGTAAGAAGAAGTCGAAAAGACAGAAACGCCTCACACGAAAACCTTTTCGACTTTTTCTGATATCAACCTAATGATTCCATTTACGAAAATACGTTAACAGAGTGGAAGCCTTAGAATTATATTATATTATATATATGGGAGATTTGAACTTTTTGTTTAATTTCGAAATTTTGTTGAATTTTCATGAGAATTTTCTCATGCCAAATGTGAATATTCTGCTTTATATTGAAGCTACTTCGAGAATTATTTCACGCGAAATAATTGTAATACATGATTCATGACACGTAATATCAGGAATTTAAGTAAAAGATTATCTGAACACAAAAGGAATCTTTTACAAAATAACACATTAAATGTAATAGTTGCTCACGGTAATCATTCTGACCATAATATTGATTTAACAAAATGCAACTTTAATTAAATAGGAAGTAATTTACGAAGAGGATAGTTTATAAAAACTGCTTTAATCGTTACATCATCCACAGTAAATTTTGGCCCAGGTTCGTACAACATTTTACATTACTTAGATCTTTTTTTTATCGCAATGTGTGATACTTAAAAATAAAAAGTGATAAAAACATAAACTGTAAGAAAAATAAAATAAATCATAATGGTTAGACTATATAAAAGACAGATCTAAAAAAAATAAATTTAAAAGATTAAAATTTCAGCGTCCCCTCTTCTTGGTGTGCATGTAAATATAACTGTAATTCGAAGAAGGAGAAAACTCGTGAAACAAAAATATTTTCCACTTTGTAGCACGTTTTCCTAAAATATGCCGATATAAAAAGATACAGAAAATTATGATATACACCCAGGTTTATTCTTATATATAAAATAAAGTGTATATGTATGTGTTTGTACGTGTGGATGTCAAAGCAACTCCTCCGTTCCCAATGGTCTGATTTCAATGATGTATAGCTCATTCAAAACCCTAGAAAAGATAGGTACAGGGAACGATTTTCATTGAGCTTAGATTCAGCGTCGACAGATTATGCGAGATTCAAAATATCTATTAATATATTATACTAGCCATTATCGTTGCTTTCATGGTTCAAGAGGTTTAACTCTTATTTTCCTTTTGTATCCATAATTGCAGCTAACTTGAAATTTAAGTAGTTTAAAAGCCGCACTTTTTAATTTAAAATTTTTGTTTCAAAGATTTCAAGTAGTGAATATATCTTATTTTTCAAAACGATAGCGAGCGGGCGTAGCCTGTTAGTTTTCTATAAAATTCGTTACATATTTTTTATAAAATTTATAAACGTTTCCCAATTGTTCCTTCTTCCACTGTTCTCTCATATTTTAATCCATTTTTCTTTAGAAATCGCTGGGTTTAGGTCAGGAAACGAAACTAATCAGATATGGATATTTCGATAGGCTGAGAAATATTGTAGTTTATAAAGCAATATTCTATTTTGTTTAGTGGCTGTGTCGACAAAAAGCACGTTATATCTAAAGACGATTTATCTTGCCAGGGTGACGCGAGTTCGAATCCTGCTGGAGAGCGCATATTTTTCTTCATTAATATTTCTGGAATATCCAGGCTGGTAGACAAAAAATATACTGTTTAATAAATAAACGGAGTATCGACTCGAACATGGGTATCCATTAAAAACATTGCATATCTCTTTGTGTGTATGTATATATATATATATATATATATATATAGTGCACTCGTGGCTTGACGATTGCATATAGCATGAAACAGACTGTCGCCTCTAAGTTTTGACTTCTATGTTCACTTATATATATATATATATCTTCGGCAATAAAACCAACATGAAGTGGAATCAAAATTTGAACATTTTGGTCGTAAGTAGATCCTAGGATCCGGGAGAGAGACTGGAATATTAAAGAAAATACGCTATAGGAACTTACATTTTATCTTTTACTTAAAAAAAAAATCTAATTTTAAGCTGTTTAAGTGTAGCTTGACCCCCAAATTTTCGCCTGCAGTTCATATATATATATATATATATATATATATATATATACTTTTCACCCCAAGCAAGGCAGGAGTGCCACTAGCACGCAAGGGGTTACAGAAAGTGGGAGCAAGAGTAAAGAGACGTGAGAGAGGAAAGGATGAAGAGAAGGACGGAGAATAGGTGAAGTCATTTGGAGATGTCGATTGACATTACATTTGAATAGTTGGAGATTTTAGCTATCATGGAATAAGAGAAAGAGAGTTGCATAGACGGGAAGTACGAGACATGAAGCTATTGGAGTAGAAGAGACGGCTACATTTAACAGTTTCGACAGTGAAAGGGTGAGAGCGAGATGCCAGTCTAGTAGAACGCTTAAATTCATGAAGTCTGGGAACCAGAACAGTTACCGTAAAAGTATTTGTAAAAAGACATAGGGAGGCGACGGCACGTCTTTGAGAGAGCGACCGCAGACGAGATGCCATTCGGCTCTGGGTTTATATTCTATATGGCATAGTTTAGGTAGGTTTTAATTGAGTAATGCCGGTAAGATAAATCATTGTTAATACAAAAAAATCATGTGACATTTTGGGAAACGAATGCACGCAAGCTGGTCGTGTGAAAGGCACACAAACATTTACAAAATAAACAAAATGAAAGCAGAATATATGGATTTTATAGCCACCCCTATGCCGGAGGTTTCAAAACTTGTCCAGTTTAGAAAGACATGTCCGTCAATGGCATAACTGAGTCAAACAATGACGCCTTCCGTTGATCACTTTTAAATCATTTCACTCCAAACAAGGCAACAATGCCACTAAGATGCAAGTTGTTACTTTGTGTGAAAGAAAATCAAAGTTGAAAAATGTGCCGATGGCGTGAATTCGTTCAAGACCCCAACCATCGGAAGATGATTACAACAGATCTCAATCATTGAACAAGTGGATAAAGAGGGCTACGCTTGATGGACATGCTACAGAAAGCGCCCCTAGAAATTATAACAGAGTCAGCAGCATTCCGCTGCCGTCTCATAACTGGATTCTGTATGTCTCATTCAATATGTGACGCAGACGAAAGTCATGAAATGAAGTGTGTGGTCACTTCCTGGCAAGTTGACGGCCATTTTAAACAAAATCTTAAAAAGTAACATTCCGCTACCTAAATGTATGTCTATATGAAAGTATACATTGTCATGTTTCCGTCCATATGCTTACATGTGTGTCTCTATTTGTCTGCTATTCTGTCTGCGTTTATAGATCTAACTCTGTTACAGAAATTTGTATGTTTCGTCAGAAAAAAGAAAAAAAAAAGCTAAACGAACTCTGAAGTACTGACTTTTCATCTGATGTAGTCTGTTTAATCTCATTTCATTTGAGTAAATTCCTTTATGACAAATTATATTTGCTTCGTGAAGTTGCGCGCACTGGACAAAATCTAATTTCATATATATTACCCGTCACGTTAGAGATAAAAACCAATTAGGCGCTATTATTCATTATCTTCTTCGCTATCTCTGTCTTTCCGTTCCCGTCTTTCTCTTACTATCTCTCTCTTCCGCTTCAGCGTTATGAATTCCAATGAGGTCAAGATGAGTGATTGAGTGAGCGCTTAAGTAAAATAATTCCCAGCGTGAGAGAAAAAATATTAAAGAATTTGAGTTTTGAACAAAAGAATCATGCACTTCACAGCACAAGAATGGTTACAAGACGAAGGAATTATATTCTTTATCGGACATAAACTCAAGTAAAATGCCTCTTAAATATGCCGCCTTATCCGACTTGTGAAGGTTTTATATATGAGATTTCCGCTTTTGTTTAAGGAAGCAAACAATGGTAGCGACATTACTTGTTTCGTTCTTTTCTTTATGAACGTTTTTAATCTCGACGTCGCACCTACTCTCAGGATATTGGAACGGTCATATTCTAACTTTTTGTACGTAGTCGAGCGGTTCTTTAAGAATATGCATTTTTCACACGGGCTACCAATATTGTCGTTTCACATTATGGTAATAGTAATGGCAATTCTTAGATAGCAGGACAAATTGCGTTCTATAGCTTTGGCTGGCAACCAGTCTACTACAGAAAGTCACGGCAACCTAGAGAGGCGATTTTTTGTCATGTTATTCATGAATGGAAATAGAAACATGATCGCCCGAACTAAAGAGGGAAATTTTAGAAAAGCTGTCTCATTAAATATTCGCAATTCACTGATCGAACAGTTAGCGTTCCTCTCGGTTAATACTTGTAAAATTTCTAGTAAAATAGTTTTATAACAAAATAGGGTTTCCCAGCATGCAAACTGCTATAGATCTAGAATGTATGGAGTTTTCTTCCTAAGCTTTTTCTTAAGGTTCTGCGTGAAAAATCAAAATCTTTTTTATGAATTTTTATCCTCTTGGACCATCCATTTTGGTCGTTGCTGCCATTTGAAATGTTTAGAATTTACTGACTCTGATATTCTTAATTTTATGATGTATTCAGCATTTGTGCCACAAATGTTTTTTTTTTTTTCAATCATGAAAAACATATCTGAATTCCTACTACTTGGAATATTTGTAAAGAATTTTGATTTTTGGTATTTCATAACTTCTACATATTGTTACTAGATTTACCGAAATTCGATATCATATTTATGCAAATGCTACTGGCAAGTTGTAAATATATAATAGCTTAACGGCCCGAAGATAAGACATGGGTTAGGTGTCGAACTATCATTAAGATTAACAGAGGGCAATGGAAGTAGATTTTGCTGAGTTTTCCATTCCATCATAGCGTGGAAATTCAGATAAACATATATATATATATATATATATATATAATAAAAAGGCTTAAACACTAATATTCCATGGTCATAATTTATTCCATTGGAATCGTAAATACGATCCAATTCATCAGACCTACAAATTCAAAAAGAAAACAGAAAAAAACCCACTCTCTCTAAATTCTATTTTTATTTCCGGAGTGGGTTTTTTTCTGTTTTCTTTTTGAATTTGTAGGTCTGATGAATTGGATCGTATTTACGATTCCAATGGAATAAATTATGACCATGGAATATTAGTGTTTAAGCCTTTTTATTATATCCTTACTCTGTCCTGGACATTGAGTTCTACCTGGATTTTATCCTCTCGGAAATTTTTTATTCTAAAATATACATGTGTATATATGCACCTGTGGATTTTGCATATATATGTATATTTACCACTAATATTATCTATATATATATATATATATATATATATATGTGTGTGTGTGGTGGCAAACAGCTATTTTTCGAGTATGCTTATTTACTAGGACGGGTAGCCAATCCCTGTTGCAGATGCCTGCTCAGGCACATTTGTCTTTGTTCAACACCCACAGAGCCCACCTGTGACTTACAAGCTTCACAGGACAATCCAAGCAGATTTTGTTGAGTTTTCCATTTATCATAGTGTGGAAATGCCAGCTAAATGTATATCTTCAATATATATATATATATATATATATATATATATATATATATATATATATATATATATATATATATATATAATTTAAAGAAAACACACCACTTTAAGGCTCCATTGTCATAAATTATTTCACCAGATACAATTATTTTTCCATGGATCTTCAAACATCACTTTCAAAATGTGAAACGAAAAATGAAATACAAATTTACACTTTTGACGGGCAGTATTAAGCTTTATATAAGTTGACATAGAAGGTAGTGAGGGATGGTGTGAGAGACATGGTCGAGTTTAAAGAGAGAAGGGACAGTTTTAAAATTTATTTTTATATTTCTTTTTATTTTAATACTTAATATTGAGGAAGGAGTGGGTAAGGATCAGACATTGACCTAATGTAATCGGTCAACTCAACGGAAATGATATGGGGAAAGGAAAAGAAGAAAAAAGGGAAAAAGGGTGAGGTAAAGAAAAAAGCGATGTACTTAGGGTTTTTGGAGGAAGAAGAGGGGTGGTATAGCCTTAGCAATTTAAATAAAAACAGATTTCAACGTTTGATAGAAATTTAAATGTTGAAAATCTCCACAAAGAAATTAATTTAATGCTTGTTAGCAATTTAAATATTCAACTTCTCTACAAATAAATTAGGGATTTAATATCAGCTGAATACTATATTACTCAACAACAATAATAAAAAAATAAAAGTTTACTAATAGTAATATTTTAATATTGTGAATGACTTAAGGTAAAATCTTTATCAGTTTGAGTCTAATTCATGAATTTAATTTATAGCTATTTTTAGATTGGTAATATTTCTTAATTAAAGTTTAAGTTTCAAATCAAGATGGAGTAAGATTTGAAGGTAATCGTAAAAAAAAATGTTTTTTCATACATATATCACATACATACTTACGTAAAAATCACATATACATACGTTCATGTAATGTGCAATTACACATATAACCACAAACACATGTATCGATATACACCGGTATATATGCATATACAAATATTACACATACAATTACATATCTCCACACACATTTATATTTATAACTATTTAAATTTTTTCCATAAATTTTGCAATTAACGTTGGGTGGTGAATTAAGTGTTTACATTTCAAAAAAATATTTTTAATTTTAATATTTTTAACATCAAGACAAATAGTTAAGGAGTAACATATTTTAATTTAAATCTAAATGATCAATTTAAATTGAGATTATCTCTAGATAAGTAAAATTTCCGATCTTACAATTCTAATTAGAAATTATTTAAAGAGAAAGTAAGATTAAACGGCAAAAAAATTCTGTCCTTCCATTAGAACTAATAATAAAAAATTAGAACTTATAATAATAATAATAATAATAATAAATTAGAACTAATAATACAAATTACAAGTAACAATAAAAAAAATTCTGTCCTTCCATTAGAACTAATAATAAAAAATTAGAACTTATAATAATAATAATAATAATAAATTAGAACTAATAATACAAATTACAAGTAACAATAAAAAAAATTCTGTCCTTCCATTAGAACTCTCTCTGTCTCTCTCTCTCTGTCTCTGTCTCAATATATATATATATGTGTGTGTATGTGTGTGTGTAGGGTATATATATATATACATACACTGCATGCCAAACTATTATCGAGATAACTTTTTTCTAATATTTCAAAAACCGTCCAATCAATTCACACAAAATTTTCACACAATGTTGGCAACACTGATCTGCGCATTTTCGACCTGATCTGCGCAATGTAAACAATCTGGCGCCATATTTGTTATCAGTACGGTGGATTGAGCGTGCCAAATTATTAAAAAAGTGTAAGAATTTAGTAAAAAGATGGGCCATAAAAGCACTTTAAGTAATGCTAAAAAGAAAAGTAACAACTCTCAAAAGGTAAATCTACCCTAGAAATTTCTAAGATTATAGGGAGGTGTCATAAAACAGACCCTACACAAGTACACAAAAGGGCAGATAAAGCTGAGGGTTATTTCACGTCGTTTCATGTCACGACTTAAACGAGGGGCCACAAAGAACCCTGGACTTACAAGCCAAGAGCTTTTCAGTCGCACTGGGGATCCTATTGTGTCTAAAAGTACTCGGTGTCGGTATCTGAGGGAAATATCAACAACAGTCAAACTTGTATCGAAGCCTCCGTTGACGAGAAATCACATTCAAAATCGATTGAAATGGGCCGAGGACAATATGAAGATTGACTTCTCTAAATTTTTGTTCACAGACGAAACTCGATCAACACTTGATGGGCCAGATAGATGGTGCAAATGCTGGGTAATGAACGGACAGAATCGCCATCAGCGTTTGAGACGCCAACAAGGCGGTGGAGGCATAATGATCTGGGGTGGTATAATTGGAAAAACATTATTGGGCCCATAGAGAGTGTCACATGGCGTCAAAATGACTGCTGATGCATACATAGCGTTTATGAAGAAGCATCTTGAACCGTGGATGAAAAGGCAAAGAGTTGCCTTCAGAAGGGCCATTGTTTTTATGCAAGATAATGCTCCCTCACATGCTGCTCACAAGACTATTGAAACCCACGGTTATAATCATTTATAACTTTGTGCTTTTATAAACATCGACGTCTCCCAAACAGTTCCCTCTAACCATTTTCACTCATTCATCTTGCATTAAGAAAATTACGGTCATGGCTCATAAGCCCGAAAATGAAAGGCATTCACACAGCTTCTCAACAGCCTAGAAAAAGCTCCTGGTAGTATTCATCATCGAAGCTTACAATCTTATCCGGTTCAAGTCTAAGTTTTCATTGACTGAATGATTGATTTTTACGGTTTGTCAACCGTTTTTAGTTTATTTCAATCAGAAACATATATTTGGATTGTAAGAATAGCTTTTTCTTTTGCGAGCGTATTGGCAAACATTTTGAGATAATAAGGGTTTTCATAGAAATTTTTAAATCTTTAGATGGGGGAGGGAAAAGAGATCAATTCGTATTTTTCCCAAGGGCATTCGCTTGAATGTAACGAAGAAGACCGGAATTCGAACTCGGATCCCTGATATTCATTTCTAGAGTTACCCATTACACCAGCCGCACACCCAATCTTACAGTACCTTGTATTCCCAAGTGATCACCCATCTAGGTATTGATCAGCCCCGATGTTGTTTATATTCGGTGATCGGACTAGAACCGGTTTTTCAACTTGTTATGGCCGTAAGCCGCGTCAAGACGTGTGTCAAAGTTTATCTATTTGACGTATCTTTATAATATGTCCTTACTTCACACTTCCTCTTCCTTCATCCATAGAGCATCATTTAGTAATTCTCTTCCTGGCGCGACACTTTTAATGGCGGAACATCCAGCAAAAAAAAACAAAAAAATGAAAAAACAAACAAACTTGTAAATGGAAAGCTAATTCAATATGAAATTTGAATTAACGCTTAGCAATGGATATGAACTTTATCTGGAGAGGCGAGATGATGTTCTACATTATCCGATTTATAATAACTGGTGTCATTTTACACACACGCATACACACACGTACATACATGGCAAATGTTAGTAGATAACATAAAAAATACTATACGTCATAAAAGAAACGAGAAATATTTAAATTACTGTATATCACTAAAGAAAAAGAACGGAAAATACTTGAAAGCACATATCATACAAAAGAAGCGAACATTAACACAGATATCCTTCTGCTTGGGTGAAGTCT